>CM031595.1:158168483-158215983 GCA_018398815.1 Conus ventricosus
GGAGTTATGTTTTCTTGTGGGAGCAAGAGTTACCTACTTGTCTGGTGTCTCTAGATAGAGTTATCTCCACTGACTGAAATGAGTCTGCAACATATCTGCAACATTCCTTTCGGTATTTTTTCTGCACTCTCTCTCTCTCTCTTCTCTCTGTAATTTTTCTCCATTATTTTTTGTTATTCCCCAAGTACCGACTGTTGCAGTAATTATATATATATATATTATATATTATATATATATATATATATATATATATATATATATATATTTTTTTTTTTTTTTTTTTTTTTTAAATACATTTTTCCTAATTAATGCTCAAACTTGTTTCTGTAACAGGCGGCAACAAGGGACTCAACATGATAAAAATGTGCATGTAAAAACGGAAAAAAAACCCCAAAACCTTTTGGCTTTTTCCCCCTAAAAATCTTACTTCAAGACCCAGTCCTAGTTTTTTTTTCTCTGCTCTACGATTATCACATTAAAGATATTGAAAGAATTGAAAGAATGAAGAAAGTAAGGAAACTGACTGAGTGATACTGACTGGATGACACGGAGAAACGACTGAATGAAGCGTCGGTATGCAGCTCTTCAGTCGGCTCTACCCAGGTAGGCACCTCGTTGCGTATACGTAACTATGCATTGTCAGCGCCTAGAACCTTTGGCAAGGCGGTCTATGAATGCTCTCTCGTTGTTGTTGTTGTTGTTCTCCTTCTTCTTATCATCATTAAAGATCCTGGCAATACCCGTTGGTTGCAGTCGTGAAGAACGACCAAAGAGAAGCGCTCAAGGGTGTGCTCTTGCCTCCGGATGCCATACGAACCGCCTCCACCTTCCCTGTGGAGAGCATCACGACGTTCCTGGGCCGTAAGGGCATCAGTGGCTTCGAGGACAATCAGTTCCCTGACCAGTTCTCTGATGAAGACCTGACCTTCGTGGAGAGAATATGGGGCGGTCAAGGTCAGCTGATTCTTCAGTCTCTGTTTACAGGAGGTCGACTCTCTGTGTGTGTGTGTGTGTGTGTGTGTGTGTGTGTGTGTGTGTGTTAATAAGTAAGAAACAGAGAAAGTGTGTTTCTGAACTCATATTTACGAATTTATTCAGTTGAAACAGCTGTGCAGGTTTGCCCTTTTCTGTCCGTCTTGGATAGAAACTTTCACAAGAATGGCAGCAAAACTGATTAGTTTGATTGCAAAAGAAGGAGTTGAAGGACAGGGAAGGGGGAGAGGCGATGACATGTATGAATTATCAGGTTTTCTTTTACACATTTCCCAACCAGAAGATTAATATTCCACGTACGACACGCACTAAAATAACATTTAGGCCTTTTTAGACCTACCATTACGCCTTGTCATCATACGATAGTACTGTATTTGGCATAACGAACGTGGCTGCAGGGCCACAGCCTGGTAATATTTATTTGAACATTTTCGTTCTTTCCTTTTTTTACTTTGAATCTCATCCTCACTGGCTTTTTTTTTGGTGGCCTTACTGTCACGCTTCTCCCCCGCCCCCCTCCCTCCCCAAACCACTTCCGACACCTTATCCCCATTTCCGTACCTATCTCCATCCACTCCCGCTCATACGCACTCACACCACACCTAGTTCTGTCACGGTCTAAATGCCGTCAGTCTTCTGTATGCATGGGGTCGTTTTGAGGACCACTCACAGGAGGAGAAACTGTAGGCTACTCCTGCTGAGTCACTCGGGTGTATTCAATGAAGCCTGCTCCGATCTATTCAGACTCAGTACGCCATTTTAGCAAAAAAACAAACAAACAAAACAAAACAAAACAAAACAACCCCCCCCCCCCCCCACCTAAACCATCAATTGATGAGAGGAACAGACACCACACACTTTTTGTGAATCTACGAACTCTGAATAGTGCCATTGAAGCGAATCATCCATAAACAGGATGTGAATGGGAAACCAAAACTGAGGTCACTAAAGAGCTGAGCTTGAGGAACCAGAAAATTTCAGACGGTGATCAATGAAGGGTCATCGAGAATATTGCTGATGCTTTGAAATTCAGTGCTGGTCTCGATCTGAGACTACGTCACAGGGTTATACTTCAGTTACAGGGTTATACTTCTAGCCTCTGTGCAGTTTTCCTTACTGTTGAAAAGTCCCGGCAGGCAGACAGGTAGCCCTGATAAGGAGGTGGCCGGTTTCCCCAGAATGACCCGATCTTCAATAATCTGACTTTATGGATATTATGGGGTTTAAATCCACGACCTACAATCCATAAAACTGCCACACAGTGGATGGTTGTTCGAGGCTTACTTGTTTTCAAGTTGTTACCGTCCGTTTATTCGTATGATTGTCGTTAATAAATGGGAGCTGTGATAATGATCAGGGCTATAATAATGACTGGGTCCCAAAGCAGTGATAACCACGACGATGAAAATTGCTGGTCTTCTTTGTTATCATCGTTATAAGTCTCATTCCTTTTATGATGATGATGATGATGATATCATCATCATTATTATCATCATCATTATCATCACCATTCATTTTATTGTTGTTGTTGTTAGTATTATTATCATTATTGGTGGTGGTGGTGGTTTTGTTTGGTGCCTTTTTTTGTGCGTATGTGTATTCTCGTTATTGTTAACTGGTTACCACTGTCCTAGAGTTCTTTCCGTTTCTTTCTGTTTAGATCTGAACGAGGAACAGAACAGAGCTGTGCTGGCTGAACAAATCCGGCAGATCACTTCTATGAATCTGAATTTTCCCAGTGCAAATTTCATGGCTGTGGCCGATCTCCCAACCAAGGTATAGTACTACTGCTGTTACTACTATGCTACTACTGTTACTACTGCTGCTGTTGTTGTTGCTGCTGCTGCCACCGCTAAAACAAAATTGAAACTAAAAAGTCGAGATTTTTTCTTCTTTGACAAGATATTTCATTTCCATTATCATAATGATTGTAATTCAAAAAGGAATCATTCATTCAATTGTCCCACACGCAGTTCGTTATATCAGAGCTCGTTTGATTACAATTGTATTGAAAAAATGTGTCACAGAAGGGAAAGTGAGAGGTGCATGTGGAAATATATGTAGTCTGTCTCCTTGTGTGTTCAGAAAGCGTGTATGTTGTTTGTATAACTAATAACTGCACTCCCTCTCACTCACACCTTGCGACAACAGACCAGTCAGGTACGGAGGAGTTTACACATTTAGTGCACCATGAGGATGAGGGGAAAAAAACTTTCCTTATAATACTTTGTTATACTAGGTCCCACTACACTAGGGATGTCACATCAAATATGGATGAACAAATAAATAAATCTCCCTCAGGTAACACTAGGCAGATTCCATCCACCTGCTGGTTCAAAAAGAATACATAAACACTTTTCAGCAGAAGACTGTCCCATACACAAAATGTAGAAGACAGTTATAATAATTATTCCTGCTGTCAAAGACACAAATATACTATCAATTTTTTTAGTTATATTAGCTATTACTATTAGACCCTTAGGCCTCTCTCAATGGGAGAACATCAGCAGATTTCCACACTCCCACACACAACACATAAAAATCCTGATACTTCACACAATCAAAATACATCAGTTATTCCAAAACATGTCATCATACATTACAAGCGAGCTCCAGACTTGTCCTGAAAATTAATGATAATTTTCCTGAAACATAAAATAGTTTACGGACAAGTTGTTGACACAAAAGCAACTTGCGAATCAGTTCTGTGACCAGTTCTGGAAAAACACTGTCAGGGAAAAAAACCTGTGCACAAATACTTTAAAGAAATATAAATTCCGACATTATTCCGCCGTGAAGAGGGAAGGAAGCTTGGCGGTAGTCCGTACCGCAGAAGGAACACACCACGATACAAAGTCCAATCTCATGTGCTGCGCACAGAGAGAAAATAGGTCACTGAGTGACACGTAGCCCGCTCCTGCGACTAGGCACCAAGGGAGGAGGTGGGGGGTGTAGTTCGACATCTTCTCACTGAGGCGTGTTAAGGAAGCTGGCCGGGTGTACATCAGCTACAGAAGAAAAAGGGACCGCCAAACTGGTCAGGCGACTGCAGTGGGGAAAATGTCGGCTGCTACCGCTCAGGGAAGTGGGAGCAGCTCAAAGACAGCCCGCAGTGCTCACCAGGTGGATCCCACTGACTTCTATTCCTGGACCGCGCATCTCGCACGCAGCGCGTGATCAGCAATATGGCGGCCCGCGGCGGAACGGAGCCACTTGGCTCGTTGTAGGCACACACTACACAGCACCGTTGCCGGCTTTGTTTGGCAGTCTAACACGTGGCCGCAAGTACACGGTGCACTGATCCAGAGCAGGTAGGAGCTATTCTAAAGTTCAATCCTTGTTTAGCTCCTTGAAAAGCTTATCTGCTTTGTATTTATATAAATATTTGTCACTAAGCTAGTAATGTGCCAATGAATGGCGTGTGTGCGTGCCCGTTGTGTGTGTGTGTGTGTGTGTTGTGTGTGTGTGTGTGTTGAAAATTAAGAAAGAGACAGAATGACTGAGAGAGCGCACGCACACGGCACTTTTCTTTTGATAGTTTTTTTTTTTATTATATGGCGTGCAGATGTTGTAAGACGTTGTGCTCCCATTTGAAAACAACCCTATCATTCAGGTATCTTTTATTTGCCCTCACAGCCCTGTCCTGCACGGCATGGATCGACGCTGAACTTGACTGTGATCGATATCAATACTGACGACATCGCCGGGAAGAGCCACAGTGTGTAGTCAAGGAAATGTACAAACAAGACAGGGAAAACACCTGGAAAATCCTTCCACAGGTAATTGCATGCATTATAATTATTATCAATTAAAAAAAATCGCTATTAGCCTAGTCACTTATCTACAGCCTAGCTTGAGAAGCGTTGAATTTCTTGACCCACTCATAAAACTTTTAAAACTGTATCATTCTGGTGGTGGAGAGCCGAGATCAAAGAGAGAGAAGAGAGAGAGAGGAGAGAGAGAGGAGAGTAGAGAGAGAGAGAGAGAGTGTGGAGCAGTCTCCAGTGATGGAAATATGAAACCTTTAAATTTAAGAAAAACCAACATCACTATATTTTGTCGCCACTGTTTCAGATTTCCCAAAAACCCAGAAAAACGAAAGGTGTGGGGTTGCTGCATCGAAAAGAGAGTACTTTCAGCCAGCGACAACACCAGATTGTGTGGGGATCATTTGAAGATACCTGCTTCATCAACACCGAAAAACTGTTCGCCTGAAGGATTAGCTGTTCCACATGTTCAACTTCCAAGTCACTTGCAGAAGGTTATATTACTTTTTTTCAGTCAGAGATGTATATATAGTTTGTGCACTTAATTTAAAAGTCTGATGTCATGGCTTTGAAGAATGTCAGCATACACTCCAGTTCAATCGTTCTGCTTTTTTCTGTAACCTCTTGGTTTCTATCGAAATGTGTTGTTTTCACTTTGTTCTGTTTGATTTGTTTCAGGCGGTCAAACACCGGAAACCACCCACAGAAAGGGTTCGTAAACTTCATCAGCCCCGACCCAGGTTCTGAGAATGATGTGGCTACAGAAGTAACCCAACATCAAGTAAAACAACAGATGGCCCTGAACATTCCTATGCTGTGAGCAGCCCTCGAAAGCTGAAAAGAAGACTGGATGAGCGACTGAACAAATTGAAGTACTAAAAAAAGAAATTACATTGCGCCGTGTGCAGAAGAGTCGGCTTAAGAAAAAGGTGGATTCTTTGCAAGGTTAGTAGATGACCTCAAAAGCCAAAACATGATTTCTGACACTTGCTTGATGCTCTGGAGGCAACATTCTGTGGCGTTCCTCTGCAGCTGAGAAAAGACTAATGAGAAAGGATGCAAAACATTATTTCATCCCGCTTGAAGCATTTGCACTGACACTGCAGTTTTACTCAACAAAAGCGTATGAATACGTGCGAGAAACTTTGGGTTGGTCTGCCACATGTTGGTACCATCAGACGGTGGTATAATTCAGTCGAGGGGAATGTTGGGTTCAGGCGGATGTATTTTGCAGTTTAGAGCGAAAAGGTGGAGGAAGCTAGATCAAAAAGGTGAGGTTGTGTTGTGCGCTGAGCTTGATGAGAGTTCCATTATGCAGGCTGTAGAATGGAGATGGGAAGAGAGAATATGGGTATGTTGATATTGGTAATGGTGTAACAGATGAAACTGGAGCAGAAGCCACTGAAGTTCTTGTCTTTAATGCTCTGTTCTATAACCAGTTACATGGAAAGTCCGGTGGGATACTTCCTTGTCAATAAACTGAAAGGTAGAGAGAGCAAATCTTGTTCGTCAGTGTCTTTGAAGCTCTCTGACATCGGTGTCAAGGTAATTTCACTGACATGTGATGGTCCCTCAGTTCACATTGCCATGTTCAGAGCACTCGGAGCCAGTGTGACTGCCCGAAATCTGGACCCGAGCTTTCCCCACCCCGCCGATCCATCCCAGAAAGTCTATGTGCTGCTGGACGTCTGCCACATGTTGAAGCTCCTGAGGAATGCGCTAGCCACCTGTGGACTGTTTCAAGGACAGGGACGGAAACATTAACGTTGGCGCCCTTGAAGAACTACATGAAATTCAAGAAGCCGAAGGTCTGCACCTGGCCAACAAACTGAGGTCCGCTCATCTTAGATGGCAAAGCCAAAAGATGAAAGTTAAATTAGCAGTCCAGGCCTTCAGTTCCAGTGTGGCAGACGCACTGGAATTTTTGCAGAGATGGTCTGAAGTTACGGAATTCAGAAATGTCCAGGAACGTGGATTTCCATAAGGCTGGCGACAAGCTGGTTTGACGTTCTGGAATTCCAGAATAAATTGGACGAGGCATGAAAGCAGCAATGAAGCCTGACACACAAGGTCCACAAATGCATTCCTCAATCAGGCATACTCAAATTGCCTCGCTGACAGATATAGCAGAATCCCATGATCGACACTCTGAAGAAGACGCCATTTATCGGCTTCATGGCTGACATCAAGTCGTGCAGCACTCTAACAAGCTGCATGTCGGTCAGGATCACCACTGCAGTATCTCCTGACCTATAAGCTCTCCCAAGACCACCTGAACTGTTCTTGCTGCCGTCGTGGGGCGGGAGGCTTCAACAACAATCCGACAGCAAGAGATTCGGGGCCATCTAAAAACGCCTCATGATGCGTCATGATGTTCAGATTGTGACGGGAAATGCAGCCCCCAAGATCAGACGACCATGCTGGCATCAGCATGTACTGTCAGCACTATCAAGAAAAGTGTTGATGATGCCACACAGGACCACCTCATCGCAAAACGATATGATTGGTACCTGAGCACACGGATGAGGAGACATCCCGGGAGACCTGGAAGAGTTGTCCATAATACAGGAGGTAGCTGTAGGTTACATGCTGGGTTTGTGGCTAGGATGGTAGCAAGGAAACAAGCGGTCCAGAGTGCCGTTCAGCTCTCACCACAAAGTGGCTTAGACGGCAGTCAGCAAGCCATGGGCTGATTCTACAAAAGGACGAAGGAGGCTTGACAAAACCGTCTGACCACAGTACAGATCTGCATTGCAACAGAAAAATGATCCAAAGAGTTGTTGGTCACTGATCAAAACGCTCCTGGGAAATCTGGAATCCCTTGCGCTCTTGCTAATGCTAACCTCGAAGAGCTTGTGGCAAAATCTTCCTGTCTCTCGATCAACACTGAAGGCACTGAGCGATAATAATATGTGATGAACTGAATAAAGGCTTCCCTCAGGTAACACTAGGCACATTCACAACACACACTGTGTTAGAGGAAAGAGATGTCGATAAGAACTTACCAGAGAGATTCCTCATAGCACAGGAAATGTAGAGAAGATAGAGAGATGATGAAGAAGAGAGAAGAAATGAGTAGAGAGATAAGGCAGAGAGTTGAATTTTGAATATATTATTGTAATAGTTAAAGACCCTTAGTTTCAAGGGGAAATCAGCAGATCATCAATACATTCTACATTAAAGTAATCTGAGTGGATACAACAAAATACACGTGTTACAAAAATGTGCACTACATAAGGACAGAGACTCCAGATTGGTCCTGAATGAATGTAGAGAGAGAGAGAGAGAGAGAGAGAGAGTAAAGAGAAGAGAGTAGAGAGTTGTGAGAGAGGGAGAAGAAGAGAGAAGGTACATTTTGTTGTCTTTATCACAGGTATGCAACGAGTCAGGGAAGTACATATATACCGCGCTAAAGCCACGAGTCTGACTGTAAGAATATATAACATAGATTGGCACAGAACTTCATTTCTTTGTGGCAGTATTATTGAGTGTTGCTCGCTCGCTCGCTCTTCTCACCACTCTCAATCCTTCTCATCTCTCTCCTCAGCGACAACAGGCCACCCACACAAACACCACCACCGCACACACGGCACACAAGCGCGCGCGCGCCAGGTCAACTTGGGGATACGTTGTAATCAGTCCAAAAATAATCTCCAATGACACGCGATACGTTAAGAAGATTGTCGTTATCGACCGTATCAAAGAAGCGTGTATAGTAACCGCGTTGCACAGCTGTGCCCAGGCGCTCCATTGCCAGGGGGAAACATGGCGGCTGCATCACGCGCCGTCGAGCGAGCGTTAGGGCTAGCAGTGCGCACGCCGCAGCGTGCCGTCCAGAATAGAAGGTGGGATCCTCGTCCGGTCAAGGTCTAACACCAGAGCATGATAAAATATCCCTTCTAGGAGGGGTTAAAAAATAATCATGCTCTGGACAGCAGTCCACAGCGCGTCTGACAGCGGCAGTTGTCGGGGCTCGTCTGTGCGAAAACTGAAAAGAGTTCACTGCCGAACAAACTATAAGGGAGGTAATCCTAGTCGCCTTACTTCGTTATACAAGCGGCGATGCGCCGATCCTGCCTGTGACAAAATGAATATAATAATTTCGTTGAAGAACAATTTTTCTTATCATGATCCGTCTACCGTTGTGACTACAGACATAAAACTGCTCTTCTCGACTCTCTAAACAGCCTTCAGTCAGTGCCCGATTCTGCACACACAAAAAAGTTTTGTTTTGTCACCTTCCTTGACTTGATAGGCACCTTGGATACGGTCGTCACTCTAACCTGCCTTCAAAATGCATTCGAACGCAACATTTTTACCTTCATCTGTCCAAATACTACTTAACTGTTCGATTTCAAGATGTTACAATTAGTGGCTGTCACACCAAACCTAACAAAGACGGTGTTCCACAAGGATCTGCACCGGATCTGTTTTTTAAATTTATTTATTTATTTTTTTTTCACACTAAAGACTGCTTGCCTTGCGAAGATCTGGTTCTATCAAAATGGCTGTCATTATTAATATACGCAAAAATTGAAGACCGAATGAAAACATTCATTACCACTGCGTTAAAGAACATTTTTGTTGTTGCTTTTTTCAGTTCCCAAGAAGTCAATACGATTCTTGACAGCCAGAGCAAAGTGGTGAGACTTAAATGATGCAAGCATCACTCCCTCCAGAAAAAAAGAGGCTAGGACACATAAATACCACAGAATACTACTTTTGAGAATCGTGTTTACAATTAACTGTTCTTATTGTTGAAAGCCTGCAGGGTAGAAGCATCTCACACGCTTCAGAGATTGCCCTGGACTGCCAGAGTGACTTCAGAAATAACCAGAAAAGGATGACATATATTCCAGGCCCAAAAGATTCAGGAAACGTGGGCAAAACAAGAATCTTTACATCTCTACCTTAATGCAACAAAAAAAAACAAAAAACTTTTGAACACTGCATGCGCAGCATGAATCTGGACACAGTGGACCACAGAACCTTGCGGATAACAGTGTTTAAAAGCTGGATTATGACAATGTTTAAGACCTGAATTAGGAGTTGTTTGACATAACGACTACCGGATTTACACAGGTCACTCAGCTAGGAATAGCACTTACTTGGAGCTTTCGACAGACCTCCGTCTGTCTTCTTCAGCGGTGGTGTGGCTACTGGGTGAACTGGCGTTCAGTGCACACGACCACGGGTCGAACCCTGGTCATGTGACTGAACGATGAGGGTGTTTGTACACCGATGGCAAGGTGTGTCTGCCCCGGTCCCGGTTGAGTGTGGGGTTGTTGGCGGCAATATGTATAGCCTCCTTCACCCCACGCTGAAACCATCTATTGTCACGGTCGAGAACGCTGGTGTTTTCATAATCGAACTGATTTGCTGGGGTGTAGGGGGCGCCTACTGGTGATGATTCCCTTTTGTGTTCTGTCAAGCGTTTTCGAAGGTTTCTCTCAGTTTCCCCGACATAGTTTTCTTCACAGTCACGACAGTCTATTTGGTAGATCACTCCAGATTTGTCCAGTTTGTCAATTTTGTCCTTGGGGGCGACCAGCTGGCTGCGGATGGTGTTGATAGGTTTGGGATGTACGGAAACACCAGTTTTCCTTATCTTCCTGCTCAAGGCTTCAGTCACACCGCGGACATAGGGGATGGTGACATGTCCTTTACGCCTGGTTTGGTCTTGTTTGGTGGTAAGGTGTGGTGTGATCTTCTTGCTAGCCGGGATGTTCCACGCCCACTTCTCATAGCCTGATATGGTGAGAACCAGTTTGAGGTGTTCAATTTCCTGGTCTTTGGCATCGTGAGTAGAGCAGATGGTGTTGGCCCGATGAGTGAGGGTGCGTATCACTCCGAGTTTGTGTTCCAGTGGCTGGTGGCTTTCGAACTGTAGGTACTGGTCGGTCTGGGTAGGTTTGCGGTACACACTGAAGGAGAGGCTGTCCTCTGTCCGTGTAATGAGTGTGTCTAGCATGGCAATCAAATTGTTCTCCTCCACCTCATGAGTGAATTTGATAGCAGGGTGTTGACTGTTCAAATGGTTGGTGAAGTCTTCCACCAGCTCCCTCTTGAGGATGGTCATGGTGTAGTTCACGTTGTTTGACATCCATGTCAGACGTGACCAGGAATGTGTCACACTCACAACAGCTGACAGAATGTTCAGCAAACGCGAAGGTCAATCGGGAGACGTTAGTCCTCTGCCACACAAAAACCACATTTTCCCAGGGGAAGTGATGGTTGATACGAAGTGAAAGAGTTATTCCACGTGCAGTTTTCTTCCTTTAAAGAACATGCAAAAAAGCACAATCACAACGATCAAATCTCTAGAAAGTGTGACATTCCCCGAGTATATACTTTTTCGTAGACGGTTATCAATTCGTAGCATGACGTCACAGTGTTCATGTCCAATGGGATGTCTGTAGCAATCTTGTCAACAATGTGAACAGATCCTGGTCTCACTTTTGCCACCAGTGGAAGTAGTAAATGATTGTTAGGGGCTGAAGTTGTTACGCTCTGATAACCTACCTTGCAAGATCGAAGATCCGCTGATTAATCGAAATCGTCTCCATGGATCCGCTCCAAAATTATTGAGTTAGTCCCGTGGCTAGATGTAATATTTTCACCGGTTTTGATTAAAATCAGATCAGTATAGGCCTGGTTTTTGCATGATCTTGTACACCAGCAAACACGCAGACAGACGCAGATGACAACATAATCTCCTTGACGGAAGTAACAGTGACATATGTGTTAGCGAATACAAGCTGACCGTCAGATCACGTTTGTGGCCGAAACAACCATGGACTAGAAACAACAAAACCTGACTTTATGAAGCCCGCAGACGTAGCATTTTTCATCTGATCTAAGATCTTACAGATGAAAGATTTTTAACAAAAGTTCCAAAGTCTTCTAGAAGGCGTTTTTAAAGGATTGTGCGAAGGAGTTTATTTTATTTTATTTTTTTCAGTGTGAGCTGACACAACGCGGTGACACCCTGATGTGGTCCTTTGCAGTCGGCTGGGCTCTAAGTGACATTACCTTACCCATTACCGCGAATATAACAAGTTTCGGGGCTTGACAGGCTTTACAACGCTGTTTCAAGCATCGGCTGCGCCTGACTGCAATATTTGCGAGCTGATCATTGGCACATTAGAGCAGTGCTCTATTCGGATTATCCTACCCTACCAATAGTGCTTCAAAGTCACTTTCCGGGATGGCGAGTAAAGAACCCATGCGATGCTTACTTCCAATCCGCAATGGCGGTTGTTTCACTGACGTCGATTCAGTTGTAAGATCAACCACACTTAGTGTTCATCAGCTCAAACATGTGCAGAAATTAAAACACTGAATTGCACATGCAAATCAGAAGCCCATGCGACTACATAAAATGTGGAAAATATGGAAAGCAAAAATGTTTTGTAAAGTGTGAGCCAGTGTGAACCGTCTTCCGATTAGACTCCTCCAGACCAGCAACGATCGGTGACAATACACGTATGTTGGCTGGATTGGTCGGTGACAATGCACGTATGTTGGCTGGATTGGTCGGTGACAATACACGTATGTTGGCTGGATTGATCGGTAACAATACACGTATGTTGGCTGGATTGATCGGTGACGATACACGTATGTTGGCTGGATTGGTCGGTGACAATGCACGTATGTTGGCTGGACTGATCGGTGACAATGCACGTACGTTGGCTGGATTGATCGGTGACGATACACGTATGTTGGCTGGATTGATCGGTGACAATACACGTACGTTGGCTGGATTGATCGGTGACGATACACGTATGTTGGCTAGATTGATCGGTGACAATACACGTACGTTGGCTGGATTGATCGGTGACGATACACGTATGCTGGCTGGATTGATCGGTGACGATACACGTATGTTGGCTGGATTGATCGGTGACGATACACGTATGTTGGTCGGTGACAATACACGTATGTTGGCTGGATTGATCGGTGACGATACACGTATGTTGGTCAGTGACGATACACGTATGTTGGCTGGATTGATCGGTGACGATACACGTATGTTGGTCGGTGACAATGCACGTATGTTGGCTGGATTGATCGGTGACAATACACGTATGTTGGCTGGATTGGTCGGTGACAATACACGTATGTTGGCTGGATTGGTCGGTGACAATACACGAATGTTGGCTGGATTGATTGGTGACGATACACGTATGTTGGCTGGATTGGTCGGTGACAATACACGTATGTTGGCTGGATTGATCTATCGGACTGTTAAAGTATCGGAGGTATCTGCATACCGGCCCAGGACGTTTCAGTAACCACAACACTTGCGCCTGTCTGTTAACGAGGGGATGAATGATTTCATGACTTGAGCATCTGGACATGAAGCGGCGGTGCCCGGAAGGAGAGACCACGCGATTATGCATTGGCATTCTCTATGGTTGCCTCTGTGCTTTTGATTGGGGGCGCAACCTCACGTTCGAGGCCACTGATGTGTGTGTGTGTGTGTGTGTGTGTGTGTGTGTGTGTGTGTGTGTGTGTGTGTGTGTATGTAAGACGAAAACATGTTTTAAGTTTCACTCTGCTTATATCAGCTGATCAGTATTGTACATTTTTGCCAAACGCATAAACACACACACACACACACACACACACACACACACACACACACACACACACACGCACGCACGCACGCACGCACGCACACACGCACGTACGTATGCACACACCACCACACACACACACACACACACACACACACACACACACACACACTCACACACACGCACGCACGCACGCACACACAGACATAGACACGGACACACACACACACACACACACACACACACACACACACGCACGCACGCGTACCACGCACGCACGCACGCACGCACGCACGCACGCACGCACGCACGCACACACACACACACACACACACAATTATAACTCGATCAACACTCTAAAGACAGTACTCGTGCATGCCGAAGAATATCACTAACATTGAATGGCACAATGATTTACACGCACGCTCATGCGAGAGCGAGGAGAGAGAGAGAGAGAGGGAGAGAGAGAGCAATCATGTAACAAGAGTAATTCTTTATCTTCTCCATACTCGTTGACACACGGTTTTTGTAACTTATCTTTTAATGTAATTTGTTGGCTGTTTTTTTTCCCACAGTTCCTGTTCTTCTGGCAACTGGACGACTGCAATAGTGCCAGGCTTCTTTGGCAGTACTCCGACCCCCTTGGGGGTCCAGGGTGCCTGAAAGTAAGGACAAAAAAACTTTGCAAAATATGAGGACAGAGTGATATATACCGAGACAGAGACGTAGTTGTCTATTACTGAGAAACTCGTCGTAGTTCTGTGTATATGCTGTCACACATGTTTCAGTCATGGAATGTCATCAAAGCATAAAGCACGGAGTAAAGCGAACTGAAGCACGGTGCATTTGTTGTCTGTTTCTTTCTTTGTTTTTCGTCTATTGGTGGTGCGTTTAGTTTCGTTTAGATGCATCAGATCCTTCTCTTTTGTTGTTTTGTTCTACTGGTTAGTGATACTAGATACCCAGTAATTTTTCATTTTGAGCGCTACGCGAAGAAAACACAAAGAAAGAGTGATTATGAAAAGGATGGGAAATAATAATGATGACGACTCCGACAATGTCGGTGATTTTTAAATTTAAAAAAAAAAATCACATCTTCCGTCCGTCGGTAGAATAACTCGCTCGCTGCTCATTCTGGCTCCCATGGCTAAGGCCACACTCAGGTTCACCAAGCAGAATCCTCATCACTGACAATCCACGGTGAACAACAAAGTACCTGTTGGAGGAGACGCTGCACTTCTGCCGAGTCACGGCGGTGTTTGGCAGTGCCTGTACTGACCGCCTCCTTGATGAAACGGAAACTGAAACAAGAAGTTCTGGCCGAATGTATGAAGCAAATGGAAGGGTTGGCGATGTTTTAACAAGTGACTCGGCCAGATTACAGTAACAATGGTACTGTTACTGGATGGTTTTTAATCACATCCATACACGCGTGCATGCGGACAGGTACGCAATCATTCATACACCACAGATTTTATTTTCTGCACACACTGTGCTGCGAAATGCATGAAATATATAATCATTACAAATAAAGATTTCTTTTTTCTCTCTTCTTCTTAATGCGTACGTAAAACGTACTCTCTCTCTCTCTCTCTCTCCACACACGCGCACCCCCCCCCCCCCCGCCTACATGTAGTACTAGTAAAAAGCAAAATAAAATCAAAGATACATTCACTATCAGATACCCGTTGGCTAAGCAGTCATACATATGCCTACAAAGTCAATGTACACGGGTGGTTTCTCCAACCAGTTCATTACAATCAATTAGTGCACACCTGTTATATTACCGGTGATGAATAGTATTAGATCATCCACACACAACATTTCCACTTTCAGTCAAACTAGTACCTGTCATTTTCAACTCTATAGTGTTTCATTAATTCAAGAAGTTCCGTGCACGCGCGCATGTGTGTGTGCCTTATTGCGTACATGTAAATATATATATAGTTATTGATGCATGTGCACATCTATCTATCTGTCAATTTATCTTTTACTCTCTCTGTGTTTTATATATATATATATATATATATGTATATAATGCTGAACAATTAAAGTGGTGGAGGAAAAAAGTGCAGACTAGCAATTCTTCAGTCATTATAGTAATGACTTGGATCTGAGCTTTAAAAACAAAAATAATTAAAAAAAATCGGGGAATATATTATAAATATGAGAAACCCTTCACTAGCTGCCCGAGTGAACCATCGTAATCCCTCTTGAAGGCAGATCTATTTGTATTGCCTGCTTCTAGACCTTTCGTCCGCTGGATTGGACTCATCAGGGAGACACGGCTGATTGTGTCTGTGCTCCTGGTGTCAAATAGAGACACACCACAGTCCATAATTCTGTGGTGTTCTCACCACCAGGGGTTCAAAAAAGAATCCAACAGCACCCCCAAAGCAGCCAGCGAAGGATAGTAAATGGAATAAAACGAGAGTGTGGAGAGGAAAAAAGTTGCTGAAAAACTAAAAGCATTATGCAAACAGTATAAAATGTAGGGGATAATCTTTGAGCCTATGCTTGAGGATCCATTCAAGGATGCAAGGGAGATCAAAAGACACGGAACAGTCTGAGTGGTCAGCTCTGCTGTTCAATAACTCAAGCATTGTCAGTGGCTAAGAATTGTGCAGGACGACCTTTACTTGGATCTCCTAAGAGATGCAATCTCCCACTGATTGATCAAACAATATAATGCTGAACAATTAAAGTAGTGGGGGAAAACAAGTGCAGGCTAACAATTCTTCAGTCATTATAGTAATGACTTGGCAAAGATCTGAACTTTAAAAAAAAATCATAAGAAAAATCGGGGGAATATATTATAAATATGAGAAACCCTTCACTAGCTATATATATGTGAATGGAAAAAAACCCAACAAGTTTGTAAATTTGTCCCAATATTTCGACCACCAGGGCCTTCCTCAAGGGGAATTTTTATTCCATCTGAGAGCAATAGTTTAAAATCACAAGTTTTTCCATGACCGTAATTCAACCACGGCTCAAAACTGCACACTATGAGAAAAAATCATATTTTACCTGACCGAGAACGGATAACTGCACGAAAGACCTGAAAATCGGGAGCAAGGCTGGGGCGGCTTGGGAGGGGGGGGGGGGGCGAGGCAGGGAGGCGGGAGGGGGGGGGAGGGGGAAGGGGAAAAAGACAACAAAAAAAAACCCCAAAAAAACGGGGCGGGGGGGGGGGGGGGGGGCGAAAAAGGGGGGGGGGGTAAATGAACTGTACTCCCCTCTCTCTCTCTCTCTCTCTCTTGGGGGGGGGGGGGTAGGGGGTAGTCCTTTCGAGGGAGAGAGAGGGGGGGATGAACTGTACTTCTCTCTCCCCCCTCTCTCTCTCGGAGGGGGGGGGGGGGGGGAGGGGTGCTGGGGGTCCCGGGGGGGGGGGGGGGGGGCGAAGGGGAGTAGTCATCTCTCCTCTTTCTCTGTCCGTCTATATCACATCCACACATCAACCTAAACCAAACGCTACTAGTCCCCTGCCACGAGACCCAGAGACACACCACTGGAACCCCTGCCACCAGTTCCGTCTCTCCCCTCTCTCTGTACCTTATTCTCACTCTCTCTCTCTCCTCTGGGGGGGTGGGGTGGGATGAACTGTACTACTCTCTCCTCTATCTCTATCCGTCTTATATCTCCCCATCCGCAAAACAATCAAAATCTAATGCTACTAGTCTCCTGCCACGAGACCCAGAGTCACACACTGGAACCCTGCCACCAGTTCCATCTCCCTCCCTCTGTACCTCTCCCTCTCCCTCCCCTCCCTCCCCCCTCCGCCCCCCCCCCCCACGTCCCCCCCACCCACAACACACACCACCCCACCCCCACCAAGGGTCCCGGGGTACACCGGGTACTACTGTGACGGTTTTATTAAGGTCTTACTCTGCTACCCGCCAGCACGATGGAGACTTGTTCAGCCCCCCCGTTCCCCTCCTCCCGCCGTCCCTGCGCATGGGTTTTTCCATCCAAATCTTCCTCGCATTGGCCCGAGGCCCCTGGAAATGTCTCGCCGGGCGCAAAAGGGGGGGAAAGGGGGGAAAAAAAAAAAACAAAAAAACCCGGGGGGTTTGGGGGAAGGGGGGGGGGGAAAAGGGGGGAAATGGGGGGGTTTTTTTTTTTTGGGGGGGGGGAGGGGTTTTCTTAGGAAGGGGGGGAATTTATTTTCCCCCCTTTGGGAGGGGTGGGGGTTGGAAAAAAGGGTTCGGGTGGGGAAATTCTTTTCTCCCCTTACCACTCAGCACATACGGGCAGAGCAAGCTTGCCTTTATAATTCATATTTCTTGCAGTCATTGCAAACACCAAGCTGCTCTGTAAGTTGCTGGAACGGTGCTCGTACTTATCCTTGGATTTTTGTTTGTTGTATTTTAGTCCTTGCGGATTCATTCCAAGAACTGGCCCTCAGCAACTTTGTCTTAAAGAGGATATCTTTTTATATTTTCTACTTTCACAAGAAATGTAGCTGCTTTGTCTTTCATGATTTTCTTAGTTTGGCACCTTTGGTTGGTTTTTGAAACTCACAAAACATACTATGGTATTGCACACCAGCCTTTTCTGGGATAGCATTCTTCTTAAAACTGAAAAGGCAGAGGAGTCAAATTACCACTTTCCGCGGTCATTTGAGGAGAAACAACAGTTTCGAAATATCGGTATATGACCAGGAGTTATATGTTAGTGAGTTTTCCCTCCCTATGGGAGGATGTCTCCCCTTGGAGAATATAAGCTTGCTGAAGGCTCATTTTGAGAAGCATTTATTTTATTTTTCCCCCTTCACCACTCATGCACATACTGTATTTTGGCAGAATCATCTACCACTGCAGATATGAATGCGTATCTCCCCTATTTCTTCAATCTAAGAATAAGAGCAAGCTTTGTTTATAATTCAATATATATATATATATATATATATATATATATATATATATATATATATATATGACGCTGAACAATTAAGTAGTGGGGGGAAAACAAGTGCAGGCTAACAATCCTTCCGTCATAAAAGAATGACTTTGCAAATATTTGAACTTTTAGAGAAAAAAAAATAAAGATAAAGAAAATGGGGGAAATTATTATAAATATGAAAAACCCTTCACTAGCTGCCTGAGGGAACCATCGTGATCCCTTCTAAAGGCAGATCTATTTGTATATATATTCAATTATAAACAAAGCTCGCTCTATGTCTTAGTTTGAAGAAATAGGGGGAGACATGCATTCACATCTGCAGTGGTAGTTAATTCTGCCTAACTAGCAGTATGTGCTTGAGAGAGTGAATGGGGAATAATAAATGCTTCTCAAAATGAGCCTTCTGCAAGTTTATAGTCTCCAAGGGGAGACAATCTCCAATGGGGAGGAAACTCACTAACATATAACTCCTGGTCAGATACCGGTTATTTCGAAACCTGATTGTTTCTCCTCAGTGACCGCGGAAAGTGGTAACTTGACTCATCTGCTCTTCGGTTTTGGTTGGTTTTTTGAAACCTCAACAAACATACTACCGTATTGCACACCAGCCTTTTCTGGGATAGCATTCTTCTTAAACCGAAAAGGCAGAGGAGTCACAAGTTACCACTTTCCGCGGTCACTGAGGAGAAACAGTCAGGTTTCGAAATACCGGTATCTGACCAGGAGTTATATGTTTAGTGAGTTCCTCCCCATTGGAGATTGTCTCCCCCTTGGAGACTAAAAAGCTTGCAGAAGGCTCATTTTGAGAAGCATTTATTATTCCTCATTCACTCTCTCAAGCACATACTGCTTATATAGTTAGGCAGAATTAACTACCACTGTAGATGTGAATGCTTGTCTCCCCCTATTTCTTCAATCTAAGACATAAGAGCGAGCTTTGTTTATAATTGAATATATATATATATATGGCCTTGCCATGTTAAGCAATAAACCAAAAATCATTGAAAACAAGAAAAAAGAACTTTGTAAACTTTTTCAAAGCCACAACCTAAAAATCACAGTAGAAGCCAACAAAAAAATAGTAAATTATTTAGACATAACATTAGACCTTAAGGACCATACATACAAACCATACAAAAAACCTAATGACATACCTGTCTACGTAGACATCAAAAGTAACCATCCACCCTCCATTTTGAAAACCATACCTAATGGTATAAACAAAAGATTATCTAAACTATCATGCAATGAGAAAGAATTTAACAGTGCAGCAGCCGAATACCAAGAGGCGCTGAAAAAAAGTGGCTACAACTACAAATTACAATATAACCCAGATAATAACATGAACAGCAATAAGAAAAACAGGAAAAGAAAAATTATATGGTATAACCCTCCATTTGATGGAGGAACAAAAACTAACGTAGGAAAAGAATTCCTCAGAATCCTTAAAACATCATTCCCAAAAGAACATGTACTATCTAAAATATTCAATAAAAACACCGTCAAGCTATCGTACTCATGTATGCCCAACCTTAAAAATATAATTGATTCTTCCAATAAAACCAAAAATAATACAACCAAAGAGGGTGACGAAAGGAAATCTTGTAATTGCACAAAAAAAGACCAGTGCCCTCTGAATAACAAATGCCTCTACAACAACATTGTGTACCAAGCTACGGTAACAACAGACAGTGATAAAGAAACATACATAGGGATTACAGCAAACCACTTTAAAACCAGATATGCAAACCATAAACAGTCCTTCAAAAATGAAAAATATAAAACCAAACAGAATTAAGTAAACATATTTGGAAGCTTAAAGATAAGAAAATAGATTACAACATATCATGGAAAATTATAAAAAGAGCAACACCATACAACAACATTTCTAAAAAATGCAACTTATGTACTACAGAAAAGTGGCTGATATTATGTAAACCCCATCTAGCATCCTGAACTCTAAAGTAGAAATGGTAAACAATTGCAGGCATAAATGGAAATCTTTGTCAATGCACCATTCCTTGGCACGTCTCCCCTGAACGCGCCCCAAAAAAGAAAAATCTACAGTCCACGTGCCACACGCGCAGAGCTCACCCACCCACACAACACACTATATAATACTGGTGGCGTGCCCTGATTGTACAACCTGAGGAGAGCATCCCGCTCGAAACAATTTTGTCGTTTTTACTTTTTCCATTTAAAACCTTGTTTTAAACTGGTATGTCGCTCCCTGCTTGGTTGAGCGCTTTTGGAATTCTGAGTGGCGTTTTGGCTCTGACTTTATATATATAATATATATAATATATATTATATATATATATATATATATAATATATATATATATATATATGTGTGTGTGTGTGTGTGTGTGGGGTGTGTGTGTGGTGTGTGTAGTCACTTCTTTTACACCACTCTGGCATATTCACCCAAGAAGAGGAGAGTCACCACAAACCGAAAGGTTCGGCAATGACATAGAAGGGCTGGAGAAGAATTGAGTGAGGCACCTGCCATCCAGGTTAACTATTTGAAACATCTTTCCAAATTGGCAAAAAATCAGGGTTGAAGAGAACAACAACAAACAAACAAAAACAAATTATTGTAAATAAACAAACGAAAGAGCATACAATCAACGGAGACAAAGCTACAGTCAGCAAAAAAAAAATAAAAAATAAAAAAAATAAATAAAGAAAAGAAAGAAAAAAGGAGAATCTGTAAAAGTAGTTCAAATACCTTGACGCCATTATCGAACAGCACAAACAGCCTGTGGGATTGCAAAATTAAAACCAGTCAGAAAAATGCCGTTCTCAAACACAAACTGAAATTTCTGCCTGAAATTATGCAATCCCTCTCAATGCCTGCAAAGCAAAACCATGCACTCTGACAACAGAGCTGTGACGAAAGTCCCACACAGTGGAGATGAGATGCTTCAAAAGTGTACTAGGTGTCTCCCTCTCTAAGGATGTTATTATTATTATTATTATTACTTATGTAACGCCTATCTTTGGATAATTACCAAGCTCTAAGCACTTTAACAATCCACACTCGTTTACACAACGGGCGCCTACCTGTGTAGTGCCGACTGAAGATCTGCTAGCTGACGCTTCATTCAGTCGTTTCCTGTGTCAGTCAATATTGTTCAATTTCGTTCACTCAAATTTCCTTACTTCCTTCACTCTTTTCATTTCTCACGCAGGGTGTATGCTATGTGTAACGTGTCATTCACATCAATGGCCAAACTGGTTTCCCTCTTCCGAAAATCATTGATGGGATTTTACGTATGTGCAAGATGTCATGCGTGCGTTCACACACGAACTTCGGTTTATAGTTTCATTCGAAGGACTGTATGGGAAATGGAATCAGAACCAATTTTAACACCGAAGGAAAAATCCCCCTGTACCGAAACGGCCCAACGGAGGTTCGAACCCGCAACCCCAGGATCACAAGATTACGAGTCCTGTGCTCTACCACGAAGCTATTCATGTTATGAGTGACGAGGTCCGCAGAACGATCAGACAGCTAATGAGTCGCTTCAAAGACCTGCCAGCTGCAGTGAGGAAAACGAAGCTTTAAATGGCGAATCATTTCCCCAAAGAACACTGCAAGAGAAGAGGAGAGAGGGGAGACAGAGAAAGAGGTGGACAGACATCACCACTGAGCGAACAGGAAGAGAAAAGCGCAACCCGAAGACCTGCCTACACACTTCGGAAAGGGAGACGACTGGTTCAGCAGTAACAACTTGCATAACAAACACACGCCCCTGGAGAAGCTGAAGGAGGGTGATAGTGATTTATGTTGTCATTATTAATAACTTCATCATAAAACAGCAACGCCAACAATAACAACATCTATAACTGCCGTACTCCCTATCATTAGTGAGTCGTTATTGTCCAAAAACACAGTAAGATAGGTCTTCCTTGAAGCCGCTCAGTTTGAATTTCCGTTAAAGCGTCATTCGGATGTGGATTTACAGTATGAAATAGCCTAATTTATCGCAACCGAGAGTAATGGTCTTACACTGCCAATAGCCAGTGGTTCCAACACGCTTTCATCTTAGCGTGTTTATGAAGACGGTGTGTCTTTTACGACTGACAGTTTCGTGTTATCCTGATCAATGCAAAGAAGGTTTCCACCACGTTCAACAGGTCGTTAACACGCCTCCCCCTCCCCACCCCACCCCCTTTCCTGTTCCCTTCAGCCACAACACATGTACACGTAACATCCCTCTTCCACTAACTCACATCACGTTCTCTTCCCGTCTTGTAAATTTTACATCTCTCTCGCTCTCCATCGCACACACACACGCGCGCGCGCGCGCGCGCGCCGCACACACACACACACACACACACACACACACACACACCACACACACACACACACACACACTGACTGTACGTTTTCACTGCACATTTTAGGAAGAGGTCTTCTCTTTCTGATGCTGGGCCCGATTAAGTCATTTTCTTCTTGAATTTGTGCTTGTAATTGTGACTTTGAGCTTGTATTTGAGGGTTTCGCCTCCAGACTAACCATGCAGACCAATGTAAAGGTCCTCAGTGGCCTAGGTGGCCGTGTTCGGGTAACTGTACACAGACATTTTCATGTGGGATCAACGTCTCCCTCTTCAGGGGAGCGTGCTTCCCACAGTCATTTTCGTTACTTGACGTTATTTTGTTTGGGCAGCTAAGTATGAGAAAAAGGATTTTTTCTCCTAAAAGTCGTTTAAAACGATATACTTACCTGTCCGAACTCTAGGACGGCCCTCCCACCCCCTGCTTAATCTGGAAAAGGTGCGAAAGCACCGAGCCAGTTCAAATATAGTGCGAAAAACTCACTAAGGGCGATCACTATTGGGAAGAACTCACTAAGGGCGATCACTTTTGGGAAGAACTCATTAAGGGCGATCACTATTGCGAAGAACTCATTAAGGGCGATCACTATTGCTGGGGGGAGGGCTGACGGTGCAGTATTTAAAAGTCAATTGATAATGTGTAAGGGTGCTGATGATGTAACTGGCTGACATACAGAAGTCAGAGCTGGATGTGGTGGTGGTGGTGGTGGTGGTGGTGGGGGTGTGTGTGTGTGTGGTGTGTGGTGTGTGTGTGGTGTGTGTACGCGCATGCGATAACGTGAGTGCACATGTGTGCGAATGTGTTTGCAGTTGAACCATCCTGCCTCTTTCTTTCCGCATTCGTCCAACCGCCCTTGTGCCTCATATTCATCAGTTATGGAAGCGTATTCATCACAGTCATGTGAGGCACATATCCATCGGGTTTTTTTTCGACTGCCAGGGGTATTAGGGAGATCAGTGTCAGTGTCAGTGTCAGTGTTTAGGGGAGCTGAGAGAGTAATTCCACGGACAGATCAGGAAGATGCGACAACTATGTGAATAAACAAAAGCAAGTCAGTCATTCCCCTGAACGCTGGGGGCGTTGGGAGGACGTGATGAGGCAGCCGCCTTTTCTCTCCAGGCTCTTCTGTTGGTGGCTGTCGCGAGGAGATCTGGCATGGTCATTTTGGTCCAGTCTTTTACATTTTCAGACCAGCTCTTTCTCTGCCGTCCTCGTCTGCGCCCTCCTTCAAGGGTACCTTGAAGGATGGTTTTGGCAGAGGGTGTTGTGACGAATGACGTGGCCAAACCATGCCATCTTCCGTCGTTGACGGTTGCCAGAAGTGGTTCTTGGGCCCAACTATCTAGTGACCAGGTTCCGCACATAATCATTGGTCTTGTGTTCGTTTGTAGGAGATGCGGAGTAGTTTCCTCACCATCTTTGTTGAAGTCGTCGTGGTCGTCATCATGATAACGATTCCTTTCAGTCACCTTTTCTGTTCTTTCTCTTTCTTGCACTAATTAAAAACGAGTGCCTGTTTTATTATCCCTCAGATTGAAAGGGCAGAAGCGATGGGTTTGATGGCTACATAAGACCCACAGAGACCCACAGCGTTACAGTGAAGCAGCCTAGAATAAAAAGAAAACAAACAATCGAACACACACACACACACACACACACACACACACACACACACACCACACACACACACCAACACACAAACGCGCACACACATACAAATACAAACACACACGCACGCACGCACACCCACATACAGACACATACTTACACACACACACATACACACACATGCACACGCGCACACGCACGCGCACCCGCACACACGTACACACACACACACGCACCCGCACGCACACACACACACACACACACACACACACACACACACACACACACACACACACACACAACACACACACACACACACACACACACACACACACACACACCCCACACACACACACACACACACACACACCGGACGAACGAACGAACGAACGAACGAAAGGCCCAAAAAGAAAAACCCACTTCATGTTTCAGTTCTTTATTTTTTAATGAATCCTTTACGCTTTGGCTCTATTTCATAACTGTAAAACACTCGACACTGTCTTTTGATTCTGATTTTCTCTCTATTTCTAGCAGCAATACCAACGTGTCTGATTCAGTTCATCGTTTCGTCTGTTTCATACGTTGTAAAGTTTAAGAATTCGGATTTGCATGCTTCCTGGTCCGCCAAGAGGGTCAGAGTCCTTCCAGAGAAAGTGTGTGCTGTGGTGCAGTCGTCTTGATTCCAGAGGAACAGGAACTGTGGACAGTAGTAAATAGATGAGAAAAAAAAAGGGGAAAAGGTAAAAACAGAAGTGAACAAATCGGATGAAATCAACCAAATACTGCTTATTCAGTGGTTCTTCTGTCTGTCTGTCTGTCTGTCAGTCTGCGTCTGTCACTGTCTCTGTATGTATGTATGTATGTATGTATGTATGTATGTATGTATGTATGTATGTGTGTGTTGTGTGTGTGTGTGTGTGTGTGTGTGGTGTGTGTGTGTGTGTGTGTGTGTGTGTGTAAATCATTGTCCTGTTCAATATACGTCACTACTTTTTCTTTGGCAATCATGAGTTATACCTGAAGTGTTTCATGTTTTAACCCGCCCCCCCTCTCTCTCTCTGTAAGTGAGTGTGTGTGCGTGCGTGTGAGCGCGCGCGCGCGCGTGCTTGCCCTTGTTTGCGCGCGCGCGCGCGTATGTGTTTGCGCTTGTTTGCGCGCGCGAGCGCGCGTATGTGTGTGTGTGTGTGTGTGTGTGTATGAGAGAAAGAGAGAGAGAGAGAGAGAGAGAGAGAGAGAGAGAGAGAGAGAGAGAGAGAGAAGAGAGAGAGAGAGAGAGTAAAATCCATTGCATTTTTCAAAATGTGTTACCACTTTTTTGGCATTCATGAGTTCTATTTAGAGATTCATGTTTTAAAACGGTACGTTATATGTTAAGATCTTTCTTTTTTACCGACTTAATCGTTTCTTCACATTTAGGAGATCACTTATATCATCATGCAAACCGGATATGAGGATGAAAGGAAATTGTTCACCATTGTTCGGTGCGCGTATACGTTTGGATTTTTGTCTACATGCTTCCTTGCGTGCACGCGCACTTGCCTCTGTGTGTGTATGTGTGTGTGTGGTGTGTGTGTGTGTGTGTGTGTGTGTGTGTTGTGTGTGTGTGTGTGTGTGTGTGTAGGTGCGATTGCAAATGGACCAGGCCACGTTTGTGAGTTTGATATGATATGAACACTTTATTATCTCAAAGGATGAGAAATTAAGATAGGTGCATAATAAACAGTATACAAGACAACATGCATAAAACAAGAATCATCACAATCAAGTGGCCACTTATAGAATTTACATATACAGTCCGACACAACACACACACACACACACACACACACACACACACACACACACACACACCACACACACACTATAATCATTTGAAAACCTCATGCACATGCACTTACACAAGCACACTCATAGGCTTACACTCACAAGCAGATATATATGATATATACACACACACACACAAGCACATATTATAAGCAAATACACATATTTCACAGCAAACATCTTCAACCAGCCCCACAAGCTCTACTCTCTCGCACCTCCCCACCTCCCCTCTCTCTCTCTCTCTCTCTCTCTCTCTCCCTCTCTCTCGCATTCCTTCACATCGCTAAGCATGAAAAATGTACAAAAGACATACATGAATTCAGAAGATGGATTCGACCTGGGTATAAAAGTTTTTTGCGCCCTAGATTTGACTCTAAGGGTCCTAAAACGACGTCCAGATGGTAAAATTTCGTAATATTTTGCTAAAACATGGCTATCATCACTGGCAATCTTTCTTGCTTTCCTCTCCACTCGTCTGTCATACAATTCTTGCATTCCAACTTATGCGTGTGCGTGCGTGCCTGCGTGCCTGGGAATGTTTCTATGCGAGTGTGAGCATGTGAGTAACAGTTACGTGTGCTTGCACACGTGTAGGTAGGTGTGCAAAGGGAACTGGTCAAGGATTTCAATTGTCCCACAGCCATGCAGCAGTGAATTCATGAAAACTGTTGCACAGATATCCTATAAACGCTCCGTATGTGTGTATAATACACACTGGTCGATCAGTGGGATATCAACGTCCTGTTGGCTGGAGGCCCTGAAGGACATGATATCTCGCAGATTGAAGTCTGCAAATTTGTGGCAGTTGTCGTTGGCAATAGTGGGTGTGGTTCCGAGTGGGTGTCGTCATCTGTCACTCTCTCAGTTCTGGTTCCTTGTGAACTTGGGTTCACATTCAGGTGTTGGTCGGCCGATGATGGACGTCGGTTTACTTCGCCTATTTCCCCTCAAAAGGCCTGTCTTCAGGGTCACCAGATGGCCTTCTTCATGCTCGGGTGGCGATGGTCCTGTGCCACATCAGGCCACCTCAAAGAGAAAGTAGGACGAAAGTTGCAGGAGCGCTGCACTAGTTTCCCTTCTATGGCCCCACGCAGACTATGGCAATGTTTCAGCCAATCCCGTTTGGGGTTGCCCCCATGCCAGGCTGGAAATCACGGTGTCCCAGGCCAGGGTAATCGTAGTCAGGCAGCTCTCCATCGCCGAATCGCTCCCCAAGAGTCGTCCCCTGGGAAGGTTCGCTGCGCCGCCTGACACTAACCTGTCAGGGAGAGCTGCCACCTCTCCTTTTGTATTCCCTGCAATGCCACCACGGAGGAACTGACACACTGTCATCACGTCATGCTGTTTATATCAACAGTCGGTTGGGTCATAAACAGTTGACTTGAGGCGCCACCAAAGTGAATGCGCCAAGCCTCGTATTTGTATGAAATGCGCGATTAAGATTGCTTTGAGGGTTTTTATTGGCCTGAAAGTTGATTCTCCCGTTTTCTTTCATTGGCCATCAAGGTACAAGCCTGGTGGTTCCAAGCGGACAGATTAAAATCAAAGGAATGGGATTGTTTTGGGGAACCACCTGGCGCAAAGAAGGGTCAGGGTGAGGGCGAAGGCCCGAAATGTGATGTCAACTTAGGGGAAAGGTCATATATTTGAAGATTGTGAGTGATGTCACTAGGGAATAAAAAAAAAGTGAAAAGTGATCGGCGGGGGGGGGGGGGGGGGGGGGGGGGGGAGAGGGGAAGGGGGGGGGGAGGCTGTTATTTTGATCAATTGTCAGTTTAATATCAAATGCTGGCTCAAAATTATGCTAGGCCTCAAAACAAAACCTATATGGATTCTATGGCGATTTGGTGCAAAATACTAATTGTGGCGTGTGGCCTGACGGTCAAAAGATTTATTAAAAGATGTGCCACTCGTGGGGATCTGAGCTGCTGTTGCGGTTCGCTTGAGGTGGCATAGCAGCGAACACCAAGGCAGAGGTGGCAGCTTTCCTTGAGGGACACTGATGTGAGAGGTCAGCATCAGGCGGCGCAGAGGATCTTGCGTCCGTATGGGTGACGGCAGTCTAGCCTGTATTGCCGGAGGACGATTCCTGGAGATATGGGGCGATGACGATTCCTGGAGATACGGGGCGATCGGCGATGGAGCGCTGCCTGACAACGATTACCGTGGCCTGGGATACCATGCTTTCCAGCAAAGCATGGGAGAACTCCTCACGAGGTTGGGCTGTAAAACTGCCCTCTCGGCCGTAGTCGGCGTGGACCATAGACGGGACTCGCGCAGCGCTCCAGCTATTTTCGCCCTGCTCTCTCTTTGAAGCGGCCTCCGCGACACATGACTATCGCCCCCGAACACAAAGAAGGCCGCCTGGTGGCCCTGAAGACAGCCTTTGGGTGGGTGAAAACAGGCGAAGTACACCTACACCCATCGTCGGTCGACCAACACCCGGATGTTAAGTTAAAAAGAACCGGAGCTCAGACAGCGACAGACGACGCCCCGTTAACGGAACTATTGCTAGCGACAACAGCTGCCACAGAGTATGCAGACTTCAGCCTGCGAGCACCTCCTGTCCTTAAGGGCCTCCAGCCTATAGGACGTAAATTTCATCCGTCACGGGCCACTCACGTGGGGATCTTGTCAGTATATCCCTGTGCATGCTGCAGGCGGATGTCAAACAACTCCCAACGTATATATTTGACAAAAGTTTTGATATAAGGATCCGCCGAAAAACATAATCAAACGAATCACAGGACAAAACAGGACGCGTTTCGACCTCTTAGGTCTTCTTCAAGCAAGATACACAACACTCAGGAAAACGAAAATGAACGAGTAATCACTTGAATGAATCAACGCCCATCTTGCGCCAAATTGGATGAAGATGAGTGATTGCTCGTTCATTTACGTTGTCCTGAGAGTTATGTGTCTTGCCTGAAGAAGAGGTCGAAACGCGTCGTGTTTTGTCTTGTGATTCGTTTGTCTACGTTTTTCGGCGGAGCCTTATCAATGATTTTTCAAATTTGTTTAGATTTCCGCCTGCAGTGCCTCACTTTGCAGCAGATCCTAAGGTACAAATCAAAACACTATGTCCGACTCTCGCGGATGACAGCGTTCCAAAGCTTTTGTCCGATGAGTTTTAGTTTCAGTTTCATCAAGGTGTCACCGCGTGCAAAGAAGTCCATATACGCTACACCACATCCGCTAAGTTTCGAGACTACAGTGCGCATGATTTAAAGCTGATGGATAAATGAATTAATGACTAAGATGAGAGAATTTAAGAAGAAGGTCTCATGGCTACCACTTAGCAGATGTCTGACCTACGCCTTAGCCCAACGCGCTGGTCAGACCATGGGTACCTACATAACATTGGGTCTGCCATTATTATCATTGTATCATTGGACAGAAAATTGCCCTTGGTTTCTTTTTGCGTTTATTTTTACGTAAAAAAAAAGGGGCATGTAAAGGCGCTTTCCTAACCGAAACCTTAAAATTTAATGGGTGTTAACATGTTTTAATTAATAGAGGTGGGATTCGACAAGGAGGGGTTATATGACCGTATACATGTACAACTTTTGCGATTCAATAGTGAATGCCGTTTGGGATGTAAAACCCTTAAAGTTTTTTAAAATTTACAAAAAAGCTTTCAAATTCCCAAACACTTGATTTCCATAAAATTTCCCCAAACCGTTTTTAAAGAACATAGCAAACTTTGTCGTCCAGGTAATTAATTTTGTCTGAGATGCGCAAATCATGGCTTTTTGGGGTTTGTTTTACCCTACGCAACACGAACCCAAAATTTGATGCTTTTGGAGAAGTTTTTTAAAAAAAGAGGGCATCTTCCAGATTCGCGTCCCAAAAGTCCCTAGGGTTTTGACTTCACAAGAAATCTTTTTATGCAGCTAAGTGCACCCTTTCAATTTGTTCCGGGTTTTTGATGCAGTCCCCAAATCTCGCTCCTTTATTTTAAGAAAGGTTGATTTGGAAATGAATGCTTAAAGAAATTCCAGGAAAAGTTCCCCTATTGCCCATAGATTCTGTTGAAGCGAAAACCTTTTTGTTGTTTGTGGTAAACTTTTTGGTTGGAAAAGTAATCTTTTTGGCGTGTTTACCAGATCTTTTAAGGAAACGGGAAAAGTTGGCTCCCCCAAACGTTCAATTTTCATTGAAGCAAGGTAACCCCCTTTCCGAATACAACGTATTTGACTTTTTCAGTTCCAAGAAAATCTAAATTTTTGAAGTTTTTAAAAAGACTTTCATTGGGTTTAAAAACCCAAAAACAGTATCGGAAAAAAAGCAAATCAAGCAAAAAAGAATCAAAAGTTCAATGAGGTTGGAGAAAGCTGAATTCTGTCTCCAAAAAGTTTTTAATTTTTTTGTTTGTTCATTGATGAACAGTAAAAAAGCCAGGTGAACGACCTCACCTTGTTTTAGGCCCCCCCGTCGGATAGAAAAAGATCGTAAGGTCCCCACTGTTCGAAACCAAGTTTCACAACTTATACATCTTTGCAATGCTTTAAAAGAATTTTTCCTTAAGCCCTAACGAGAAACCTTCCAAAATTTTAAAATCCCTCTTATAGGTCAAAAGCCTCCAAAAAAGTTTTAAAAATGCGACTGAGCTTCGGTGTTTAAAAACTCTACTGAATATTGCCGTAAAGTGAAATGTGATTGTTTTTACTGTTTGTCACAAAAAACCGCTTTTTCCCTCCCAAGAATATATTCTTTCAATCCTTTTAGTTAACCTTCTTGAGAAAAAGCTATATATTTTATACAAATGTTAAAAAAAGAGATTCCAGGGGGTGTTTTGGAAATTCTTCCCCCCTTTTTAAAAATAGTGGTTGCAGTAGAGACTGCCCAATTTCGGAAAAAACCCCTCTCAAAAATTGTATTGAAAAATTTTAAACAAGGAAAGGCATAATGACTTGTCTGCTGTATTAAAAAACTCTCTTTGCTTTTTTGGGGCCCAGCTCCCTTTTTTACTTTTATTGCTCGAATTGCAGCTTCAGTTTCTTTAAAAAAAATTGGTTGATTCAAAAAGCGCAGTCAGTATGTGGGTTTTCCTTCAAAATTATTCTAAAAATCTGAACTGGTGTTTAATTCAACGGTAGTCTTTTAAAAACACCTTTAAAGTGATTTTTACCACTGTTCGTAAAAATCGCCCTGCCCTTGAGTTTTTGGGGCCTAACTGACGAAAATTCCCCGAATTTTTTTTGATTCTTTTTATATTCTTTGAAACGATGAAATGTATTTTCATTATGTAGCTTTTTTCGCTTAACAATTCCTTTATCTCTCCTTTTCGGCCTAAGAAAAGTCTATCATTTTCGTTATTAGTTCTTGAAAACTTGTTTTCTGTGTTCGAAATACTTTTTGCTTTGTTTCATTCAGGTGAACCAAACTTTTCTCTTCCTATGCCAAATCGAATAGTTTTTTTTCATTCATCATCATCATCATCATGAATCGTCATTCATCATATCGTTTATCCTTATCTTTTTATCTTTTCTAAAACTTTTTTCAGTATTTTGTTACTTTTCTCATATCATCTCATCTTCTTCATCATCATATCTCATCTTCATATCATTCACATTTTTTTTATCTATTATTTTTTTTGCTATCATTTTTTTTAGAAAGAGAGGGGGCTAGTTACCGTCAAGAACTAGACAAAAAAGTACAGGACAAATGTACTTTGAGTCTATGCCCTTGGCGGTAACAAAACCTCTCTCTAAATGTTGCTTCATTTTCCCCCCTCAGTCACTCCTTTTTAAAAATATCTTTTGTTTATTGTCGTCGTCGTTGTGGTCCCTTGGGTTTGGTTGTACACCCAACCCAAAAAAAAGGCACGACAAAAATGGATGCATGGGCGTGATTGCCGGTTTTTTTAATTCAGTAGTCCCTGGTCTGTTCCTCGTTCGGGCCTTCGAAGACAGAAACAAAGAAAGAAAGAGCAGGAAGTGGTGATGTTAGCTTTAAAAATAATGCGTGATGACGTTGACGTGATGGTGATGAGCGCGCGACGACGACGATGATGAGATGATGACAAAAAGAAGAATATAGTGATATGTTCAACGATTAGAAAAATACTAGATTAGAAGGACACCATCGTTTGTGACCACATATCATCCAATTCCAGCAGTGAGAAAATGCGCATGAGGGAAGACGATGAAAAATCGAGAATAAAACAAAACCGACAGCGCAAAATGAAAAAAACCAGTGTAGGCACAGTGGTTTAGGGCTGGCTGCGGGGACACCATTTTACGTCGTTTTTTTGTCGTTTTGCAAGACTATTCCCCTTTTGCTCGCCCCTTTTTGTCGTAGCCTCATCTCACCGCTATGAAGCAAGGAATCATTACAAAAGTGATAAAAACTTTTATAACAAAAAATGACGGACGTAACAACATGAAAAACAATCTTTAGGGCGCCCCACTGGTTTGTTCATGGATTGCACATGGTTGTTGCGGTTCAAACCCACATTTTGTTTTGTTGTTTCCTCGGCCGCGGCCAGCCTTAAAGGTATTGTTCCGCGAGGGGTTTGACGTTGGATCATTTAAAGCAAATATGGTTTGGTTTATAAGTAGGTCTTTGAGAGCCCAAAAAAATTTTGAACTTAAAAGCATCAGCGTGCTCTATCTTTATCTTCAAAAAAACAAAATATGATGAAAAAAAGTCGTGGGTCTTTATACTCGGCTTTCGTGGTGACTTCAGTTTTGATTTTTTTGGGGATTATGTCCTGTATGGGCGAAATTCGTGAGTCCCCGATGATGTGTTAGGGCGTTTTTTGTGACGGGAGTGTAGTAATTCCCTTTCGTCAGTAAATGGCTTTTTTAAAATTTAAAAGAAAAAGTGTCTTGAGTTGGTCGCCCAGAACAGGGTAGCTGAACATCTAAAGAGTGGCTTTGCCGGCGGTGCGTGCCCTTGGGTGGGCGGTCTGAAGAAAAAAATAGTGTGAAAGACTGGGGTGTTCAGCTCTAACGAACGAAGGGCGGGGTTGTATGACGGGAAAAGGTGGAAAGCAGGAGAGGGGAGGGGGGGGTGGTTAGTGGGGGTCGGAAAGGCAAATTGACGGAGAGAGAGAGAGAGAGAGAGAGAGAGAGAGTGGAGAGAGAGAGGAGAGGTGGAGAGAGAGAGAGGGGGTAGGGAAAGAAGGGGGGGGGGGGGAGGGGGGGGGAGGGGGGATGGGACAAAAAAGAAAGAAGGGGGAAAATGCCTGTTCCTCCCCGGCCTGGTATGTCATTTATGAAAGGCATAGAGACCTAATGGGAAAATGAGACATCTGGTATGAACAGCGTCGTGTGTGTATCAGTCTAATTTGGGTTTTAAAAAAAAAATATAGAAAAATTTGAAATAAATTAACAAAAATTAAAAAGAACAAGTTTAAAAAAAGTAAACAAATAAGAAAAATTTGAAACGAGTTAAAATGAAAATTTACGACAAAACTGATAATGTTTAAACACGTATTTTTATTATATTCATTTTAAAACTTTTTCTGAGGGGACACAAAACACAAAACCCCTTTACGGTCAAGTCCCCTATACTTAAAACCCGAGATTCAGTCAGCCCGCCAGTGGGCACAAGAAATTTATCTCCATTCGTTCCCAACAATTTTAAACGTGGGACACCCCCTTTTGCAACCCGCGTTTCCCTGTACACCCCTTTCCCTGCCCCATACGCCACGCAAACGGCGGTATGTGAATCATGAAAAGCCTCACCCATCGTTCCCTCCCAAAAAGAATACGATACAGGCTAAAAGCCTTTGTACGCAAAAAAGGGCTCCCTAAATTCTTTTTTCCGGTGGCGTTAAAAAACACTTGTTTCTGGCGCCTATGTTTTCCCCCAACTTCCCGTATTTGCTTTTCGATTGGTGGGGTTCTTGATGCCGCACCTATGACTCCCTTTAAATTGGACCCAAACATTAGCCTGGGAAAATTCTCGTTTTGCGATTTTTGTTTGGACGATTTTTATTTTTGGAATGGTGAGAACGTCTACGTTTTTACCCGAGCAAACGTTGTCGTGGTTTGTTGAAAACATTTTTTGGGGAAAAATTATGAAGAAAAAAATGTGGTTACGGAATGGATTCGAAAACGTTCCAGAAAAAAAAACAAAAACAATGTTGCGCTGGGAATGCTAAAAATGGCTTACGCTATTTTGTTGGGTTGTACATGAAAAATTCATAACCATTATATTAAAACAGCCTTTTCTTTCTTTTAGTTTTTTCTTTTCTTTCATTAAACCCCACAGTTTTCATGCCGATCCACTTTGTTTCATTCTGGGAAGGGGAGAGGGAGGGGAGGAGTGGGAGGGAGGAAGGGGATGAGGAGGAGGGGGAGGAGAAAAGGGGGAGAGGTGTGTGTTGTAAACCTTTGCTGAAAACGCGTGAAGTGGGCCTGCAAGTTCTGTCTATACTTCATCGACATTTCTCTCCTCCCCTCCTCTTTTCCCCCCTCTCCCCTCTCCTCTTCCCCTCTCTCTCTTCCCTCTTCCTCTTCTCTCTCTTCCCTCCCTCTCTCTCTCTTTCCCTCCCTCTCTCTCTCTCTCTTCTCTCTCTTCTCCCTCCCTTCTCTTCTTCTTTTCTCTTCCCCTCCTCTCTCTCTCTCTCTCTCTCTCTTCTCCCTCCCTTTCCCCCTCTCTCTCTTTTCTCTCTCTCTCTCTCTCTTCTCTCTCTCTCTCTTTTTTTCCTTTTTTGTTTAATAATGAAGAATGGCTGACCTCGACCGTTCCTGTCACTCCCAAAAGGGCGGTCCCTGTCAGCCGTTGGTTGGAATTTTTTCTGTGAAAGCCAAGATGCCAGCGGGCGAAAAGTGGTGATGGTTTCCAAAGGGAAGACGGAGGCGGTTAGGCGGATTTTCCAGGCAAGGTCACATTTTTTTAAACGTCGTTTTTGGGTGTCTTCACCACTGCAAAAAACAAAATTTAAAAGGGAGGGGGGAGTCTCACCAAGATCATTGTTCAAGTTATGTCAGTCTTCGAGGAGATGAAAAGGGAAATTGGAGAGCGGGGCAGGGGGATGCCTTTTTTAAGGAAAATGCAGCCAAACAGAGGGATGAGAAATGCCGGACTCGGATTTGGGGTCAACGTGGGAAAACAAAGGAAAATGCGGGTCAACGGGCCCCTCGGAAAGCATCAACACGTGGACGGCCATAGAGAATGTCGAAACTTCACCCCCTGGGAGCATTTTTCAGCAAGACGGGGAGTGAAGAAGATGTAAAGGCCAGGTCGCAAGGCGCGCAAGTTTTGTCACCCTGCCCGTGTGAGGAAGAAAAAAAATCAGTTGCAACCAAATAAGTGTTAAAAAACCAACGTCAAGTCCCTGATTGTACGGTTCGGAGACTTGGGACGACAAAGAGCCTGGACGCAAGTTGCAAATCTTTTCAACACCTGTCTTCGCCCGATCCTGCGCATCAGAGGCCGGGGGCGAATCTCCAACGAGGAACTCAGCGCCCAGCGAAACAAGACCCAATCACCAAAAGCACCCGTGAGGGGGTGGGGGTTGGGTTTGGGCACCCCGGTAGGGACAGGCCCCCAAATTTACGCCAGCCTTGGACGGAACCCAGGGGGAAAGGGAAGAGGGGACGACCCAAACACCACTGAAAAAGAACTTCAGGGAGAACGCAAATTCACCAACATGACCTGGGGTAAGCCAAGAGAAAGCCCCGACAGAGCGGGGTGGAGATCTGCAGGGGGCCCCGTGTTCCCATCGGAAGAAGAGGGGCAAAGTAAGCGTAAGAAAAAAAACAAAAAAATTTCATTTTTTTAGAAAAATAGAAATTACAAAAAATGTACAATTTATTTGTTTTTGGGACCTTGTATACTGGCTGCTCCCACTAGCTGTATTAAAACTTTGCATATTCGTTATTTAGAAGAACACCACACACAACACAACCACACACAAAACACACACCACACCACACACCATAACCAAAACACACACCACAACAACACACACACCCACCACCACCACCACCCCCCACTCAATCTTAGTGTTGCTAAATAAATCAAACAAAAAAAGGCAACAACAACAAAAAAATAGGAGGCTGGGCGTGGGGGAGAAAAAGGATGGCGGGGGGGGGGGGGGGAGCGAGGGGGGGGGAGGGGGGGGGGAAAGAAAACGGAAAAAATGTTAGGCCCAAAAATTTAAGTTATTTCACGGTTCATTTCGGTCGGCCCTAAATCATTCGCTCCCCCTGGGCAGAATGTTAGGATACCTGTGCTAAAAAAAAAAATGAAAAAAAATGAAAGAGAAAAATAGGAAAAAAAGAATAATTAAACACCCTGAAAAACCCAAGTAATAAAAGAAAAATGACAGAAAGTAGGAAAGAAAGAATGAAAAAACAATGCCAATAAAGGAATTAAATTTTGTAGTTCTGACAAAGAAGATCAGATGGACATAGGCCTACTGGTCGATAACGGACCCCCCTTGATGGAAGTTTAATATGAAAAAATTATGGACGTGGGAGAAATTTACATTTACTTACCGAAAAAATACCCGGCGACTCCCTTTGACCTGAAAAAAAGCCCCGGGGAGAGAGAGGAGGAGAGAGAGAGGGAGGAGAAGGGGGAGGGGGCGAGAGAGGAAGGGGAGAGAGAGGGGGAAAGAGAGAGAGGAGAGAGAAGAGAGAGAGAGAGGGAGAGAGTTGTGTTAAAGTACATTTCATATTCAGAGGGGGAAAAGGGGGGGAAGCTTTCACGTGTGTGCTCCTCCCACCCCACACAAACCATCACACCAACCACACACACCCAAAAACACACACACACACAAACCCCACACACCAACGGTGCACACGCACACAGTGAGAACACACCCACACACACACACACACCACACACACACCACACACAACAACACAACACACACACCAAACACAGGCGAGAGGAGAGGGGAGAGGAGAGAGGGAAAGAGAGGAGAGAGAGAGGGAGAAGAGATGGGGAGAGAGAGACAAACAAAATTAGACCAAAAAAGTAGGGGTTACTCGTCTTTGAGGGATTTAAAAAATTTTTTCCCCTTAGGGCAGGGGTTTGATAGAGATGTAAAATGACACACTCTCTTTTGGCTTGTTTGGGGGAAGGGGAGAGGGGAGGGATGAAAGGGGGGGAGGGGGGAGGGGAGAGAGAGAAGGGAAAGGGAAAAAAAAAAGGAAAGAAAAAGGGGGGAGGAAGGAAAGGAAAAAAGAAACGGGGAATTTTCCGTTTTAGCCCTTTTGGGAAAAAAAAAAAATTTAAAAAAAAAAAAAAAAAACGGAAAAAAAAAAACCCCCCCCCCCCCCGGGGGGGGGAAGAAAACTAATAGTGATAAACTGGGTGTTCAGACTCAAACGAACGAAGCGGGCGGGCTAGGGTATGACGGGACAAGGATGGAAAGCAGGAGAGGGGAGAGGGGAGTGGTTAGTGGGGGTCGGAAAGGCAAATTGACGGAGAGAGAGAGAGAGAGAGAGAGAGAGAGAGAGAGGAGAGAGAGAGGAGAGAGAGAGAGAGAGAGAGGGGTTCAGTGGAAACGAAGGGGGGGGGGGAGGGGGGGAGGGGGGATGGGACAACAAAAGAAAGAGAGAGAAAATGCCCTGTTACCTACCGGCCTGGTATGTCATTTACTGACAGAGGCATAGAGACCTAATGGGAAAATGAGACATAACTCGCGTATGAACATGCGTCGTGTGTGTATCAGTCATAATTGGTTAAAAAAAGAATATAGAAAAATTTGAAATAAAATTAACAACAGTATGAAAACGAACAAGTAAAACAAGTAAACAATAAAGAAAAAAATTGAAACGATTTAAAAATAAAAATTTACCGACAAAAGCTGATAATGATATTAATCACTGTCATCTTATCATATATCATAATAATTTCATTCTCATCTTTGAGGTGGACACCACAAAACACAACCTTTAAACAGCGTACAAGATCCCCTAATACATTACACAGAGATATCAGTCAGCCAGCCAGTGGAGCACAAGAAATTGATCTCCATTCAGTTTCCCAACTACATCGCACGGGGCACACCCCATTATTGAAACCCAAATGCGTTCTCCCTGTCACACTCTCCTCTCCCTGCCCCATACGCACACGAAAACGGCGTGTATGTGAATCATGAACAAAACCATCACCCATCGCTTCCACCCAACAGAATCACGCTACAGGCATCAAAAGCCTTGTACGGCAAACAGGGCTCCCTAAGTATCTATGATCACGGCTGGCGTTAATAAAACACTTGTACTGGCGCCTATGTTCTCCGAACTTCCAGTATATAGCATTACGATCTGGTGGAATTCATAAATTGCCTGCACCTACTGACTCCCTTTAAATTGGACCCAAACATTAGCTCTGGTAAAATTCTCGTTTTGCGACTTTACGTTTGGACGTTTTTTTATTGTTGGAAATGAAGTGAGAACGTCTACGTTTTTACCAGAGCAAACTTTTGTCGTGGACTTTGATTGAAATCATTTATGGGAAATGTTATGAAGAAAAAATCGTGGTTACGGGGAAAACGGATTACGAAAACGTTCCAGAAAAACAACAACAAAAAAATGTTGCGCTGGTAATGCTAAAGATGGCTTACGCTATTTTAGTATGGGTTGTACATGAAATATCTCATAACCATATATATTAAAACAGCCTTTATCTTTACTTTTAGTTTTTTCTTTTCTTTCATCAGCCCCACAGTTTTCATGCCGATCCCCCTATGTTTCAATTTTGGGAGAGAGAGAGAGGAGAGAGGGAGGAGGAGAGAGAGGGGAGAGATGAGAGAGTGAGAGAGAGGAGGAGAGAGAGAGAGTGGAGAGAGAGTGTTGTTGTAAGCCTTTGACTGAATACGCAGTGAAAGATGGGCAGCTGCAAGTTCTGTCTACTACTCTCACTCAGACATTCTCTCTCTCTCCCCTCCCTCTCTCCCTCCCTCCTCTCTCTCCTCTCTCTTCTCTCTCTCTCTCCCTCTCTTCTCTCATCTCTCTCTCTCCCTCCCTCTCTCTCTCTCTCTCCCTCCCTCTCTCTCTCTCTCTTCTCTCTCTCTTTTCCCTCCCTCTCTCTCTCTCTCTCTCTCTTCTCCCTCCTCTCTCTCTCTCTCTCTCTCTCTCTCTCCCCCCCTCCCTCTCTCTCTCTCTCTCTCTCTCTCTCTCTCTCTCTCTCTCTCTCCTCTCTCTTTCTCTTCCTTCTTTGTTTCATAACTGAAGAATCGGCTGACCTCGACCGTTTTCCCTGTCACTCCACAAAGGTCAGGTCCCTGTCAGCCAGTTGGCTTGGAATCTTTTCCCTTTTGAAAGCCAAGATGCCAGCGGTCTAGAAAAGTGGTGATGGTTTCCAAAGGGAAGACGGAGGCGGTTAGGACGGCATTCTCCAGGCAAGGTCACATTTTTTAGAGCGTCGTTTTGGCTGCTCTTCACCACTGCAACAAAACAAGATTAAAGGTAGGACGAGTCTCACCAAGATCATTGTTCAATGTTATGTCAGTCTTCGAGGAGAGTGAGAAAAAGGGGAAATTTTGGGGAGCCCCGGGGGGGGGCGATGCCTTTTTCTAAGGCACATGCAAACCAAACAGAGAGGGCTGAGAAACCCTCGCCGGGGGCTTCAGGGGTTTGGGGTTTAAAAGTGGGGGGGAAAACCCAAAAGGAAAAAGCGGGTCAACGGCCAATCAGGAAAAGCCCTCAACAACGGTGGGGCAGGCCCTAAAAGGGAAAGTCGAAAAATTCACCCACCTGGGAGCAATTTTTCAGCAAGACCGGAGGAGCTGAAGAAGATGGGAAAGGCCAGGTTTAGCAAGGCGCGGGAATGCTTTTGTCACCCTTTTCAGTGTTGGGGGAACGAAAAAAAGTCAGTTGCACACCAAATTTAAAATGTTCATCAAACGTCAAGTCCCTGGAAATTTTACGGTTTTGGGGGACTTGGAGACGAAAAAAGAGCCTGGGGCAGCAAGTTGCAAATTTCTTTAACACCTGTCTTCGCCCGATCCTTGGGGCATCAGATGGCCGGGAGCGAAATCTCCAACGAGGGGAAATCAGCGGCCCAGCGGAAACAAGACCAAAACACCAAAAGCACCCGATGAGGAAATGGGGGTTTGGGTTTGGGCATCCCCGCGTAGGGAACCCGGCCCCCATTCCAAAGCCAAGCCTTGGACGGGAACCCAGGGGGAAACGGAAAAAGGGGGACCCACCAATCACCCCCTGAAGAAGGGAAATCTTCAGGCAGAACGGCCAAATTCACCAACATGACCTGGGGTTAAGCCCAAGAAAAACGCCCAAAACAGAGCGGGATGGAGAAACTGCAGGGGGCCCTGTGTTCCCATCGGAAGAAGAGGGGCAAAGTAAGACGTAAGAAAAAAAACAAAAAAATTTCATTTTTTTTAGAAAAATAGAAACTAAAAAAAAAAATGTTTCAATTTATTTCGTTTGGCACCTTGTTTACTGGCTGGGGTCCCACTAGCCCGTATTTAAAAAAATTTGCATATTCGTTAAATTTTGAAAATAACACCAAAACACACAAAACAAACCCCACACAACCCCACCACACACCCACACACCAACCATACACAACCCCACCACACACAAACACACACAAAACCCCCCAAACCCCCCCACAAACCCCCACTTCAATTTATTAAATGTTGCCAAAAATTTAAAACAAACAAAAAAAAAGGGAACAAAAAACAAAAAAATAAAGGAGGCCCGGGCGTGGGGAGAGAAGGGGGTGGGGGGGGGGGGGGGAGCGAGGGGGGGGGAGGGGGGGTTTAAAAGACGGAAAAAATGTTAGGCCCAAAAATTTTTAAGGGTTTTTTCACGGTTTTATTTCGGTCGGCCCTAAATCATTCGCTCCCCATGGGGGCCGAATGTTAGGATACCTGTGCTTAAAAAAAAAATGAAAAAAATGAAAAAGGGGAAAAATAGGAAAAAAAGAATAATTAAACACCCTGAAAAACCCAAGTAATTTAAAAAAAAAAATGACAGAAAGTTTGGAAAGAAAGAATGAATAAAACAATGCCAATTTAAAAAAATTTAAATTTTGTAGTTCTGACCCAAAGAAAGGGTCAGATGGGCAAAAGGCCTACTGGTCGATAACGGGGCCCCCCTTGACTGGGGGTTTAATATGAAAAAATTATGGGGCGTGGAGAAATTTACATTTACTTACCGGGAAAAAATACCCGGCGACTCCGTTTTTCCTGAAAAAAAAAGAGAGAGAGAGGGGGAGGAGAGGGGAGAGGGAAAAGGGGAGAGGAGAGGAGAGAGAGAGAGGGGAGAGAGGGGAAAAGGGGAGAGAGAGAGAGGGGAAGAGAGAGAGAGAGTGGGGGAGAGAGTTGTGTTAAAGTACATTTTTATATTCAGAGGGGAAAAGGGGGGGAAGCTTGCACGTGTTTTGCTCCTCCCACCCGAACACAAACCCTACACACCCCAACCACACACACCCAAAAACACACACACACACAACCACACACAAAACCCCAAAAGGGTGCACACGCACACAGTGAGGGAAAAACCACCACACACAAAACACACACCAAAACACACACCCACACACAACACACACAACAACCACACCAAACACAGGCGAGAAAAGGGGAGAGAGAGAGAGAGAGAGGAAAGAGAGGAGAAGAGAGAGGGAGAGAGAGAGTGAGAGAGGAGGGAGGACAAAAAAAATTAAAACCAAAAATGTAAGGGGATTACTCGTCTTTGAGGGATTCCCAAAAAAATTTTTACCCTTAGGGGCCCCAAAAAGGGGGTTTTATAGAGATGTAAAATGACACACTCTCTCTCTTTGGCCTATGTTTGAGAGAGAGAGAGAGAGAGAGAGGATGAGAGAGAGAGAGAGAGGAGAGAGAGAGAGAGAGAGAGAGAGAGAGAAAACGATTAAACCGTTAGCCTGCACAATGTTTAGGGAAAATCTTTGCGGAGAGCCAGGTCTTGGCACATATGTGACAGTACAAGAGGAACCTGGTGTACAGTCCTTCCGTGTGTCCAGTAACTTTCCATGAAGTTAAAGAAAAAGAAAGAAAGAAAGAAAGAAGAAGAACAACAAACAACAACACAACAACAACGACGACGACAACAACAACAACAACAACAACAACAACAACAACAACAACAACAACAACAACAACAAACAACAAGGAGAAGAAGGAGGAGAAAAAAAGAAAGAAAGAAAGAAGAAGATCTGATGCTGATCCTATTCCAGATTTACTGATCTCAGGTTAGCAAGGTTGAAAGGGTGACTGAATATAAGTACTTAGGTTCTGTTATCGATGACAAACTTACATTCACTTCTAATTCTCTCTCTGTGTATAAAAAATGTCAGTCAAGAGTGTATTGCTTACAGAAATTGAGATACCTTGGAGTGAACTGTAACGTTTTAAAAGCATTCTACAGAAGCAATATTGATCTGTGATCATTTTTCATTTTTAGTGTGGTATGGTGGATTAAATGTGAAAAACAAATGCTTGCTGGAAAAGATCGTTAAAACGGTTGTGGTAAGATTATTGGTGTTAAGCAACAAAGTTTAGGAGAATGTTTGAAATAAGGATGCCTAAGAAAGCTCAGAAGATTGTATGTGATGAAACCCATCCTCTGTTCCCCTTTTATGAAAAGATGCCTTCAGATAGACGATTCCGGCAACTGAAATGTGAAACCAACAGACTGAATCGTAGTTTCTTGCCTATTTCAATCGTTCATTGAATAATCACTGACCTGACATCCTGAGTAAATGTTTATGCTGTCGTTATAAAGATAGAGGAGAGGGCGAGGGTGAGACTTGGAGAGAGAGAGAGAGGGTGTGGGGATGGGGGGGGGGGGGGGGGGGGGGGGGGGACGGGGGGGGGGGAGAGAATGAGAGTGTAGATGTTTTGGGGAGAGGGATGATAATCAAGTGACAATGATTTTAAAATTACCTCAGTTCTCATCCCGTGTAGAATGTGTGTGTGTGTGTGTGTGTGTGTGTGTGTTGTGTGTGTGTGTGTGTGTGTGTGTGTGCCCCTTTTTTTACGGTTTATTTTAGCGTACAGGTGTTTTTATTAAATTGACTGGATGTAAAATGGAGTGTATGTTGGGTAGAGTTATTGATTAGTTTTATGTGAAAATAAGCCTTACTTTATTTATATTGTTTTTAAATTTGTGGGTTGTGCAGGTGTGAGTGCATTTGCACATTTTATATTATTCAATGTTGTGTACTCATATGTCATGTGTTTATGTGTTCCCACCACAACACAAAGTTCTTATGAAAGAAATAAAGTGTCTTGAATGATACGGAAAATGTCGGTAATGGTTAATTACTACGCGTCAGATTCCTATGTCTGTTCAACATGGAATAGCGTTACCTAAGACATTTGGTTTGGGGACCCTTTTGTTCTCCATGTACGTCAGCGACTTACCTTGGATCTTTTAAATGTAAGTGCCAAATATTTGCGGATCATCCGAGTGATTACGATTCCCGAAAACTGGTAAATAAACTTCAAGATGACATTCAAGCACCTGTCTCAATAGTATGTCTTTAAATCCTCAATGAAACAAAAACAAAGCGCTTGTGTGTCCGCATGACAATAAAGACAAAAAATGAAATATCAGTTTTAGTTATTGTTTATATGTCACGACGACATTGAATCGACCTGTTTGAAAAACGTGTCATTAGTGAACATTTTGATCTTAAATCATGGACTGAACATAACGGTTTAACGTATTCTAACAAAACATTTCAAATAGCTAAACTTTAAAAAAAAATTGATGTCTGTTTTCGCAAGCCTTTTTTCCCGTGTGCGATCATGTTCTGTCAATAACTGATCAGGCATAATATTAGTGGACAGCTGAATCGATACAAGAATGTAAGTATACTGCAAGCGATTCAAAATGTAAGCTTTCTACGATAGACCTTCGAAGCATTATCCACATATACCATTACTACGGGAAATGTCCCCACAAAGATAAGAGACGAATGTAAAACTCAGAAGTATAGATACAATTATTTAATTGTGTCTCAGATTCCACTAAAAAATCTACATAATTTTTTTGGGTACTAATGGGTCCACTTCCAAGCAACTTTGAAAAATACAAAGAACAAAAACTAGCTTAAGAACAAGTTGAAAATAAAATGAAGCTGGGAACAGTAAACAATAAACATTAAACACACGAACATGAAGAAAATCATCCAATAACCTAGAGAGTGCCGTGTAACTTGAACCAAGGCGCCATTCCCAAATCTAAATCTCGTTCTTCGTATAATGGCCTGCGTTTCTAGTCTTTTCTTTTTCTTTGAATATTTTTTTGATGTATATGGATACACAAATGCAGGCACAACTTTTGGTGGATGAAAGAACAGAAAAAATGCATGCAAAAAAGTCCTCGTTACGTATAAATTTTTAGATGCATTCACGTTAAGTTTTTTTCTTCATCTTCTTTATAAGTAATCATTGATAGAAAAATATCTTACTTATCGCATGAATGGTCCAGAGATGAATTCTTTTATTTCGACTCTTTCACCCCCCCCCACCCCCACCCCACAGAGAGAGAGAGAGAGAGAGAGGAGGAGAGAGAGAGGAGAGAGAGAGAGAGAGAGAGAGAAGAGAGAGAGAGGAGAAGGCTGCACACACAGTGGTTCTACTTGATAATTACCTTAAGACTGTAGACAACATCCACCTGACTAAAACGATTCTTCAGAATATGGGGCTGTTCCGAGGTAGTGAACTCAAAGAAGAGATATTCTGGGTCGCATTCGCAAACTCGAAACGTTTGCCCGTTTTCCATATTGACCAGACTTCTGTGTAGATGCATCGTCAGCTGAGACCATCGCCCCAGACAGACACCAAACAGCAACAGCATGGAGCGGAGCATTTTAGGCAATGTCGTCCAACACGGACAGTGGCGTGAAATGTTGGATCGGCTTTCTTTTATACCCCTGTGCCATCAGTCTGTGCGTCGGCGATCTCACATTGCAGCTGTTGCATTCAGGTTTAATGTTGAAAACTCATCTCAGTGATAGAATGGTCGACGACAGGAAAGAGTGGAGAGAGCAGCGTGGTGAGAGGTGGAGGAGGAAGGGGGAATGGAGGGGGGGGGGGGGCGGTGTATGTAACACTATGTTGCCTCCATCATGAATACAAAAAGTTGATGAGGAGCAGTGAAAATGACAAATTGTATGTTCGTATTGACAAGGTCTGATTGCCAACTCGCAGCTTCACAAACACAAATATTCCATCACATGATTTTGCGCCACACACACAAATGCGCATGAGCGCGCACATACACACACACACACACACACACACACACACTAACACACACAACACACACACACACACACACAACACACACACACACACACACACACACACACTGCGCGTGCACAGACGGAGTATGTCCTGTTGCTACGCTTGGCGTCGGTTTACAACAGGCCCGCAAGCATTCTTGTGACCACTGACATCCTGCATACTGCTGACATCCTGCATACTGCTGACATCCTGCACACTGCTGACATCCTGCATACTGCTGACATCCTGCATACTGCTGACACCCTGCATACTGCTGACATCCTGCATACTGACATCCTGCATACTGCTGACATCCTGCATACTGACATCCTGCATACTGCTGACATCCTGCATACTGACATCCTGCATGCTGCTGACACCCTGCATACTGCTGACATCCTGCAGTCATTCTGAAGACACTGTTGTGTCTTATCACAGCAAAATAGCCAATAACCATAGTGTAAGAGTTCTAGTTACAACAGCCTCGTTTTTTCGTTCAGTCACAAAGACACTTTTTGTTTTTTATTCCTGCATATTTTCCTGTCACCATAGACGTATTCTCTGCACTCCGCATTCAGGCTGAAATAGAGCTTAGATATCCCGACATTTTTAGCACCAAAACTGGATGCGTTATGCTTTGGGGCGGCGTCTAAACATCTGCTGTTTTATGCATCAAACAGTTTTTGTCAGTGTGCAAGATGATAGTTTCCATTAGATGACCACATATGGGGCCTATTACATCATTAGAAGCCTTCCCTTTAGCCATTTTTTCGACCGGTGTGTACCGACATTGATATGAACTGCCTTGGGGCATCTGCTTACAGCCATGCGTGTTTTGTACATGTAACTAGTTTCATCTTTGTGTCTGTCCATGTCTTTAATAAACTGGCCACATATAGCACGTCTCTGGTTTTGGTCTCTCCAATTGCCAGTTAGTACATCATGTCTACCAAGATTGAGTATGGGCTGTTTTAGGACATCCACTATACAGCCAGACATGTTTTATTCGCGACGACAGTTTTTATGAGTGTGTACTTAGATCCGTTTTTGAGGAATAGGCCATATATAGTGAGTCTGTTTTCAGCCTGTCTGCTGTATAATGATAACAGTGATACGCACCAGTGTTGATTGCAATATGCTTTTAGCGTATCCATCATCACCCAGCAGGGATTTTTAATGTATGTGGATGTTTATCACTTGTGTCGCCCGTCAAGTGACACCTATGGCAAAGTGATTTGGCATGTGGCTTCTGTCATGCAACCTCCGCCAAAATCGAATATGATATGCTTTTAGGCAGAACCTAAAGAGCATGAATGTTTTAAGCATCAAATATTTTTGTTGTTGTCAGTGTATCCATCAATATGTGAATGGGCTACTTGTAGTGTCTGGCATCTCCTATTGCCATTAAGGAGCAAAATGATTGAATGTGAAATACATTGATACAAACACACAGCAGCCAGACGTGTTATGCACGAATGCATCAGTGTCGTCGATTTGGATGCGATGATCAGGAATGGACTGGCATTGCTATAGAGGAGGGGGTACACTGTTTCATCCATCTCATGGCTATTGTGAGCCATATAAAACCCATAAACATTAGATCAAAATAATGATTGATCATGACAATATAGCGCCAATTATTGATACTGATTGATGGGCACGTCCGCGGTTTAAGAGATGCAAAATCGAGAAGAGGAGAGGGGGGAGGTGAGGGTGGATGGTCAGGGTAGCGATTGAAAAAACACAAACAAACAGGAGGGGATGGGGTAGAGAAAGACCAAGAACGAGCAGGTCGAGTGGAAAGAATGTGAAGAGTGAGTAGGAGGTAAGGGGAAGTGGTGGGGTGGTGCAGCTGTACGATGACGCAGTAAGTAAGAACGAGAAAGTCCAAATGGTAAGGGAAAGGTGGGGATAAGGGGGGGGATAGGAGATAGGCACACACACTGATTTACCTTATATATATATATTATATATATATAAATGGTGCATTTAACAATGATATCCATTTTTTTGCCAGCAATTGTTTATCATTTCTACTTTAGAGTTCGAGATGTAGATGGGTTTACATAATATCAGCATTTTCTTATACACAAGTTGCATTTTTTAGAATGTTTGTATGGTGTTGCTCTTTTTTTAATTTTCCATGATATGTTGTAATCTATTTCTTATCTTTAAGCTTCCAAATATATTTGCTTAGTTCTGTTTGGTTTTTATTTTTTCATTTTTGAAGGACTGTTTATGGTTTGCATATCTGGTTTTAAAATGGTTTGCCGTGATCTCTATGTA
>CM031595.1:158223483-158248023 GCA_018398815.1 Conus ventricosus
CCGAATAAATAAATTGAAATTTTGGGACCCAAATTTTTTCTTCTTTTTTTTTTTCTTTTTTCCCCAAATTTTTTTTTCCCCCCAAAAACCCCCCCAAAAACCCCCACAACCACAACAAACCAAAAACCAAACAAAAAACCCAAACAAAAACAAAAAAAAAAAAAAAAAAAACCCAAAAACCAACATTTCAAAGAAGATTTAATTCGAAAAATGGGGCCACCCCCAAGGGTTTTGGTACTTTTCAGGTATTTGATGATTTTTAAGGGAGAGAGGGAAGGCGTTTGGGGGGATTTTCCCGGAGTTAAATTTTATTTTTTTTTTTCCCCCAAATTTTTTTTAAATTTTTAATAAATTCCCTTTTTTTTTCAATTTTTAAAAAACAAAAATTTACTTAAAAAAAAAAAACAAATTGGGTAGAAAATAAAAATTGTTAATTTAAAATTTTAAAATACCAGACACTGGTTTTTTTTGGGGGGGTATGGGGAAAGGGGGAAGGAAATGAAAAGTGGGGGGGGGGGTGGGTTTTAAAAAAGAGGGTTTTTTTTTTTTTTAATTTTTAACAAAAGACACAGAAAAAAGGGAAATTGAAAAATTTTTAAGTGGAAAGCGAAATTAAGAAAAAAAATAAAAAAAGGTGCAAAAGAAAACAAATGAATTGTTAAAGGATAAGGCATAAATTAAAACAAAAAAAAAACTTACAGTACAAATAATAACCCAAAAAAAAAAACAAGGGGTGGCAGGGGCGGAAAAGAGCAAAAAATTTTAAAGGGGAAACTCAAGAAAGGGGATCAGGGAGGGCAATTATTTGGAAATACTACTACAAACGTTTTTCCATTCTCAATTGTAGCATTATCGGGGTTTGGGGAAAACCCAAATTTGGACTATGGCACCGCCAAAGAAAAAAAACAAAACAAAAAAGTCACAAAAAGCTGGGAAAGATAAGAATGGGGAAAAACAGGGGGAAAAGGGGGATTTAATCATATTCAAAAGCTAAGTATTTTTTCCAAATTTAAACAAGTTAAGGTTGAAAGGGAAAAATGAAGGTGGGGGTGGTTATTTTGTATTTTACAATTTTAAACAAAAACTTGCAAACCAGAATAAGTTAAGAACTTTTTCGTTTCCACATTTTTTTTCACTCCAAACGAACTCCTTTCTAAAGAAACAGATTAGCGAGTGCTGACATTTTCCTTAGCGGTTTTGAAGATTTCCAAAACCGCTGCACAATATTGCATCAAAAAGAAGTTTTTAAATCGTTGTTCATGATCAAAAAAAATTCATAATGGTGAATCAAAAATTTTTGCATGAAATAGGTTTTCTAGGTCGGCACAATCTATGTAAAGTCGACATTGGAACCATAAAGCTGGACTCATAAACCTTTAAACATAAAGGGGAAATTGTTTTCAAAAAATTTTTACAAAAAGATTATTCTTTTTCAAAGCAGAGGAGGGGCATTTATCATTAAAAGTTTTTTGTAAAATTTTTGTTGCCTCTTTTAATCAAAAACCAGGTTTTTGGCTAACAGTTTATTTGGTTTGTTAGATAATTTTAAGTTTTTGAAAGTTGCGAGGGCATTCTTTGCCTTCAAAAAAAATTTGTTCTTATACCTTGAATTTATTTAAAAAATTCATGGAATTCATCCAATCCCCCATTTCATTTTCAGACCGACCCCGGGAGGCCCCCCTACAATCTTTTTAGAGGGGAGTGAAGGGAGTGACTGACCTCACACCCCTCACGGGAACCACAAAAGAAAGTTTTACATCAACCCCATTTACCATCAACACACGAAATCAAAATAAATATTTAAAAGCACGCACCATGCCAATCCAATCAAGCATTCCAACACACAACATGCAAAATCACAATCAAACTTTTCATCACGACAACCGATCACAATAAAAATAAAAATTCCACCCCCATCCCTTTCCCTGTCAGCTACCCTCCACCCTGCCTTCCAAAGTCCACTGGGGAACCCCCTGTCGCACTAGGGCCCCAAACCCGGGGTGGGTTTTTGAAGAGAGTTGTTCAAGGCCAAACACCCTTGACACCAAAACAGAGGGTGGAGAGCGGTCTCGGGGCGGGGCGTTGTTGCTGGAGGCCCCTGACGGGGATCAGGGACCGCCCACCCAAAGTCCAGGGGTTTCCCCACCAGTAGTGGCCTCAACCGGGGCGTGGTCCCCCCCATGCGGGCCCCCCAACCGTACGTTTTCCCAACCAGCGGCGCCCCAACCAGTACGTGCTCCGGGTAAAAGTCCCCCGGGGGGGGGGGGGGGGGGGGGGGGGGGAAAGGTAACTGGGGGGAAAAGTAGAAGAGGGGTAGGGAACCCCCGCACATACGTCTGACCCATGCTGTCAAACCCAACACCCCCCGCATGAGGGGCGAGGGGAGGTCTAAATACCCCAACACCACCCAACACAGCCTGGGCATAACGCAGCAAAAAACCCAAAATCGGGGAATTTTCATTAAGTTTTTTCATACAAGCGGTAAAGACTGATTAAATTAACAGGCTTAAAAAAAAATAAATTACTACCCCCTTCTCCCCCACGTTTAACATTTTCCTTTTCTTAGAACTGAAAAAACAGAGCACATGGTTTTACACGCCTCACTTTTGAAAAAATAAAATCAAGGGCACAATTACCCCCAAAATTTTTGGCAACATTTTCAAAATACACAAACTCCAACCACGCACCCAAACAACAATCTGGTACGCACGCCGCGAACATAAAACTCGTTCTCCTTGCTCACAAAAACAACGGGGGCTGAAGAAAAAGGGTCCGGGAATGGACAGGGGGGACGAGCGGACCAAGAAAGTCCCAACCCCTAATTACAGGCTCTCCCCACCCCCCCACTACCGCATCACCAGTGCAAAAAAAGGGGAAGAATTTTGGATTTTTAAAAGGGCCTTAAAGATTGAATTAACCAGAAAAAGGTGGTCTCAAAAATATTTTTTTTATAATTTTGAAAAAAAAGAAATTGCGCAAAAGAAAAAGAATTACCCGGCCCTAACAACAAAAACCAAAAAAAACAAACCACAAAACTGTTCTTACCAGCCCCGTGGGTGACCCAAGGGGGGGTCTAAGACCCCCTTTTTCCCCTCTTCCATCGAGAGGACAGCACGCAGATGCGGAAAAAGTGAATGATTCCCCTCCTACAGGCCGAGTAGAAATGAAAGTCCCGACTGTACCTTCGACGAAAAGGTGAAGAACCAGACCGGACGGGCGCTCCGAAATCTTCCGCCGATGAAAGAAAGCCTGCCTCAGCGAGGCGCCAACACCACCCCGTCACGGTGAGAATACCTAAACCCAAGAGCCCTTTGCACGTGGGGCAGGTGAAAAGACGGGTGAGGGCCGATAAAAACAGCCGTACAAAAAAAAGGGAACCACCACCCTAAACCTGCAGATGAATTGCACGGGCAGTGGAAAGAGGAGGGGGAGAGAAAAGTAAACCTAACCTGAGCAAAACCCACAAAGGGTGAAACCCAAAACACAAGCCACTTAAGGACGACATACAAACAACGACACAAAAAACAAATGAACAATTCCACTACCCCAAGGGAAAAATCGCATAGGCCTCGAAAAAACCCGTGACAAACCCCCCTTCTAAAGATCTGTTTCTTGAGATACGGCCCTTTGAACCTTAGCATGTGCAAATTCACAACAAGGGCCGAACCCAACCCCGAAAACCGAAGGTACGACAAATCCAAAACAAATTTTTCTACGATAAAATTACACCGAAATACATAAACTATTTTTATCAAACAACAAAGGGCAACCTTCCAACAATAAAAAAACAATCCAACCATTGGTATTCATTTCCCTTTAAAACATCACAAAGGGAAAAACGTCACCCCACACCTGAACCAAAACCCAAAAAGGGGGGATAAAACCCCGGGTTGAGGGAATGTCCCCTGACTGATTTCTCCAAGGGGGAACTACGGATGGGGCGGATAGTCAGCTCTGTATGCTGAACCCTTTTGATATGGCGAAAAGTGAACGCATGACTCTGCAGTTCCAGCCCAACCCAGAGGGGGCGACTACGGGCCGACCGGTCCGGGTACTGGAGAGGATGGTGATCACTCCCCAGCACAAACCAGGGCCTAAAATGGGGGTAAAATTTCCCTGAGCCCCACACGACGCAAAACACCTTGTTCAATCGTGTGGAAAACCCGGGTCTCGGCATCAGTAGTTTTTTTGCCGGAAAGAAAGGGGTTGGGACCCCCCTTTCCCCTGATCCTGTAGCAACACTGCCCAATCCCCACTGCAAAAGCATCATCCGCAGAAAAAAGGGGAATTTGGGGATCGGGGGAACCCAGGACTGGGGGGTGGTCAGGGCCACTTCAAAAGGGGTCAAAAGCCTTTGGGAAATTCACCCCAAAAACCAAAAGTTTTTGACTTTTCCCCCCCTTCGTCAATCATGAGGGGAGGGGAACCCTTCGCAAAGCCTGATGAACTTCGTAGTATCCCGCAAGTCCCGGAATGATCGCAATTCCCCCTTTTGGACCAGAGGTTTTTGGGACCGCAACTTGGCCCCCTTTTCTTCCTCAGGGCGATCAAACCCCCTGCAAAAGATCCCCAGAAAGGAAACCTCGTCCTGCCAGCTGACTTTGGAAGGACGGCTGAATCGAACCTCCGCAAACGAAGAAAAGGGGACGAGGGGCGAGACTGCGAGTTTTCCCTCCAAACTAAAACCCGGTCATCCCTGAAGTTGTTAACGGTGTTCGAGAGGGAGGAGCAATTGTCGCATGACGGGGCTGAAAAAAGCTCCCCATTTTGAGGCCAAAAGGGATCAGTTTCCCCTGGAACTGTCCCCCAGGCGTCCCTGAAAGCCCTTTTGGGTTTGTCCCTCGGGGCATGGGAAACCCGTACCCTTTTCGAGACAAACTTGGGGAAAAAAGTTGGCCCCGACCAGCGAGCGAAGATTCTGTCACATCCGGGAAGGGGTTTAGCATAAACCGGGAAAACCCTTTTTCTCGCAAAGACAACCCCTTTTTTTCCATCCTTTTCTTTACCAAGGATGGGGGGTGGTACGGGGGAAATCGCACGTTCAAAGACCCCCAAACCCTTGCATGGGGCCCGCACCTCCCGTTGATGGAAGTCTGGGAGGAGGCAAGGTACTGTTTAAAAAACCCCAATCGGGGGTTTGGGGGTTAATTCAGCGACACTCGCCCAGGGTACTGTGCAGGGGATCTGTGACACGTCCGGAACCCCTGCACAACCGCCAGTTGTCTTCGACTGAGGGGGGTTGTCCCAAAAAACATCTGCCACGACCCTCCTCGACAGAGGACAGGGGATTCCTAACCACCGACACGGCTCTCTCGCCCCTTCCACAACACAGGGGGGAAGCCCGCCTGGCCTGAAATTGTCGTACGTTCCTTCAAAGGTGGCAGAACAGGCGTTTTTTGCCCGCAGCGAAACCTATAGCCCAGTCCCCACCCGACTGCAGACACAAAGGGCCCTGCCAAACAAGCGCAACTTGTTCTTCTTTTTTGGAAGGAAACAACACCTCTCACCTGGGTCAAACCAGCGTTCAAACACTGCGCCGGTCGTACAAAGCCTTGTACTTAGTTTTGGCCGACTGCAAGTGTTGCTGACAACGGCAAGTGTCCCCCGATGCTTGCGCAGATCGACCACGTAACGATTCTTTCCTAACCCCCGGTTCCAATCGTCGGGGTCCCCTCTCTTCAGGGTGTGGGGCCCCCCGTACTTTTTCTGCCCTAAGGAGTTCAAATGGGGGAAAAACCCCATGCTTTTCCGGGAACCCCCCGTACGAACGTACAGCAGGGGAAAAAAGCATCCCACTCACAGTTCTTGCACATAGGCGACGAACATCTGCTTCAACGTCCCCTTGAAACGCCGACAAGGCCAATTTGGGCCCGCGCATGAAGGGTGCCGTTTTTCTCCTTATGAAAAATTAAGCGAGTGTCACCTCCTTCATGAACGGGCAGAAACTGGGGGCCCCCCGGGCCGAAAGGGTCTTCTTGGGAGCCATGCGCGTCCAAATCTGCCGAGAGCTTAGAACCCAAAAGGGGGGATCGATAGCCAAAATGGGGCAGCCTCTGGATGACGCGTAATCCCCCCTACCAAAAAGTAACGTGACCCCCGATCGGGGTGGATTAATGGGGCCCACCAGGGCGACCCCAAATTTTCTGAAAGGCCCCCAAAACCCTGGGACTGTCCCAGGGGGAAAAACCCCCCAAACCCCCTAGGCTTGTCCGTTGGGAGGTACGCACGCGGGAGTACTGCCCAAACCGTAGGTTTCCCTCCCTGGGCCCGAAGAAATCCTGTCCCAACTCGCTCGGAATCCGTTTTTAGCCCCTTACCCGCCCCTAGGTGAATCAGGGGCCTGCCCCAGAACGATTCCTCAAGCTTTGGGGAAAGACAAGCCTTGGCCCCAATCTGCCTCGGAAAACCCAAAGGGATCCCCTTTTGGAGCTTTAAGCTCACCTGGCGTGCGGGGCCGACTGAGCGGGCGACCCCCCATTGCGAAGCGTTGGACATCCAAGCCCTGGCCCGAAAGGATCAGGTACGGCGGCCCCGGCCAGAACCCGTCAGAGATCGGCTGCGAACGGGGGCAATTTCCCGTTCCGCCTCTTAGCTTTTCGCGTTGGAACCCCACCACCCTTACGGGGAGACGTAGACACGGACTGAGCTCCGTCCGCAAAAATGATAGTATTCCCCATAAGAAGGGGAAACAGAGGGCGCTCCACCGCGATGGGCCCCTACTTCGCACAAAATAGGGGGGAGATAGAATGAGTACAAGACGGGTGGAGGGAAAACCAGCCTCCAACCCCACACATCTAACTAGCGCCCCGCCGGGGCCCTTGGGAAAAAAATCCTTACCCCAAAGATGTTGAGCTCCCCAAACCCTGGGTGTCGACCAAGGAAAGAACCAACAACAGAAAGAACACCGGGGCCCGTACCCCCGGAAGCTGGGGTGGACCCCCCGTTTCCGAGGCACGAGGACGGGAAAGAACTAGCCCCCTGACTACCCCCGCTTTAGGAACAATCTTTCCCAATGTCCGGACACCACAAAAAAAAACACAGTCGGGGCGAGGTCCCCGATGAACTGCCCCGCCTTGTTCGACCCCCTAGCTCGGGGGCCTTATTTTCCATCAAATCCGGGGGGGGCTTCCCTTTCCCATCTGGGCGGTGCCCATAAGCCCTACGGGCTTCAGCAAAAACCCGCGGTATGAACGCAGCCCGAAAACCTGAGGGGCTGTCCGCTATCCATCCTCAACTCTGGACACGGGTTGGTAAGCTGCGATGAAATCAGATCCCCCAGCTCCCGCTTACCAACTGAGCCAGTACCCAACGTTTTGCCAGCCCTTTTCCAAACTGCACGAAGGTCTCACGTTATTCTTTTTCATGGACCTAAACTTTCCCCCTGTACGTTTTGGGTAAGGGGGAAAAGCTTCGCGACCAAATGCATGTCTGCTTTAAAACGCCCTTCATTTAAGTACACACACTCCTTGCAGTACCCGACCCAGAAAAAAGGGGCATCCTTTTGTTCCCCAACAATTGGGATGAAAAGCTACCCTTTTCAAAAAGCTTAAGAACTTCTATTTTCCCCACTGGGTCTGAACCTTTGGGAAACTTTTAAATTTGGGCCTCTAACCTACACCCGCCGGGTTAACCCCTGATTTTAGTGGGACCGCGAAAGAATTGTTTTCCCCTCTTCCCCCGCAGAGCTAACTCTTCCCCCGGGGGTAGCCCCCTTCCTGAGAGGGCCCCCTTCGGGGAGCCTCCTCTTCCCCCAGAGCTTCCCCGTCTGGGGCCTCCCTCTGCGCACATCCCCTTCCCACGCAGAACTCCTGTCTTCGTCTCCTCTCTGCCGAGCCTCCACCACACTTTCCCCAAAGAGCAGCCTCTTTCCCCACGCAGAGCTTCCTGCCTCAGCCTCTTTCCTACGCGAGTTTCCCCTTCCCGACGGGCGCTCCCTCGTCCGTTGCCCAAAAAAAAACCCGACAAGGCGTACCTGAAAGGGTCACCACCCCGACACGGGAGGTGACCCGTTTTTCACCGCCCTTTTGGGCTCGACTTTTCCCTGGAAAATCTCCCGGGGATACTCCTTACGAGGGGAAGCTGGAAAAGAGGGGTTTTGGTTTTTTGGATAACAAACCCCCAGTTCTTCCTAACCTTTACGCTTCCCAGCGAATGCCGTCGGGGGCTCAGCCGGAAAATCCCCTAGCGAAGAGAGTGAAAGTACTCACGGGGTACCGCCACAGCATGGGGTAATGGAAGTACTGTATCGAAGGCTGGGACTAAAAATGGGACTACCCTTTTGAAAACCCCTTTTTTGGGAAAAGCACCGTCCAACCAACAAAACCCCGGTTTTCAAACGGGGAAAGACATTCCACTGGAAAAAAAGCTATTTTAGGGGTTTTTGTTAAATGTGTGTGCGGTGGTGTGTGTGTGGGGACAATTCCCGGCTGTCCCCCCTGGCAACCCGCGCTCCACACGGAACAGTGCGTGGGGCTCACCCAAAAAAAAAAAAAAAAAACTATTTCCCGCGCTCCCACTTGGCAACACCCCGCTCCCCAGCAGAGCAACGTGCGGTGGGGCGGCCGGAAAAAACAAAACAAAGGCGACGGAACCGAGAGAGGAAAAAAGGACACTAACGTCCCAACAACCCCCTGTACCAATAAACCCCCCGGTAAAAAAAAAAAATGGCTAACTACAAACAGGAATGGCCCATGAGTGGCCCAGAAGGAAGACTTCGGGGTACCTGCGTGAGGGACCCCGGAAGGAGGGCTGGACGGGGGTCGATTCCCCCCGGGCCCACCTCACTCCCCCGGGCACACCGGATTTTCCTTTAGGCCACCAAGACCCCTACACCAGAGTCACCCGCCAACCACCCCCAAACAAACACGCAAACTGACTAAACATAACAAAAAAAACAGAACTGAACAAGGACCCGCGAAAAGAGCGAGACAGTCAGGCCCCTTTACAATCCCGGGCGAGCCCCCACAAATGTCACGAAACCCCCCGGAGGTCTGCCCCGAAGATCGGGTTTTGAGGGGGGGAAGGGGGGGGCTGACCTCACAGGGCCCCACAGGAGACCACACAAAAAGTTTTTTATACAACACCCCATTTTTCACATAACAACGCAAAACAAAATAAATATTTTAACGCCGCCCAGCACAAACACATCAAGCATCCCAAAACACACAAAAAAGCAAATCACAATCAAAAATTTAATACAAAGCATACACATCACAATCTAAAAAATAATTCCAGCACACCCCTTTTCCCTGCATGCAGTACCCCCACACCCTGCCTCTCCAAAGTCCACGGGGAAAACCCTGTCGCACTAGTCCCCAAAACCGGGGCGGGTTTCTTGAAAAAGAGTTTTTCAAGGCCAAACCCCTTTACACGCACAAACAACGGTGGGGGCGCGTTCGGGGGAGGGCGTTGTTGCTGGAGGAAAACGGGATCAGGCCGTCCAGCCAAGTCCAAAGGCTTTTCCCCCCCATACTGGCCTCAAAGGGCGGGTAAAAGCTGGGCCCCCCAACCGTTTTTTCCCCCCCTTTTTAATACGTGGCCCATTTTTGGGGGGGGGAAATTTTTAATAGGAAAGTAAAAGGGGTATAAAAAAAGCAGTTGACCCAGCGTTCAAACCCTACCCCCATGATGACGGGAGGGGAGGTTTTAAATTCCCACCACCCCCACACAGACCTGAGCATAACGCCAAATCCCAACCAAATCAGGAATGTTCATTAAAGCTTTCATACGAACAGGGAAAGACGTATTAAATTAACATAAAAACAATTTTATTATTACACCCTTCTCTACTCAGTTTAACATTTTCCTTCAGGAACTGACAACAAGAACATGGCTTTTAAACTGCCATCACATTTTCAAATAATAAAATTTTAAAGGGACAATTTTCCCCCCATTTATGGCAACTTTTAAAAAAACACAAACTCCAACCACGCATCCAAAGCAATCATGCGTCGCACGCTCGCGAAAATAAAACTCTTTTCCTTCCTCACACAAACAGCGGGGGTGAAGAATAAGAGTCCCGGGGAATGGCAGGGCGGACGAGCGAGACAAGCAATACCAAACCCCGAATCCCAAACCCCCTCTCCCACCCCACCGACACCGCAACACCAGATGATAAAAAGGAGGAAGAATTTGGGGTAAATTTTGAAGGGCCGGTTAAGATTGAATTAACCAGAAAAGGTGGTCTCAAACAATTTTCTTTATAATTTTGAAAATAAAGGAAATTGGCAAAAGAGAAGAATTAGCCGGCTAACAACAAAAAACCAAACAAACAAACCACAAAAACTGATCCCTTACCAGCTCCCCGTGGGTGACCCAAGTGGCGGGTCTAACGACTCTCTCTGCCCTTGTCCAGTCGAGAGGACAGCAGCGCAGATGCGGAAAAGGATGAAGTGATGTCTCCCTCCTACAGGCCGACTGTAGGAAATGAAAGTACCGACTGTCCCTTCGACGATAAGGTGAAGAACCAGGACCGGAGCAAGGCGCTCCCAGAGACATCTTCCGCTCGAGTGAAGAGAAAGCCTGCCTCAGCGATGGCGGCCAACATGCCACGCTACGTCACGGTGAGATCCCTCAACCCTAAGAGGAACCTTGCACGTGCGGCAGGTGAAAAGACAGGCGAGAGGCCGATAGAGACAGCCAGTACAAGAAAAGATACAGCCACCCATGAACTGCAGGATGAATTGCGGGCAGTGGAATTGAGAGAGAGAGAGAAAAAGTAAACCTAACCCTGAGCTAAACCACACCAAAGGTGCAACCACACCACAACCCAAATTCAGAAACGGACATACGACAACAACGACGACAATAAAACAAATGAACAATTTCCACACCCCAGATGGGTCAAATCGTCATAGGCCTCGTAACAAACCCGTGACATCATTAATCAAGTGTTTAATGAAGAAAATGCCATAATTACACCATTCCTGTATGAAAATCCTTTTTTATCTTTTAAAAATTTTTTAATATTGTATTGAATCACTCTGACATGAAATCATGTACTGTAGTCAGCGGCACTTTGCGCACAGTTTCTTGTAGGGGTTTCATCACATTATTCCAGAATGGGTTATTGACATCTTGCATAATAACATTAGAAAATTCAGCACCAAAGTTTTTTTTATATTGTCAATTGGGGAAAACATATTAATGGTAAATTCTCCCCAAACCCCAACTCATACATTAATCTTCTCGGCCAAACTTATCTTCATAGAAGAAATAAAAAATTTTACATTTTAACTTTTTTAAAATCCACCTTCACAGTACTGCTTTTGAACAACAGATTTTTTTATTTTACTTTTTTTACCATTCCAAAAAAAACTATGCAATTCTTTTTCTAAAGCAACAATAAAATCCTCTGGGGGGTCTGGTAGGTTAATCATAATGAACAATTTTAGAAAATGCCAAATTTTTAAATAACGGGTTTTTTTTCCCAAAAAGGATTTATATTTATTTTTTTAAAAAAGCTAGGATTTCTTTTATTTCAAAAAGCTTATCTCAAACTTAATTTGTACAATAATATTTGTGTTGTGGAGAATTTGATCCCAAAAATTTTTGAAAGTCCCTGGATCCCAAACAAAATTTTTGTCCCTCATAAATCAAATTCCACAATTCTTTCTACTCCCCAATCAAACTACTTGTGACTTGTCAAAAGGGTTTTTACCTGAAATTTGTTAAAAATAGTAAGGACAGATACCGCCTCTTAAAAGATCTTTCTGAACCATCTAGACATAAATTAGTGTCATCAGCAAATTGTGACAGTAATGTTTCCTTGTTAACAACTTTAATTCCTTTAATATGCTCATTAGAGCGAATCATTAATGACGAACCTCAGCACAAATTAGGTATAGAAAAGGGGATGATGGGTCCCCCTGTCTGACCCCTCTCTCAATCGGAAACCATGGGGTGTTGACCATTTACAGAAATACAAGTGAAATTTTTTTAATAAAATGTTCTTATCCAATTAATTAAGTCGGGTCCAAACTTAAAAAATTTTTAAGGCGGGTTATGAAAGAATGACCTGAGACGCTATCGAACGCCTCCTCAAAGTCAACTAAAAGAGCATCCCGGGAAAAATTTTTCCCTTATCAGTGTACAATAAATGTCATACACCAACCTTATATTCTCTCCAATAAATCTGCCTTCAAAAAACCTCTTTGACTCTCATGTAAAATTTTTGGGGAAGAACACTTTTCAATCGATTGGCAACACAAGCAGAAGCTATCTTATATGTGGTGTTCAACAAAGAGATGGGGCCCCAGTTTCACAAATCTTTTCAGCTTCCCTTCCTTGGGGATACATATTAGGGTTTCCCTGTCGCTGGGTAGTGGATAATTGGGCCTTTAGCAAAACCTTCTTTAAATTTGGGACGTACAAGGAAAGTTCCAATTCTAAAAGAAAAACTTATAAAATTCAACGGTAAACCCATCGGGCCCAGGGCTCTTAAAATTTTTCATCTGTTTCAGCAGTAGCTGCCTCTTCTAGTGTAATCAACCCCTCTAATGAGGAGTTTCCTCCTCGGATAATACTGGAGCATCCGGAAAGCTCTTCAGAAATATTCATATCAGTTTACATTTGTAAAGCGTTTAATTGTTCATAACAAAATTTTATTTTAAAAGGAGGATAGTTTTTTGTTCAGAAATGACTAAAACCTCCTCTTTTTCTAAGAACGGGATGATTTATCAAAAAAATTTCGATTTTCAAGATTGCAAAAATATTTATTCACTTTTTCCCCTTGACTTAGCCAGCGAACTCCTGGGCGCATTGCCATACCTTCAAGTCCGTGATTCCTGATCTTTTTGCAGTTCTTTTTTAAGGTTTTCTAAATGAGGAATATTTTCTTCTTGAAAATTCTGTTCGATGTTTTTTTTATTTTGTTTCTAGGTCATGTTCTCTTTGAGTATCCTTTTTTTTTTCTTATAAGTACTATAAAAAATTTGTTTTGCCTCTTATTTCAAGCATTAATTCTCAAAAAGAATTGATCAGCAATTTGAAAAGAGAGGTTTTTATTACTAATTTTATGCATATTATCTAAGTTCTATACAGGTAATGCATACTGTTTTTTGATATCGCAGATCAGCTCTCTAATTCTGAAACATATTGCTTATCTTTTAATAAACTATTTTGTATTTCCAAAAGGTCTGTCGCGTTTGAAAATTTTCTTTTTTTAAAGCAATGTGACAAGAGAATGATCGGGTCGATACCAGGATCTGTGCAAACACCATTAACTTCCATCATTATTCTTCACTGATCAAAAGTAGTCAAGTCTTGCTTGTTTAAAAGAGTTAAATTTCCGCCATGTTTTAGTTTCTTTTTTCGGGGTATATTTCTCTGTAAAATCGAACAGATGTATTTTAGTCATTATATCATTGTTTTTGCTCGGGTTCTTGGCCGATTGGTGACACTTGTATAATTTCTAACATCCATTTTTAAATTAGGGCACAATTCCAGTTCCGTTTATTAATGTTGGGGTTTCAAGCTCTCAAGGGTCACAAACACTATCGAAAAATTCGGGGTATATCACATGGGCCGTATAGTTCACAAGTAAACTTTTTTTTTAAGTTGACATTCTAGCAATGTAACAAACCTGCTGGTCCCCTTATAACATCCCTGTATCTTGTACTCAAAGTTATTATTAAAAGAACAGCCACACCATTTTTGTTAGTTTCTGTACCACACCAGCCATACATTATATCCCCCGCTGGCTCGGATAAATTCTCAGGTCTTCCTTTAAGTGTGTCTCTTGAAGACAATAAACAGGCTGCTTTTTTCTAAAAAAATCAAATACATCTTTCCTTTTTTTTAAAATATAATTAGACCATTGCAATTCAAAGAACAAATTTTAAATGAAAATATCCCGTGCCATTTTGAGTTTTGGAAAAGAAAGGTTAAAGTAGTAAACAGATAATAGGAATTAAAAAGAAAAAGGAAAAAAGTTTACAAGAAAAAGGTAAGAAATACTCCAAAGTGTTTGCTAACACTTAAACACCCCTTTGGAAATACAGTGATGTCGCACATCCCAAGTTTTACTGAAGCTACCTCGGCCTCAAACTTCCAATGGGAATAATAAGCAAGTTTTCACCCATCATTAGTACCAACATCTTATTTAAATGCTCAAATAAAGTGTACTGACCCAGTTACCAATCTCACTCTCACACACACAGCCTGCCACCTTGATACGAAGAAAATGAAAAAGTAACGTACAACATAAGGACCAACTTACAAGCAATGACATAAAACTGCACCACACACACACACCAACCCGTTATATAAGGGCCCACGCCAACTCCAAACAAGCATTGAAGCCTACTACTACTACAATCTACTACAATATTAGCGCAATGACCCAAAAACCACCCTCGAACAACTCATGTCGAATCATCTTGTAGACTGTCTAACACGTGATCAAATATTTACTATCTCTTCATACAATCCATTATCTGTGAGTAAAGACCAAATACTAACATATGGAGAGAAAAAAAAAGAAAAGAAAAAAAGAAAATGTACCACAAGGCTGTGTTTTCCTCCTCACTTTGCCCCCAACTACCCTCGATGCAAGGACTGCTCCCTGACTTGCCAATTTCCCAAAGACCTTCACCCCCAGATGCAAAACAAAAAAAGTCAAGGGGGGGAAAAAACAAAAAACAAACAAACAAAAACAAAAACAAAAAAAAAACCCCCAAGGTATTTACAAGAAAAGCGCAACAGATAAGAAATTAATCAAGTAGCTTCTAAATTACAAACAATTCTCAAGCCTTCACACTTACGATTTTGAACGAAACAATCCACGTGGTTAAATTAATTTGGTCTACTTACAGTTCGAGCAGGCGACACAATGCCAAGGCAAAGGTGAAAGTGAAGAAACAATCTAATGCAGTTTCCTAAATTCGGCAAGAGATTTCACAGTCGAGATTCGTCCGATTACAGTCTTCCCACCACTGCACCGTTCTTCGTCCACGCCTGCTGGCAAATGTCCCTATCGTTCCGCATGAACATAGCAGCTGATAGGCCCATGGGGTAGATCTTCCACCTTCGTGACCCGGTTCTTTTCAACTTCTTGCAGCGCGTAAAAGCACAGGTCCTAATCCGCGGGAAACAAACCGAACAATAATCCCACGGCAAGAGTTTTTGGAAGCACTGGGAACCCTGCTTGTAACCCACCCTGTGCACTGCCTCAAAATCTTCTCTCTTCACCTCGATGTTCAGTTTCGGTTGAACAGAGAAAGCACCTTCTCCTCGCACTGTACCCCGTCTCGACGGACCCGCTCTCCTCCTGTACCCGTAGATGCGCAGGTTGTTCCTCCGTACGTATGCGGAAACGTCCTCGGACGACGATCGGCCAGCTCTGCAAGGTGCCGTACTTCAGCTAGCTGGGTGGCCGTCTGCTGCTCTCGCTTCCGGGTGTCGTCAGCTCTCGCGAAGCTTCTCGTTCTCAGTCTGGACTGAGAACAGGGCAGCCTTCAGCTCCTCCACCGTAGAGCCAGCTTGGCAAGTTCAGTTCCGTTAGCGCAGAGTTTTGCCATCGATCGGCATTCGTACAGCGCTGGAGTTCCTCTTGTCGGTGAGAATCGAGAGTAGGGGAGGGAAAAAAACGTCCAACTCGTTGACTGGTTGGGAGTGAGTCGTTCCCCTTTTCCTCCATTTTGTTCTCTCGCGGTTGAAAAACAAATTTCGAAAAAGTTCTCTTTCACTGGGCACGGATAATGGAGTACTTGTTTCCACCTTCTGTTTTTTCGGGGTGTCTTTGCCACCCATCAACACTTGAGTTGTTGGAGGAACTAGAGCCTGAACCTGCGCCAGTCTGCGTACACGCTTTCTCTTCTTATGGCGGGCCATAACATTGGCACACTGTCAACATCACGGACAGTCATTTCAGCGCCCCATTTCTTCACATCACTCTGACCAAAAGTTCCAAAACTCGGATGGAGGTGGGCAGTAGATACACTGTTAACTTTGTGGCTTTTTGGTTCTGATCGTTGTTTAATTAACTAAAATAAGTTAATCAAGTGCACAGCTGTCAAAAGAGTCCAACACATCCGGGTAACAGTGTTCACCTCCGGAGTTCGATTTCTTGTTGAAGAAACTGTAGTTAAAACTGTAGGGGCACCTTCTCGTTGATCACCATCTCTGGCCCACTCCAAACGCAGCTCTAAAGGAAGACGACAGGATGAGAGGTGTTAGAACAACACCATACTGTTAACCAGAAATACCCAGGGTCTCCAGACTCCGAACATGTGTTAACAGATTGTCAAATATTTTCCAAAGAACAGATACTCTGGATTGACGAGAAACTTCAATGGACAACAGCTCTTGGATATGCGAAAAATATTTCTTTCTTTCCTTCCGAAACATTGTTTTAGAATGTCACAGGCGCTCCGTGTTTCCACCAGAAAGTGGAAGTCTTGAATGCAGCTTTGGCTTCACCTTTTTAAAGGGACCGAAGGTAAGAAAACTTAGATACATCAGGTAAATCAGAATCATCAACAACTTGAAACTGTTCCCAGAATGAAATCCTGAGGCGACATCACCTGAAAAGGCTGATAATTCTAAGTTTGGTAACTGCACATGATTTGGTTGGTGATGTTGCCACACTGGAGTTAGATTTTTCTTTGATTTCAGCTGAGGAAGACAGTAGTTCAGTTGCTTTTAAACGTGGAATTCTGGCATTTTCTCTAAATTCTGCAGCCTTGTCAATGTCATTCTCAAACTCTGAGATATCAAGCTCAAACTCAACACTAGCCTGCGCTTCATCCAAGTTGTTCACACGTCTGTCAAACTCTTCAACTGCATCAGTTAATTCAACAAGATTAATAGAAGCTGGACTGGAACAAAGTCAATCTAATTTATTACTACAACGGGTCACCCAGCTTCTTGTAGCTGCACGCAGTTTTATGACTGTCTTCAATTTATCACACATATTTACGATCCACTTGTCGTTTCAAACCACAAATCCGAAGTTACAGAGTGAAAGAAACCGTTAGATGATTCACGTACTCAGTCACCAAAGTCTCTTTTTCTCTCCAGGCATGACTTCGAAGGGTAAGAATGCGAGAGGACTCTCTCTCTCTCTCGTGCGCTGGTGGTGCGTGTGTGTGTGTGGTGTGTGTGTGTGTGTGTGTGTGTGTGTGTGTGTGTGTGTGTGTGTGTGTGGTGTGTGTGTGTATGCCCATTTATGTGTGTATGTGTATGTGTGTGTGTTCGGTTGGGGGGGGGGGGGGGGGGGGGGGGGGGATACACACGTGCATTCTCTGTCTCACTCCCTCTCTTGTCTCACTCTCTGGGCTTTTTTTCCAGGTCTACGGAGTTAGCCGTTATTTCTTCGGTCAGATCACTGACGAATTATTCATTTCTTCGCATTGTTGTTACTCATTCTTTCTTTCCGTAATCTTTCATTTCATTCTTTCTTTTCTTTTTATTACTTCGTTTATTCATATTGTTTATTCATTCTTTCTTTCCTACTTTCTATCTTTCATTCTTTCTTTCTTTTATTACTTCGTTTATTCATATTGTTTATTCATTTTTCTTTCCTACTTTCTTCTTTCATTCTTTCTTTCTTTTATTACTTCGTTTATTCATATTGTTTATTCATTCTTTCTTTCCTACTTTTTTCTTTCTTTCTTTCTTTCTTTCTTTCTTGTACAATCAGGTATCCTAACATTTATGGCTCAGTTAGGAGTGGAATAATTTCCGCCGACCGATAGGAGCCCGTAAAATAACTTCAATGGTAATGCCTACCATCGGTACTCCTCTCTCTCTTCTCCCTCCCCCTTCCCCCCCCCCCCTTCTCCTCCCCTTCTCTCAGGGCTTTTTTCCCTTTTGTTTGTTTGTTTGGGTTTTGTTATCACAATACTAATAATGGCAGCGGTGGTGGTGGTGGTGGTGGTGGTGGTGGGTGTACCTTTCTTCAACCATCATTTTGGCTACCCAACTGAGTTTGGGCAGGCATCCTACAATAATGACTACCAACATGGTGACCGGCTACGGCACGCTTTTTTGTGAATGGCTACTTTTGATGTAACATGCTACACGATGTTGACAGTCTTCTTAAAATTTGCCAACACCACGTCTACTTTAACGGTTTGACAAGCTAACCGATGTGGACTAGCCACTTCAATATCCAGCACCACGACTACTTAAATCCAGTACCACAGATATTCAGTAACTTAGGGGTACTGGCAAATTTGGAATTGTTGTAACACGGAGCGTTATATACATTAAAACACTCATGAAATCGGTTTCATTTCACTTGTTGAATCGTTGTGCTTTTCCAAATAAACCTGTTTTCTTTCAAAGACTCTTTTTACTTGCAAATTTGCCATGTTTTTTCGCGAAAACTCAGTTGTGCGAGGTTGATCTGAGTATAGATTTAAGTCACGTGACGTTGTTGATCTTCCCGCGTGGGTCTTGAGGTCGTGTTCTTTCCTGTTCAGCAGAGATGTATGGGTGAGTTGAAATGTCTGCTATTTACCAAAAGTTTCAAGTTCACTTCTGTACTAGAATACAAAGAAGAGCAATGCGGAAATCATCTGTTAGCAGAAATCAAATGTTGTGAAAAAGAGGCAGTGACAGTAGGCACAGTGACGCTTCCCTTCAAGGGCCTTGACTTTAATTAGAAAATGTCCATAATCGCTCCACTGTTACCAAATAGATGCACAAACTGGTATATTGAAATTATTTTGGCAAACGGTTTTGTCAAAGAGAATCTCATTTGAAAAGGAAGTTATCTAGTGGGGATCTGAAAGGGGTCTCTCAAACAAGGTCCCAACCCATTGAATTTTTGTGTCAGCTGAGATTGGAACTTATAAGAGATTGTTCGTTCATGATTGAGGATCTGCATTACGTTTTTTTTCAAAATGATACGATGCTAGTGATAATAATAAACAACAAACGTCACTTATTACTTTCTAGTGGATTCCATAAGTTTGATGTACAGACCTATATTATTAATTTGTAAGTATGATCATTTAACCTTCTCGGTGGTTAGAGAAGAAAAAAATGCAGTTTGGCAAAATAAAAAGAGCATGACTTAAAAATGTACATTCCAGCTGACCAAACATCTTGATAACAAAAGAATAAACATTTTTTCAAAATGGCAACGGCTAATTTATCTTGAACTGATCTTTTTCCATGCAGGGTTCATTTCTGGAACATGACAGCAAAAGCAAAGATAGGAATAGTGCCAAATAAGGGAAGAAGTGGAAAGAAGCAGGGGATAGGTTTGAGGATGGAAAGGAGACGAATTTGTAGGAGGGGTGGGGTGGGGGTGGGGGAGTGTTGTTGATAGCCTGAATGGGAAGGAGAGTTAAAGTGCCGACTGGGGAGGACCGGGATAGGGAGCTAATGGGCGTGTGGGGAAAGTACGAGAAATGAAGGGGGGGGGGGGGGGGGGGGGGAGGGGTGGGAGGTTGGCAGGCAGAGGCGGTGGTCATTTTAAAGTAAGATGGGGAGGAGCGTTGAAAATCTGACCTACGATGGAGGCGGTCTGGGACAGTAAGCTGGGAGAGTGTTTTTTATGCAGTATGTTACTAATGGAGGAGGGAGGGGGGCGGGGTGGGGGGGGGGGGGGGCTAGAACAGCGGAAATAGGCAGGGGTTGGGGATAAGGACTGGGATGGGATGAGGGTAAGTGGAACATGATGATAATGCTATAAAATAAGGAAGACTAAGGACTATGTTGGAAGGAGGGAAGCGAAGAGGGACTGATGGAGCAGATTGAAGTAAAAAGGCTGGAGTGGACGAAATGGATAAGATGCAGCGGTATAATAATGAAATTTACGATGATTCAACCCTGAAAGTATGTTAGAAGGGGGTTAAAATGAAGGGAAAGCGTACAAAGTGGTAAGAGTTGGAACGGGGGCGGGGGGAGGAGGGGGTATTTTGCAACTCAGTATCTTTGATACAGTTAATACGTATATTGACTCCTGTTTCCTATTTAACTAATTCCTGACTGACTAAACCAGTGAAAGGAGGAAAGGGAAGGAGAGGCAGAGGGTTAGAGGTGGGAATCACAGGGAAGTGAGGAGGGGACAGAATGCATTAGGTGCAAAAGATGGTCAAAACAAAGCAGAAAGGGTATGCTGGAGAGAAGGGGAGAGCGTCCAAGTTGAAAGCTACAGAGTGGGAGATGGAAGAGGGGGGGGGGGGGGTGATGTGCAGGGATGAACAGGGGAGGGGATGTCCCGGGTTTCCAAACATCACCCTACCCATTGGCTAGCAAAAATGGCATTTTTGGCCATGTTACCTTCTATACAACCATGAGGCGGACGCTTGATCGCCTATAAGAACATTTCCTCCCCCTCTCTCCCTTTCTCTCTCCTCTCTCCTCTCTCTCTCTCTCTCTCTCTCTCTCTCTCTCTCTCTCTCTCTCTCTCTCTTCATAACCAAGCTGGTTTTGTATGAACTACACATCAAACACCTTTTTATAACTTCCTTTTCATGGTGCAGTGTTTCTGGCGCTGACAAATTGCGTCTGTGTGTTTGTCACAATGTAACCCGAGTGGTTCAGTGTGATGGTCTTTTTTAATTCTCGTGTTTATGTAACATACCTCATCCTGTACTCCACTTTTCCTTCTCCGTCCCTTTTTCCTATGCATTCAATCAGTACACCTTTGCTCTCCCCTCCCACCACATCCCTTCTTCTATCCCTCAAACTATTTTTAATATTGTGCTCTCTAGATTAGTTTCTACAAAATGTCTTTGACTTGTATTATTTTAACATATCCAAACACAGAGAAAGCACCTCTCGTTTTCATGCTTCAGTGTTAAAGCTTCTCTGATGCAGATGGCCAACGTCTAAGGCTGTGTGCATATAGGACCCGGACCAGGCCGTGCTTTGCACGTCCGTGCGCCCGCCCGTCGCGGAGGAAATACCTGCTCCGGTTCATTCTTTTTCAACTTACTGGCGACGGCCAAAGCTTGCATAGTGCACCGGCCCGACCCGTGTGATAAGAGCCGTGATTTGCCGCGTCGTTTGCAAACCGGTCGTTTGTCATCTACGGCTGGTTTTTTACAGGTGAAGGGCTCCACTTACTGATTTTTTACACATTGTGCTTTCTTTCCAACATTGTCGACGAAAACGATCGCTGCCCTGTTTTAAGTGCATTCTAAACACACATAAATAAATGACTTAATCATACCTTAAACGATTTTCGCTGCGTGTTGAAGACACAAACAGCAGAGAAGTGGGATGCTGGAAATGACATGTGGAACAGCTGTCTTCTTATTTGTTTCACAAATGATCAACGTTTAAAGAGTTATTGAATATAATGTATTTGACACTTCTACACATAAATGTTATATCTGCTGACTTAAGCGACTGTACTTGTGTAGGACGATGGGGTGGTGGTGTGGTAGTGGTTCTCTGCAGAATACAGGATTGGGTTGTGCATCAACATGCAAACAGCAATCTGGGTGTGGTCATGTAATGTGTGGGGTGTGTGTTACCATCTACAAATTCAACGAATGTGAAGAGTTATTAATACAGTAGTAGCAAGAGCTACGATTTCTAGATGACCATAGAAATAATTAGCACTTATTTTTCAGAAGATTTCTCAAAACGCATTTCACTTCTTCTCTCTCTTCTTCTAAACGTGACATAATATTGAACAATGTCTTGGTTGAGCTCTTTCCCTACCTTTTATTTGTTTGTATGTTGAAGTGTGGCTTGAAGAACCGCCAAAAACGAACTCTCTTCGAATGTGTCCTTGCCTGAGAGATTGCGCAGTAAACCGCCTCCGTTTCCCTTTGGAAAGTCACCTCGTTTGTGGGCCGTACTGGCATCCATGGCTTTGAAAGCGCAAACAAGATTCCAAGCCAACGTGTCTGATCAGGACATGACCTTTGGAGATGATAATGGACACGTCGAGGGTCAGTAGATTCTAAGGTCACTGTACAAAGGAAGTGACACTACACACACTCCTCACATATATCATCACACACATCCACCAAACCACTTCACACCACATAACACAATCACACACAAGGAGAGGATGAAGAGAGCAGGGAGAGGAGATAGAGAGAGGACAGTTAGAGCAGGAGAGAGGTTAGAGGAGAGCAGTGAGTGAGTGAAGAGGAGCGTGGGCCGAACTCAACCAGTGAGGAATCAGGCAGTCACAACACCACACATCTCTCTCAAGTCGGCTGATATGAACCCAGCGTCTGCCCGACTAAATTCCTATCCTCTCTTATCTCCTCTTGAGATCAGAAACGACAGCGATGCTTAAACTACTGTGATAATGGAAGCTTTCTTGTAAGTGCGACGCGGCCGATACAGAATGATATGTTTTTTAATATCTTGCCAGTCCATGTTGATTCATAGGTAAATTTCTTTTATGGTGAGAACGTTGACGTACAATATTTCCCCAAAAAAAATCGTTGGTAAAAACGAAAAAGAGTTGTATCCTAAATGTTTTGTAACAAAAAAGGGGGAAAGGGAGGTGTTTAGAGAAAGATGGAATTGGGGGTCGGGTTGGGGCAAAACAGGGGTTTTATGAGCCAAAATTTAAAATTTTGGACCCCGTTTCCTTTTTAAAGGTGGGTTTTTGTGTATCTTTTTTGTGGAGGTGGGAAATGGGTGAGACTTTTTACATCCCAAAAAATTTTTTTTTTTTGGGAAAAAAACCCCGGAAAAAACCCCCAAAAAAAAACCAAACCACAGAAAGTGGAGAGTTTTTGAAAAAATTTTTTTTTAAAAAAAAGTTTTTTTTTTTAAAAGAAAACTTTTGCCGGTAAACTACGACCATTCAGTTCAATAGTCTTAAACCCCAAACGAATTTTTTCCTGTTTTGGCCATCAATGTCTTACTGCTCCCATTATTCCCTCTTGCCTTTAGATGAAATCTGCGAGGTCAGGCATATAAAACTGGTCGGCTTTAAAAGAAAAATAAAGAAACTACCAACTTCTTCTGATATTATGAATAGTTTGACAACAACATCACCATTCCAAAAGTTTCAAGCCTCCATAATTGCAGCTGAATCACATGTTCACAAAAGGAAAGTGAAGTACGCTTATGATCAGAGAGAGAAAACCAAGTTTGAACAGAGACTGTGGCCTTGACTGCCCCCTTTTACAGTCTTGCAACACCAATCAAACCAGTTGAGGAAATCAGGCAACAACAACACCACACATCACAGTCAAGTCGGGTGTGATGATGACCAGCAGTAGTGCGAAAATGTCAGTAAATCTTTATCGACTCTGAGTCAGACACCACAATATGGTATAATGGAAGTTCTGGAAGTAGACGCGGCCATTACAGGTGTTTTATACGCCAGCCGTGATCATAGATACTTAGGGAGCCTGTTTGCCGTACATAGGCATTTGATGCCTGTATGCGTGATTCTGTTGGGGAGTGGAAGCGATGGGGGTGATGGTCTTGTTCATGATCCATTACACATTCGTTTGTATGTGCGTACGGGGCAGGGAAAAGGTGAGGTGTGATAAGGAGAATGATGGTTGCAATAGCGGGGTGTGTAATGTGTAGTTCGGTGGAGACTGCAAGAACATGGCTGGCTAAATGATATGTCTATGTCAATGTATAAAGGATCTTGTACACTTGTGGGAGGTTGCGTTTTTTTTGTGTCCATCTGATGATGAAAATGGAGGCTTAATTATGGTATGATGATGACAGTGATTACCATCATTATCAGTTTTGTTGGTTAATTTTCATTTTAACCTGTTTCGTTTTCTTTATTTATCTGTTTACTTGTTTTATTTCTTCATTTTTATGTCTGTTTAAAATTTTAATTTCCAAATTTTTCTCTTATTCTTCTTTAACTATTGTGACTGCATATATAACCTAGTGTATGCCTACATACACAGGACGCATTTTACACGTGTGTTATGTTCGTTCTCGCATTTAGGTATTACTCGTCAGATATATGACTGTTCAGCCTCCCTGACTTTAGGTAACAGTTATTTAAAAAAATCCTTTTTCAATCCCATCCCCCCGTGTCTTTCCACTTGCTTACTCTCTCTCTCTTCTTCTCTCTCTCTCTCTCTCTCTCTCTCTCTCTCTCTCTCTCTCTCTCCTCTTCTCCTCTCTCTCTCTCTCTTCTCCTCTCTCTCTTCTCCTCTCTCTCTTTTCGTCATTGCCTTTCCGACCCCCATCAGCAACTCATCTCTCACCCCTCCTCCTTTCCCATCCCCGTCCCGCTCATACATAACCACACCAGTTTTTGTTCCGTAGAGTCTGAACACCGTCAGTCTTTGGTTCTTCAGGCCTCCATGGAGAAGACCTGCACTGGTGCTAAGTCCACTGAGGTGTTCAGCTGCCTGTTCTGTGACCTCTCAAGACACTTTTTCTTTAATTTAATAAGCATTTACTGACGAAAGGAATTTACCCGTCAAAAAAATCCCGATTTTTCATCGGGACTGACACGAATTCCACAGACATGGAATAATCAAAAATCAATACTAAGTCACAGAAGCGAGTATAAGACCCACCGAATTTCCGTATTTTCTTTTCTCAATTTTGTTTATGAAGATGAAGATGAGAACATCGCTGATGCTTGTTAATTTGCCCAAAAAGGGCAAAACCCAATTTTTTTTT
>CM031595.1:158256459-158263959 GCA_018398815.1 Conus ventricosus
TGATGATAGTATAACAATAATACTGATATATATGAAATAATGATGAAGATGAGATGATGATAGAGATATGATGAGATGATGTAGTGATAGATAAATTAACATAATACTAGAATAATGATGAGAAAATGATAAATGATGAAGGATAAGACGATGATGATAGATGATGATGATGATGATCATGATGATGATGATGATGAGATGATGAAAACTATTCGATTTGGCATAGGTATGAGAAAAGTTTGGTTCGACCTTGAATGTAAACAAAGCAGAAAAGATTACGAACACAGATAAAAAGTTTCAAGAACTAATAACGATAATGATAGACTTGCTTATGGCCAGAAAAGGAGAGAGTATAAGGAATTGTTAAGACAGAAAAGGAAGCTACATAATGAAAATATCATTGCATCGTTACAAAGTAATATATAATGACTCAAAGAAATTCTGGGAAATTGTTCGTTCTGTTAGGCCAAGAACTCAAGGTCAGGGGTCGATTTCTAGCGAACAGTGGTATAATCACTTTAAAGGTGTTTTTAATGACTTACCTGTTGAATTAAACACCAGTTCAGATTTTGATGAATATTATGATAGGGAACCCGTACATACTGACTGCGACTTTTTGAATCAACCAATTTCTGTTACCGAAACTGAAGCTGCAATTCGAGCAATAAAGAATAATAAGGCAGCTGGCCCAGATAAGCTTATTGGAGAGTTTTATAAGTACAGTAGACAAGTCATTATGCCTTTCCTTGTTAAATTTCTCAATACAATTTTTGATGAGGGTTTGTTTCCGGAAGATCGGTCAGTCTCTATCTTGCAACCACTATTTAAGAAGGGTGATAGGAATTGTCCAGATAACTACCGTGGAATCTCTTTGTTGAACATTTGTAGTAAAATATTAGCTTTGTTCTCAATAGAAGGTTAACTAAATGGATTGAAATGAATAGTATTCTTGGGGAGGAACAAGCTGGTTTTCGTGACAAACGATGTACAACAGATCACATTTTCACTTTACTGGCAATGATTCAGTAGCAGTTGTTAAGACACCGGAAGCTCTATGTCGCATTTATAGACTTTAGGAAGGCTTTTGACCTAGTAAGTAGGGATAAATTGTGGAAGGTTCTCTCTGTTAGTGGTCTTAAATGGAAAATTCTTGAAAGCATTGCAAAGTATGTATAATGTTGTGAAGACTTGTGTTCGAACTAGTGGTGACCTTACTGATACTTTTCTATGCCGACGGGGCCTAAAACAAGGTGAGGTGCGTTCACCTGTGCTTTTTCACTGTTCATCAATGAACTAACTAAAGATATTAACACTTTTGGTAGACATGATATTCAGCTTTCTCCAGACCTCATTGAACTTTTGATTCTGTTATTTGCTGATGATGTTGCATTTATTTTCCGATTCTGATATTGGTTTGCAAACCCAACTGAATGTCTTGTATAATACTTCAAAACTTTTTAGATTTACTTGTGAATCTGAAAAAAATCAAATATTGTTGTATTCAGGAATGGGGGTTACCATGCTTCGAATGAAAATTGGACTTTTGGTGATGCTCAACTTTCCACTGTTAGCATGTATAAGTATCTTGGTATAACACTGACTACAAGATTATCTTTCCAACCAACCATATGTGACCTAGCAAACAGAGCAAAGAAAGGATTGACTGCTATCAACAGAATGCTATGGTCAATAGGTGAACATTCTCCTAGTATTTTCTTTAAGCTATTCGATTGCCAAATACAACCTTTCTTAACTTATGGAGCAGAGATTTGGGGACTGTCATCTAACCAGGAACAAATTGAAATGGTGCACTTAGCTGCTATTAAAAGATTTCTTGGTGTAAGTTCAAATCTCCTAGGCACTTAGTGTACCGCGAATCTGAAGATGCCCTCTTTACGTGCACTTAGTGTACCGCGAATCTGGAAGATGCCCTCTTTATGTTAATACTTCTGCAAAATGCATCAGATTTTGGCTTCGTGTTGCTTGTATGGATAATAACAGACTCCCGAAGAAAGCCTATGATATGTTGCTGCTTCTGCAGAATCAAAATTATATTACATGGACGACTAATGTTTGCTATGTTCTTTATAGATTCGGGTTTGGAATTGTACGGGAAAATGCAAAATGTTGGTAATGTGAAAGCTTTTATTGTAGAATTTAAGAAACGTTTAAGTGATTGTTACATCCAAGACTGGCATTCAGCTATTGAATCGCATGAGTTGTACGATGTATATCGGTCAAATAACCAGTCTCTTGTTCGAGGTCCCTACCTCTGTGTAATTAAACATGTTAACATCCGCAGGTTACTTTCAAGGTTTCGGTTAGGAATGTCGCCTTCACGATGCCATTTTTTTACGATATACTCATCGCAATAGAAACCATGACATTTTCTGTCCTCACTGTAAGGAAGCACCTGAAACTGAGCTTCATTTTCTACTGGTTTGTCCTTTGTACGAGAAGTTGCGCCTTGAGTTGATTCCAGCTAAATATTACAAACACCCTTCTCTATTCAAACTATCCATGTTATTAGCCCGTTCTATTGAGACCACTATTACGAGTGTTGGTAATTTCATTTACAGAGCAATGGCTGTTAGGAACGGAATAATTAATACTGCAATTGCTTCATGAATGTCTTCTCTGTTAACTTTGAACACCATTCAGCTGAGTTTTCGTTAAGAGTAGCTTGTACCGATTTATTTTGACCTTATTCACTCACTTTAATATGGGCTTGTGGCCTGTCAAATAAAATATTCTGAGTTCTCTCTCTCTCTCTCTCTCTCTCTCTCTCTCTCTCCTCTCTCTCTCTCTCTCTCTCTCTCACTCTCTCTCTCTCTCTCACACACACACACACACACACACACACACACACACACACACACACACACACACACACACACACACACACACACACACACACACACGTACACACGCGCGCGCGCACGCACGCATATGCACACGCGCAACGCATACACTGGCATACACACATGAGCCCGTGCCCACACACCCGTACACACATGTGTACACTCACACACACACACATACAATGATAATAATGGCAGACCCAATGTTATGTAGGTACCCATGGTCTGACCAGTGCGTTGGGCTAAGGCGTAGGTCAGACATCTGCTAAGTGGTAGCCATGAGACCTTCTTCTTAAATCTCTCTATATTAGTCATTAATTCATTTATCCATCAGCTTTAAATCATGCGCACTGTCGTCTCGAAACTTAGCGGATGTGGTGTAGCGTATATGGACTTCTTTGCACGCGGTGACACCTTGATGAAACTGAAACTAAAACTCATCGGACAAAAGCTTTGGAACGCTGTCATCCGCGAGAGTCCGGACATAGTGTTTTGATTTGTACCGTTTCAACGCCCATCTTGCGCCGAATTCGATGAAGACAAGTGATTGCTCGTTCATTGATAAGGCTCCGCCGATAAACGTAGACAAACGAACCACAAGACAAAACACGACGCGTTTCGACCTCTTAGGTCTTCTTCAAGCAAGACACATAACTCTCAGAACAACATAAATGAACGAGCAATCACTCATCTTCATCCAATTTGGCGCAAGATGGGCGTTGATTCATTCAAGTGATTACTCGTTCATTTCGTTTTCCTGAGTGTTGTGTATCTTGCCTGAAGAAGACCTAAGAGGTCGAAACACGTCCTGTTTTGTCCTGTCATTCGTTTGATTACGTTTTTTTGGCGGAGCCCTATATCAATTTTTTTTTTCAAATTTATACTTTGGGAGTTGTTTGACATCCGCCTGCAGCATGCACAGGGATATACTGACAAGATCCCGACGTGAGTGGCCCGTGACGGATGAAATTTACGTCCTATAGGCTGGAGGCCCTTAAGGACAGGAGGTGCTCGCAGACTGAAGTCTGATACTCTGTGGCAGCTGTTGTCGCTGGCAATAGTGGGTGAGTTTCCGTCGTCTGTCGCTGTCTGAGCTCTGGTTCCTTGTGAACTTTACATCCGGGTGTTGGTCGACCGACGATGGGTGTAGGTGTACTTCGCCTGTTTTCACACCACCCAAAGGATGTCTTCAGGGCCACCAGGCGGCTTTCTTTGTGTTCGGGTGGCGATAGTCCTGTGTCGCGTGAGGCCGCTTCAAAGAGGGAGCAGGACGTAAATCGCTCGAGCGCTGCACGAGTCCCTTCTATGTTCCACGGCGACTACGGCCGAGAGGCAGTTTTTACAGCCCAACCTCGTGAGGGGTGCCCCCATGCCTAGCTGGAAAGCATGGTATCCCAGGCCACGGTAATCGTTGTCAGGCAGCGCTCTATCGCCGATCGCCCCATATCTCAGGAATCGGCATCGCCCCATATCTCCAGGAATCTTCCCCCGGCAACACAGGCTAGACTGCCGTCACCCATACCGATGGAATATTCTCTGCGCCGCCTGATGCTGACTTCTCACATCAGTGTCCCTCAAGGAAAGCTGGCACCTCTGCCTTGGTGTTCGCTGCTATGCCACCTCACAGCGAACTGCAACAGCAGCTCAGATCCCCACGAGGTGGCACATCTTTTAATAAATCTTTTGACCGTCAGGCCACACGCCACAATTAGCATTTTTGCACCAAATCGCCATGGAATCCATATAGGTGTTTTGAGGCCTAGCATAATTTTGAAGCCAGCATTTGATTTTAAAACTGACAATTGATCAAAATAACAGCCCCCCCCCCCCCCCCCCCCCCCCCCCCCCCCCCCCCCCCCCGATCATTTTCATTTTTTTTTTTAATTCCACTAGTGACATCACTCACAATCTTCAAATATATGACCTTCCCCTAAGCTAGCTGACATCACATTTCGGGCCTTCGCCCTCACCGTGACCCTATCTTTGCCCCAGGGGGTTCCCCAAAACAATCCCATTCCTTGATTTTAATCTGCCCGGAACCACCGGGCTTGTACCTTGATGGCCACATGAAAGAAAACGAGGAGATCAACTTTCAGGCACAATACAAAACTCTCAAAACACTCTGATCTATAAATACTAAGTCTATAAATACTGAGGCCTTGGCGCATTCATCTTGGTGTGCAGCCTCAAGTCAACTGTTTATGACCCAACCGACTGTTGACTATTAACAGCATGACGTGATGACCAGTGTGTCAGTTCCTTGAGTGGTGGCATTGCAGGGAATACAAAAGGAGAGGTGGCAGCTCTCCCGTGACAGGTTAGTGTCAGGCGGCGCAGCGAACCTTCCCAGGGGACGACTCTTGGGGGGGGGGGGGGGGGGGGGGGGGCGATCGGCGATGGAGAGTGCCTGACTACGATTACCGTGGCCTGGGGACACCGGATTTCCAGCCTGGCATGGGGGCAACCCAACGTGATTGGGCTGAAACATTGCCGTAGTCTGCGTGGACCATAGAAGGGACTAGTGCAGCGCTCCTGCAACTTTCTTCTACTTTCTCTTTGAGGGGGCCTGATGTGGCACAGGACCATCGCCACCCGAGCATGAAAAGGCCATCTGGTGACCCTGAAAGGGCAGGCCTTTTGAGGGGAAATAGGCGAAGTAAACGACGTCCATCATCGGCCGACCAACACCTGAATGTGAACCAAGTTCACAAGGAACCAGAACTGAGAGAGTGACAGATGACGACATCCACTCGGAACCACACCCACTATTGCCAACGACAACTGCCACAAATTTACAGACTTCAGTCTGCGAGATATCATGCCTTCAGGGCCTCCGGCCAACCGGACGTTGAATCCCACTGATCGACCAGTGTGTATTATACACACATACGGAGCGTTTATAGGATGTCTGTGCAACAGTTTTTGTGAATTCACTGCTGCATGGCTGTGGGACAATGAAATCCTTGACCAGTTCCCTTTGCACACCTACCTACACGTGTCCAAGCACACGTAACTGTTACTCATATGCTCACATTCGTACAGAAACATTCCCAGGCACGCAGGCACGCACGCACACGCATAAACTCACAAACGTGGCCTGGTCCATTTGCAATCGCACCTGTACACACACACACACACACACACACACACACACACACACACACACACACACACACACACACACACACACACACACACACAGGCAAGAGCGTGCACGCAAGCAAGCATGTAGACAAAAATCCAAACGTATACTCGCACCGAACAATAGTGAACAATTTCCTTTCATCCCCATATCCGGTTTGCATGATGATATAAGTGATCTCCTAAATGTGATGAAACGATTAAGTCGGTAAAAAAAGAAAGATCTTAACATAGAACGTGACGTTTTAAAACATGAATCTCTAAATAGAACTCATGAATGCCAAAAAAGTAGTAAAACATATTGAACAATGCAATGGATTTTTATTCTCTCTCTCTCTCTCTCTCTCTCTCTCTCGTCTCTCTCTCTCTCTGTCTCACACACACACACACACACACACACACACACACACACACGCGCGCGCGCGTGCAAACCAGCGCAAACAAGCGCAAGCACATACGCGCGCGCGCGAGCAAACGAGCGCAAGCACGCGGGAGCGCGCGCACACGCATGCACACACACTCACTTACAGAGAGAGAGAGAGGGGGGGGGGGCGTGAAACATGAAACACTTCAGGTAGAACTCATGATTGCCAAAGAAAAAGTAGTGACGTAACAGGACAATGATTTACACACACACACACACACACACCACACACACACACACACACACACACACACACACACACACACACACACACACATAAAGAGACAGTGACAGACACAGACTGACAGACAGACAGACAGAAGAACCACTGAATAAGCAGTATTTGGTTGATTTCATCCGATTTGTTCACGTCTGTTTTTACCTTTTCACCTTTTTTTCTCATGTATTTACTACTGTCCACAGTTCCTGTTCTTCTGGAATCTAGACGATTGCACCACAGCACACGTTCTCCGGGAGGACTCTGACCCTCTTGGCGGTCCAGGGAACTTGCAAATTCGAATTCTTAAACTTTACAACGTATGAACAGACGAAACGATGAACTGAGTCAGATACGTTGGTATATGCTGTCCAGAAATAGAGAGAAAATCAAAATCATAAGACACAGTGTCGAGTGGTTATGAAATAGAGCCAGAGCGTAAAGGATTCATTAAAAATACAGAACTGAAACATGAAGTGGGTTTTTCTTTTTGGCCTTTCGTTCGTTCGTTCGTTCGTTCGTCCGTGTGTGTGTGTGTGTGTGTGTGTGTGTGTGTGTGTGTGTGTGTGTGTGTGTGTGTGTGTGTGTGTGTGTGTGTGTGTGTGTGTGTCTGTGTGTGTGTGTGTGTGTGGTGTGTGTGTGTGTGTGTGTGTGTGTGTACGTGCGTGCGGGTGCGCGTGTGTGTGCCTGCGTGCATGTGCGCGTGTGCATGTGTGTCTATGTGTGTGTGTGTAAGTATGTGTCTGTATGTGTGTGTGCGTGCGTGCGTGTGTGTGTGTGTGTGTGTGTGTGTGTGTGTGTGTGTGTGTGTGTGTGTGTGTGTGTGTATGTATTTGTATGTGTGTGCGCGTTCGTGT
>CM031595.1:158271459-158278283 GCA_018398815.1 Conus ventricosus
CTCAGGCAAAAGAAGAGTGGGAAGACCAAGACAGACATGGCGAAGGAGTACCGACGCAGAAGTGAAGGCCGCCGGAATGACGTGGGCCAAGCTGAAGAAGATCTCCCAAAACCGTGTCCGCTGGAAGAGTGTGGTTGCGGCCCTATGTTCCCCAGGGAATTCAGAGGATTAAGTCAAGTAAGTCAAGTCATGCTGGCTGCTGTTGTCAGGAGGCACTAAAAAAAATAAATAATCTAAAACAAATCATTCAGAACCTTAGTGCCACGGTAGCCAGTCTGGAAAGTCACCTGACGGAGACGACAAGATCTGCACGGCGAGAGGAAAACCTAGCAACAGGCCGGCATCAAAGAAAGAACACACCTTCCACCACGAGTTCTGGATGCCAGACTGATGCCGGCGGCCACGGTGATGCTAGGCCTACCATCTGTTCACCGACGGCAAAATATTTCAACCTACGCCGAATGCGTAAAGGTACATAAAGAAAAACCCAGACCTGTTAAAAAAAGAAAAATTGTCTCAAAGATGACGTCATTCAACATCATGACGCAACTTTGAAAACAAGGGATCACAAGAAGACCCAGGCTTCTAAAGATTTACCACGAGTTCTTATTCTACATGATTCTGTCATGAACAAAGTGGACGGAAAGCGACTGGGACGATCCTACGGTTTGCAGGTGGCGACAAGGAAGCTCCATGCCATCGAGCAATGCAGCACAGTTCTTAAAGACGTCAAAGAAAATCTGTTTCCAGAACCGGACTGCATTGTTCTCCACGCTGGAATAAAGATGTCAGATCAAAAGAACCAACAAAATGCAGCATCAACATGGAAAAGGGCATTAAAACGGTCAGAGAATCATTTCCAACAGCAAAAATAGTAGTGAGTCAGGCTGCGCCAGTGAGAAATGAAGCCCTTGACACAAAGAGAGAATTATTTAATGCCTTGACAAAATCCAGACTCTTGTCTGAGAAAAACATTAGTTTTGTAAGCTACCACAATCTGCATGCTACAGACTACAGGCACCTGACCGCAGATGAGATCCATCCAACAGCCAGAGGAACGAGCGTGCTGGCCAGTACCCTTGGGAGGCATCTGCACCGCCTGTTCTGGGGAGAAGCCACGGAGGAGATCAGCCCCTCTCTTCACCATCACAGCCCAGGGTTCTACCCTCCGCCTTTCCCGCCCCCATGGTTCTACTGACTGTGCTGTCATCACCGGCTGGACTCTGTGTTCCCCTCTCCCCCCTTCCAACCTTCCATAATTAATATTTGATTTACTTTTGATGTTTAAACTTTGAAACAGATCTTTGTTTAGTTAGATTTTCATGAAAATGTTCAAATATCTAAACAACATTTTGCAATGGAACTGTGGTTCTATTGTTAGATAAACTTCGTATTTAAATCAATATTTGATGACTAAAAATGTTTATGTTTATTATTCCAATTTCTTAAGGTTAACAGCAGCAATTTGCCTGACATTCCTGGTTATTACCACCACCTACTTCCGCACGGATATTACCAATGACATTTATGATCAAATATGCGTGCATGACAATAAGTGTGTTAAATATACCAGGAACGATAATAATCTGCATAACTACAGTACAGTTATGCCTGTAAATACAGTCTACTATGGAGTTAGATCCAAATAACCATTTTTACAGTGTTTCAGTGGAACGCGAGATCTATTTCCACTAACCTGTTATCTTTGAGAGTCATGTTTTGGAGAAAAACTATTGCGTGTTAGCGCTCCAATCATTGAACGTGGAAAAGAAAAAGCTTCCCAAACTAAGAACTATTACTATCCTCCTCTTTGCAGCATCAATGGGGTAAATAAAAAGGTGCAAACAGCTATCTATATTAGACTTGACCTTGAGTTTACAAATATGAGCCCAACTACCAGTGCCTATAGATAAACAAGATGTGTTTGCCACAGGTGCTGCCATCAAAGTAAATAAGGAATCCGTTTATAATGTTCTGTCTGTGTACTATCCTAATGGTCCTGAAGGGGGTGACACAGATTGGTTAAAACATACTGATTTTACAAAGAGGAAGTGGATTGTCATGGGCGACTTCAATGCTCATGCGCCCTTTTGGGATACAAGTTGTAGTAAAGTGACATCTAATAGATTTGTTGAAAAATATTGTTGATTCGAATCTAATTTTGTTAAACGACGGTAGAATTACGAGAATTCCTGATGTAGTTACTCACAAGTCGAGTGCAATAGATCTATCACTTGTTTCCCCAAACATAGCAGTAAACTATAGCTGGTCCACAATAGAAGATTGTTTAGGGAGTGATCATCTTCCCATTACAATACTTTTTAATGAAAACATACTTGATGAACCGTCTATCTCTGAATGCAAAATTCCACAATTTAACTATAAACTGGCCAACTGGAAGCCTTTCAAACTTTTCTTGTGTCGCAAAATATATCACCAATTGAGAATGACGATCTAGATACTTTTTATGCAAATTTCTCAAAAGTAGTATTACTAGCAGCTGAAAATACTATCCCAAAATATAAATACAAAAAGATTGGAAAATATGTAGGCAACGTATGGTGGACAGAAGAATGTAGACTCGCTGTACAGTCAAAGCGAAAAAGCTACAAAACATGGATAAGAAATAAGTCAGATGAAAACTTTGTAATCATGAAACAAGAAAAGAATAAATGTACTAAAGTTATTGCTCAAGCAAAAAAGAAGTATTGGGTTGAGTTTTGTGAAGCTGAGGTATCAGAATCAAAAGATTTATTTAAAGTTTGGAAAAAAGTAAAAGAAATGAAAAATTGCTATAAAAACTCAGTCATACCCAGTAAAGTTAAAAATGATTTCCCCACTGCATTTGGATAAAGCTGAAGCTTTTTCAGATTTATTTTCAGCTTGTAGTCAATCTAAAAATCTTCAGCCAGAAAACAGTCGTCACGAAACAATGAGGAACAAAAAGACGAATACATGGCTCCTCCACAAGAAAACGAACATTTCCTAAACTCGCCTTTACTGTTATCAGAACTATCAGAAGCACTAGATTCTATCCCTTCACATGATTCAGCTGTTGGCCTTGATGGCGTGTCCTATCAACTCATCAGACACTTACCTTCTTCGTGGAAAGTACTACTGCATTCATTATTCCAAAAATGTTGGATTAATGGTACTATTCAAGAATCTGGAAAAGTTCAGTAGTAGTCCCAGTACTCAAGGATGGTAAACCGAGGACATCTGTGCATAGTTACAGACCTAGCTCTAACATCTCATGTTGGTAAACTTTTAGAAAAAATTATTCAAAAACGATTGTTATATTACTGTGAAAAGGTGGTGTGATTCCTGTTCAGCAAGCGGGCTTTCGAAAAGGTCGTTGTACCACAGACCATTTAGTAAAACTGACCAGTCACATTAAAAAGCAATTCTCCCGCAGAAAAAGTACTTTGGCTACATTTTTTGACGTTAAAAAGCCTATGACTGCGTATGGCACGCAAGGCTATTGTACAAATTAAAAAATGTTGGCGTTTCTGGGAGAATGTTTGATTACATTAAAAAACTTCCTAACAGAAAGAAGCATATGTACGCGGATGGAGTAACTTATTCATCCTTTAGGAATGTAGATATGGGTATTCCTCAGGGATCAGTTATTGCTCCCATGTTGTTCACAATCCTAATCCATGATCTTCCCAAATCTATGTCAAAAGCAATGCATGTAGTACAATATGCAGATGATATTGCTATGTGGATTAATTGTACATTAAGGAAGCATTCCAATAAAAGAACAATAAATTTTGTACAGAAGATGTACCAAAAGGAATTGGATAACTTATCTTCATATATGAAGAACAATGGATTAGAACTATCTGGAGAAAAAACATGTCTTATGTTGTTTAACAATGGTGAGAACCCAAAGACTCTACCCTCGCTTTTGCTGGATGGTCAGATTCTGGAATATAAACAAAACTTAAGTTCCTGGGGGTATTTTTAACTCCTAAGCTGAACTGGAAAACACATATTGAAAACTTAATTGATAAAACAGAAAAAGATTAAACATTCTTAAAATTATATGTTGTCAACCATGGGGTCAGGACTGTCATAACCTTTTACATCTAACATCTCTTTAGTCGATCGAAATTGACTTATGGGCAGGAAGTGTATTTCTCTGCACCTAATTATCTATTTAAAGAGATTGCAAAGCTTGGATTAGTAAGGCCATGAAATTAGCCCTGGGAGTCCCAGTACACACAAACACTAATAGATGTTGTAAAGAAACAAATATATTACCTCTAAATAAGAAGCGAATATTAGATGTATCCAAATATATTGTCAGAAGTCTTTCTGTTGAAAATTCAGTTACTGAAGAAATACTGATTGATTACAGTAAAGATTTTCCTAGGAGGTCTAAAAACATATCTTACATTCAACCAATTAAAACTACAACATCTGACTTTATGTCACATTGTAATATTGATATTACTGCTATACAGAATTTCTGCAGTACCTCCAATGCCTCCTTGGGAGCACCTAAATGCTTCTTTTGATTACAAAATACACTTTGGTAAAGAAAAGTGATAATGTAAATATTTTAACAACTGAAGTTCGTGAACATCTAGAAACAGCTATCCAAATCATTAAAAGTGTTTTACAGATGGGTCGGTAATGGAATCCTCTGACAGTGGTTCAGGCTTTATAATACCAACCTTAAATGTCAGGAAATCATATTATGTAGGAAAGGGGTTTTCAATCAATACCTCAGAATTATATGCAATACTGAAGGCTTTGACTTACATATGTGATACATCAATTGCTTTCTATCAAATTTACTTTGTGTTGATTCCAAATCAGTTTTTACAGTCATTAGAGCGTTGGGACTGCAAAGCTAGAAAAGATTTGCTTTTTGAAATAAAACATCTCCTGCATTGTTTCATTACACTAGGCATAAGAATGGATTTTTGTTGGGTCCCATCTCACTGTGGTATAAAGTGGAATGAAATAGCAGACAGTCTTGCAAAAGAAGGAGCAAACAGAAAGACGGAAAATTTACTAAACAATCCCTTAGATCTATCCTCTTGTGAATTAATCCAAATTATGGAAAAATGTATGCATAAGCAGAATTCTAGTCAAAAAATGGCTACTTTACCGTCGTGCCCAAGGCACATTGTTAGATTTAATTCATAAATTAAGGTTGAATGCTTGGAACACTAAATATTCTCATGGTATTCTTGTGTATGCAGAGAAAACATTTCTGTACATCATCTTTTGTTTGAATGCTCAGTGTTGACCCCACTCTATGAGGAGAAAGGTATTCAGATGAATAACATTGATAATGTCAATACTGTCTTATATGGTTCATATGTTGCTGAAATTGCCATGGTTATTTCGCAGTCACAGGTTGCAAATTTTTATAAAGATCAACAACTTTGTGTACCGCTAGGGTATTTATTACACTCATGTCAATATGCATATATCAGATGTGGGTTTGAAAGTACTAATGTGGATGATAAGTTAAGTGTGGAGGGTGTTTTTTATTTGTCTTTTCTTTTCTTTTTTTTAAGTGTCTAATATCATCTGGCGATGAAAAGACATTAAATAAACCACTGAACTGAACTGAACACACACACACACACACACACACACACACACACACACACACACACACACACACACACACACACACACACCCCACACACACACACACACACACACGAACTAACGAACAAAAGGCCAAAAAGGAAAACCCACTTTTTGTTTCAGTTTAATGAAATGAATCCTTTACGCTTTGGTTCAATTCCATAACTGTAAGACGCTCGACACCGTGTATTTCGATTCTGGTTTTCTCTCTATTTCTAGGCAGCACATGCCGACGTGTCTGGCTCGGTTCCTCGTACAGTCTATTCATTCGTTGTAAAGTTTAAGAATTCTGATTTGCACGCTTCCTGGACCACCTAGAGGGCCAGAGTTCATCCGGACAGAGTGTGCTGTGGTGCAGTCGTCTTGATTCCAGAAGGACAAGAACTGTGGACAGTTGTAAATACATGGGGAAAAAATTAAGTGAAAAGTTAAAAACAGAAGTGAACAAATCGGATGACAACAACCAAACTACTGCTTTCTCAGTGGTTCTTCTGTCTGTCCGTCTGTCTGTCTGTCTGTCTGTCTGTCTGTCTGTGTTGGTCACTCTCTCTCTCTCTCTCTCTCTCTCTCTCTCTCTCTCTCTCTCTCTCTCTCTCTCTCTCTCTCTCTCTCTCTCTCTGTGTGGCCGTGTGTGTGTGTGCGCGCGGGGCGCGCGGTGTGTGTGTGTGTGTGTGTGTGTGTGTGTGTGTGTGCTTTTTTGTGCGTATTGTATTTCATTTATTGTGTTTTCTCTTGTTTATTTCATTCATATGCAACACACCCACTACACACAATCACACCCTCCCCTCCTCTCACTCTCCTTCCCCTCCCTGTCCTCTTCTCTCTCTCTCTCACTTCCACTCTTCCTCTACTTCCATTCTCTCTCTCTCTCTCTCTCTCCTCTCTCTCTCTCTCTCTCTCTCTCTCTCTCTCTTCTCTCTCTTTTCTCTTTCTCTCTCTCTGCCCCTCTCTCCCCTTCTCTCTCTCTCTCTCTCTCTCTCTCTCTCTCTCTCTCTCTCTCTCTCTCTCTCTTCTTCTCTGTCTCTGTTTTCCTCTCCTTTTCTCTCCTCTCGCTTAACTCTCCTCTCGCATTCCTCGAACTCAACTCACCTCCTCCACTTCCTCATCACCACTGGTCACACTGGTATATTCATTTAACCATTTGGCTTCACAGGAGGATATTGCGCATTTTTTATGTTGTTCTGATTTAATGTTTTCCTGAGGAGGCCTTT
>CM031595.1:158279283-158286783 GCA_018398815.1 Conus ventricosus
GATTCCAATAAAGGAATTTTAAATGGCGGTCAATTCTTTTTTGATGCTCCTGCCTTTGAAGAAATTAATTTAAAAAGCCTCTTCTTCAAGGGTTCCATTCAATTTTCCATTTCTTCCTAGATTCCCCTTTTCTCTGATGGTTCCCTGTACAACCGTGCCCTCTTCGACTTTGGGGTTTTCAAGGGCCTTAATGAAGATCCCAAAACACCATATTCCAGACGGTCTAACCATTTTTGTACGTCCTTAACCTTTGGGGCAGTCATTGATTTCCTTATAAGAAAGCTAAATTATTTGCTTTCTACATACTAAATTGAATGTTCTTTCCATTTGAGACACTATCTATAATCAACCTTAATATTTTGCAGCTTTAGTTCTTTAGAATATGATTTGGATACGACAAAAACCAGAAGAGACATAAACATGCACAATACTCCCGGGAAAACCAAGGGAGTATTGTCATGTTTATGTCTGTTTTTTTTGCGCGAGGAAGCATTTTGCGAAAATTCTTGTCCTGTTGGGTCGTGCATAATCGTCGTTACTTCACACTTTGTTTGTGTGCTCTTCTGCTTTTGGTCGTGTTTCAAACGCCGCATTTTTTCATTTGCCGTTAGTATTATGGATAAAAATCTGATCTAATTGGTGAGCGTTTGTTACATAAACGCAACACTTGGCACTTTGGGTTTGAAATTCCATTTCCAAGTTCTTTCCCCTTTTTGTAAAGCGTTTAGATCTTCTTGTAGAATGCGTTATCATTCTGTTTCTGATTGTTCTATATACTAAGCTGTCATCTGCAAAATGCCTTATTAGTTCCAGGAGAGAGATTTCTACTTATGTCATTTATATAAATTAAGAAAACAAGGGCCCCAGAACAGTTTCCCTGTGGTACACCTGACAAGACTGGTTTACAATGGGATGACGACCCTTCCACAACAACTTTCTCTGCGTTCCCCAACAGGAATGATCTAGCCCATTTTAGCAAAGAACCGCCAATGCCGATGTGTTCTAATTTAAGCACAGGCCCTCATGGGCAACCTTATCAAAGGCTTTAGAAAAGTCTAATAAAATTGCATCTATTTTGCTGTCTGTTGTCAAACAGTTATTAAAATCATTGAGAGTTGTTATAAGTTGAGTCTCACAACTCCTTCGCTGCTAAAACCATGCTGGGCGTTATTTTAAAAAGTCATATTTGTCACAGATGGTCCCTTATGCTACTATATATTAATGTGTTTAAGTAGTTAGCTGATATGGATGTAAAAGATACAGGTCTATATTCTCTGCTTTTGTTTGTCACCCTTTTTGAATAAGGAACAATGCTCGCATCTCGCCACTCATCGTATTACTCCTGGTCCATGAAGCTTGGAAAGTATTGGTTTTCCTCACTCAATTCATTGCACATAATTTTAAGAGCTTGCCAGGAACGCCATCGGGAACCAGTAGTTTGTTTCGTTGATGTTGGTCAGTAACTAAATACTCCTGCTTTGTTTTCTTTGATGTTTTGCATTTCAGGGAGGTTTATCATCATCCTTTAGTCTAACGTTAATTTAAAAGGTTTGGATTTGAGAAAACTGAACAGAACTGCTTGTTTAGTAAGTTTGCTTTCCCCTTCAGGTCCTGTATTAGGTTATTCTGGTTGTTTCTCAGGTCTGGAATCCCAATGTTGTCCGCTCTTACTCCTTATGTAAGACCATAATTCTTGTTTGATGATCACCTTCTGAAATCATCGAATTAACATAATTGGGGTGAGCAAACCTACAATTCTCCCCTGACACCTCTCTTTAAAATGTTTATACCTAAAACCCGTAATCTTTCTGAAAATTTGGATGTAGTTTCTTTTTCTTAAAGAAAGGGTTTTTCCTTCCAACAAACTTTTTTTTGTATAATCCATTCTGGGGTTCTTGCTTGAAGTTTTTTAAGTATGTTGTCACCTAATAAATCCAAGTCCCCTGAATGTACAAGTTTTATTTTTTATTATTTAAACCACAAAATGATATGGGGTCTTCACAGACCGAGTGCTGTGGCAAAAAACCTGTTTCTTTTCCAAATTTCTTTTGGGTGGTGTTTGTTTTTTTGTTTTTAATGAACATATTTCGTGTGTAGGGGGTTGGTGTGCTTTGTACACATTCGTTTGTGTGTTCACCACACAAAACTAAAATTTTGAAAAAGGGTAAAATTAAAATACCATTTTTGAATGAATACAAGTAAAAAGCTAGAACCTTTTTGACACCAACCCCCAAAACAAGTATATAGCTCATTGGGTTCCAGAAACGGGAGGTCCTTTGGTCACATATCTTTGGGGCCCCCCTAAAAATATTTTTCTACTGAAGAAATAATCCTTTTAAATCAACCTCAACACATACGCACGCACGCACCACACACCTCATTTTTCCCGCCCCCCCCCCCAAACTCCACGCACGGCCCCTCACGCCACACACACACACACACACATACACACACACACCACACCACACTGTACTTTCCGCCCCTTTGGGACCCAAACACACACACACACACGCATACACACACACACACACACATAATATATATATAATATATTAAAAACACCGCGCGCGCCAAAACACACCAACAAGAGCGCACACACGCCCCGCACACACCACGCACCAAAATGCACCAAAAACATTCACACACTTGTATACAAATTTTAAAATACAACTCTTTCTCTCTCTCTCTCTTCTCCCCCCCTCCCCCCCCCCCCCCCCCCCCTATCCCTTGACACACACACACAAACACGCACAGCTTACACATGCCTCCCCCACACACACCACACCACACACACACACGCACACCCCCACACACACATTATTTCCCAAAAAATTTGGGAACTTGTCAACAAGGGGGAACTGTCACACTTTAATCGCCGTGGGGTTGGGCAAATTTTGGCGCCATCACACTCGGGACTTTTCACAAGATAAGTACCCGTCACAAAAAAAGTTCAGCAAACCCGTCACCCTTTTGGTTTCCATCAAAAATTTAATGGGTTCCTGTTACAGGTTCCTAAATGGCTTTAAGGTGCCAAACCTTGCAAAAAGTGCACCGCCACCCCCACCCCACCACCAAACCACTTCCCACCCCACCACCACCACCATCCATTCCCGACTTTTTATTCAGCCATTAATCCACACCCCTTTCACATTATCAATTACTTTTACTACGAAACCCCCCCCAGCCCCCAGCAAAGGATCCCCTTATGATTCTTCGCACTAATTGAACTACCGGGCTTTCCACCTTTTCCAATTTGCAGGAGGGGGAGGGGGTCCCAGATTTTGGCATAAGTATATTGTTAAACACTTTTTAAAAAAAAATCCCTTTTTATATATTACGCTCAAAAAAAATAACGCCCAATAACGAAAATGACGGTGGGAAGCACGCTCCCCTGAAGAGTGAGACGTTGATCCCACATGAAAATGTCTGTGTACAGTTACCCGAACACGGCGATCTAGGCCTCTGAGGACCTTATACATTGGTCTGCATGGTTAGTCTGGAGGCGAAACCCTCAAATACAAGCTCAAAGTCACAATTACAAGCACAAATTCAAGAAGAAAAAGACTTAATCGGGCCTAGCATCAGAAAGAGAAGACCTCTTCCTAAAATGTGCAGTGAAAACGTACAGTCAGTGTGTGTGTTGTGTGTGTGTGTGTGTGTGTGTGTGTGTGTGTGTGTGTGTGTGTGTGTGTGTGTGTGAGCGCGGGCGCGCGGGCGCACGCACACGAAAGAGAGAGAGAGATTTATTGATTGATTGATTGATCTTTAATACACAAAGATGGAGATTTTAGGCCAAAGCCTAGTCTTACAATTTGTCCATGTCATGCATACATTATTTCAGCACATATCATTCATATTGACAATTCAACAGAGAGAGAGACAGACAGACAGACAGACAGACAGAGACAGACAGAGAGAGAGAGGGGGGGGGGGTGTAAAATTTACAACACGGGAAGAGAACGTAATGTGAGTTAGTGGAAGAGGGATGTTATGTATATATGTGTTGTGGCTGAAAGGAACAGGAAAAGGGGTGGGGTGGGGAGGGGGAGGCGTGTTAACCTGTCGATCCAACTCTGATGTCAACTCAGTGGCATTACTTCCCTTCCGTCATTCCCGCTCCTCCATACATACATACGTCCATGCGTGTTCAGCAGCAGTCGCACTGCCAGCAGTTCAAGAGCTAAAATTGTCAACATCGTAACATAATGCTGCCACCCAACAGAGGAGGCACAGGACCACTGCCGAACCTCGTTTAAGTGATGATCTGACCTACAGAGACACCATCCGCTGATCCTTTCTTTTGTATTATCACTAAATGACAGATTCTTTAAACGAAAGATTGTAAGTTCTGGCCGAATCAACTGTGATGGTGTGGAGGGGTAAGGGGTGCGCAGGTGAAGACAGGTAGATGGTGGTAAGTGCAGGAACCAAGGGACAGCAGCCAGTCAAGAAGACACAAGAGGACGACATGGAGTTTTTCTCCTTTTATTTGCCTTCCGTGATAAGCTCAAACCAGGAACGCAGCCCTGGGAGCAATCTCTCTCGCACAGCACTCAGCGCACTGAGCACTCTCTCTGCCTCTCACGCCAGTCGTTCACATCAGGGAACTCTGATCCATTCTCACACAACGCTCTACTTTTATAACAACGTACCGGGCCGCAGAGCCAGCAACACGGTGCCAGAGACGAAACGGGCCTCGCGAGGCCGGAACCAACAGAATTTTGTGTTTTCTATCGCAGCTTCAGTGTTGTCTGGCTCGCTGTCCGTTCAAACTATTAACACATACTTACTATCGATGAAAACCTCAGAACACAAGGAATAAAATGCAGTAAGTCACATTTGACAATTTTGTTCCTGTACTAAATCATTGCTGATTAATGTCCCAGAGTGAAGCCACTTTTAACGCGTTTGCGTCATATTTTCCTCTATTTCAATAAAAGATACTGAAGAGCGTGAAATAATTTTACAATGAATGAATAGCTGGCATTTCGCTCTTTCATACATATAAACTTCATTTTCCGAGACAGTGTCTAAGTGGAGAATTCTGTTGTTAAAAATTACTAGAAAACACAGCTGACTTTTCACTTCGCCGGGCCGTCGGCGCCTACTTTTGACACAATTTTCAACTGAAAAATACTCTGTTGAAACGGTCTGTTAAATAATAAATTCTACACATTTTCAGTTGTATTCATAACAGAAATGGAGTCATAAGCAAGATTTCGATCGGGAAGTCCGAATTTCGTAGAATGTATAATTTGGATCAAAACTCCGACAATGAACGAAGAAGGCGACTTGCTCAAGGGAACCGGTGTCGTATATAATACTGTCGCCGTGGAATTGTATCGCAGCGACAGCATTTCACGTGAAATATTGTTGCAGCGACAATATTTGCTGGAAAAAATTGTCGCGCGACAACTTTTCACAAAAAATGTCCTATAGAATATTGTAGCTGTCCATAAAATACTGTCGCTCGAAATTTTGCGACAGCTTTTGCGACAGGACACTGTGAAATATTGTAGTCAGTGATACTGTCGCTTGTGACACATTTCACGTGAAATCTTACTGCTAGAGTTAACATTTCCTGTGACATATGGTCGCAGCGTTAAATTTCACAGCGACGATTTTTTCTGCAAAGTGAAAAAACGTCGCCGCGGTTGAGCGTCAAAATATCACGAAAATAATGCAGCCTGCCATAATAAAATAAAAAATTGTCGCAAGTGATTTTTTTATCATAAATGTTTTCGACGAAAGTCAAATTTCCATTCGTGTGGTGTGTGTGTGTGTGTGTGTTGTGTGTGTGTGTGTGTGTGTGTGTTGTGTTGTGTGTGTGTGTGTGTGTGTATGTGTGTATGTGTGTGTGTGTTGTGTGTGTGTGTGGTGTGTGTTGTGTGTGGTGTGTGTGTGTGTATGCGTTTGTGAACGTGTTGTGTGTGTGTGTGTGTGTGTGTTGTGTGTGTGTGTGTGTGTGTGTGTGTGTGTGTGTTGTGTGTGTGTGTGTGTGTGTTGTGTGTGCTGTGAAATGTGATGTTCTTATCAATATCGTAGGCCTAGGACATTCAGCACAACGAAAGTAGGGGTAAGATATGTTGTTAAGCCGCTGACTGCAAGGGCCGGAATTGGGTAATTAGACCCCTAAGAAATGCAGCCCTACCTCCTTCACTAATTTCACTTCACTCAAGGTTAATTATTTGTAAAGCTTACCATAAGAGCTTCATATAGTACAGCCATGAAATGGCTATCTTTTTTCAAAAATTTCTATATAAGAAATAATAAAATTCTTTAAGAAAAGGAAGCCCACTTAGACATCATTTCGGGTTAAATGGACCAGGTGTGGTAAATATTGGGCCACGGGCCTATATCAACCGACACGCATTAGTCATAAACCCAAACCAATATTGTTTGTCTGTTGGCCATAATAAGATGTGTGAGCTTGTTCGATAATCCATTTAAAGACACCTACGGTCTCAACACATCATAAACTAAACTTAAAAGTAAATGATTATCCTTAATTGTCAGAACAGAAACACAAACAGAATAGAGTCTAAAAGCTAATACAAGACCAAATCGCAGAACAGATACTTTCAGTTGTCTTGCTTTAATTGCAGTGCTTCTAGGGCACTTAAAATCATTAATTTACAAATACCAGTCAAAGTAACCTATTTTAGTCACAAGTAACCCAAAAGTTATCAGACGCCATAATGCAGAGCTTCAGGCATCATTTGGCTTTGTTTTACTGCAGTCCTTTCAAGGCAATTCAAAGCTCCAAGGAAGCCGTGATTTGAAATCAATTAACATAGTATTGGTTAAAAGGATAATCCATTTCTTTTCTAAAGCTTTTATCTAGTTTAATGAAACAAACAACGCAGAAGAAAATGCAGAACGTGACGTTCAAAATGGGTTTTCTTTCATTACGCTCGTTTTAAGGCACCTAAGGCCTAAATATAATCATGTTCAAAATGTGAAACATAACACATTTAATAAAGTATCTTTTGTTTTGGATGGCTTCTTTGAAAGAAGACAAACGAATTAATGTTCGAAAACAAAAAGAAACATTCAAAGCACCGTCAATATTGGATATGTTTCTTCTAAATATGTGGATGCCTCATATGTGCATGCATGCATGCATGCGCACGCACACACACACACACACACACACACACACACACACACACCACACACACACACACACACACACACACACACACACACACACCAGCACCACCACCACGCACGCACGCACGCACGCACGCACGCACGCACGCACGCACACCACACACACACACACACCACACACATCAGGCTCTATCAATAATTACTGATCACTGAGAAAAAACAACCGCTATCAACTTCTAATGAAGTGGGTATAAACTGATCACAGTAGGCTAAATTGAGCTACTGGCCCAACTTAGCCCATCAGGGGAGTTCATCTTATCCATTTAAACCATGGTCATTAAAAATCCTCTACCATGACAGCACATCAAAATATTACTCTGATGTTTG
>CM031595.1:158296783-158308170 GCA_018398815.1 Conus ventricosus
TGAAAGAACAAAAACGCTTCAAACATGGCGTTCATTTCTTAAGACGCAGGTGAACATGGCTGATTCGTATGCTAGAAAACTTATTCAACTTTCTGTGTGTTTTTATAACTATCCTAAATTTCACAAGCTAGGAATCAGTATAAATGAACTGTGTAGCAAACGTCAAACTATCATTAGACTTATGCAACTGAATAGCGATTTTCGGGGGTTTCTGGCAAACAAACTAGATAGGGCTAGGCAGACCTTAGTACATCTACCAGTATGGAGAGGAGTAGTGTGTGGGCAGCACTATCTCCATATAAATGCTCCAAATATACAATGACGGATGTACTACTACTGGCGATTAGAGCCGCCATAAAAGCTCGGCTACAGCAGTAACTGCTGTAACTCTGCCAAAGCCAGTTGCAAGCCTGGTTGAGAAAACAGGGGCACAGCGGCAAACTAGGTCAAGTGATCATATATGATCACTTGACCTGCAAAGCGCGGCAGCACCTGCAAAGCTCAGCGGCAAACTAGGCCAAGTGATCACATATGATCACTTGACCTAGTTGATTGAGGTGCGCGTGGGATAAGCACCCCCCCCGCCCCACCCCCCACCCCACGCATGCACACACTCAAGTCACTTCTAAGTTCTTAACACAAGTCACCCCAAGTCACCCCAAGTCCTTAATTAAGTCACCCCAAGTTCTTAATTAAGTTTTTAATCAAGTTCTTAATTAAGTTCTTAATCAAGTCACCTTTAAGTTCTTTATTAAGTTCATTTAAGTTTCTACTTAAGTCACATCAAGTTCTTAATAAGTTCTTGATGAAGTCATCTCAAGTTCTTAACTTAAGTCACCTCAAGTTTGTAATTAAGTCATCCTTTAAGTACAGCCAAGTTCTTATTCAAGTTAACTTATAATTATTTATTAAGTTCTTAAAGTATTATTGCATCTGAAATGGATCAAAATGATCTTTTGTTGTGGGCGGTTCTGACATGCTTTTTTGTTCATCTTCTATATTTAGTGGTTGAGATTGTTTGGACTGCTTTGGGGGTTGTTGTCTTTGTTTATATATTTTATAACCGTAATAACCACCCCCAACAGCAATGCCGCCAAAAATGACAATTGCTTCAAGAAAATATGAAGACTTTGGCGGTGTTGTTGTAGACCTCGAATCAACTTGTTCTGGTGTTTTTATATCTGGCATTGAAACAACTGGCTGCGGCTCTGGCACTTTTTCATTCTGTGATTGTAACTGTAATTTTTTTTGTTTGTTCCACTCTGCTAATTTTTTCCCTGCTGCAACACGTCCAGGACGAGGGGGTTTACTCACTTTCTCCACCTGATTCAATGTTTTCTGATTCTGCTGATTTTCTGGCTCGGTCATTTTGAAGGGAAATAAAATCTATATGATTAAAAGTAATTAATCCCATGATTAGTGGCGACAGTAATGTTCCAAATCTGTAGTATAGATCACATCCTAGAGACTCTAATGACTTTGTTAAAACTGGATCCTGCGTTAAATCATACATAAAGTCTTGTTCAGAATCGATGGGGGCAAATCTACTGACTAGTTTAGTGTACAAACTAAGAACCGTTTGCCCGACACTTTTTACCATTCTTGATCCTAGTTGCGCTTCATACCTGTTATGATACTTTATAATGTCTTGGGGCGACATCTGTTGAATCTGTTCTATGCTGAATTCATTGCCGAGGAACTGTTTTGTTTTTCCACATGCTGCCAAAGAATACAGCCTTTCTTTTTTTGGCATAATAGCTTGGTCATCAACCTGATCATTTGTAATCACAAGTTCAGGAAGGTTTAGGCTGCCCTGTAGCTGTAGTAGATCATTGGCGTTCATGTTTTTTATTAATTATAATTATTTTATTTTTTAAAATGAGCGCCGAAAAAACTGTTGCCAACCTTGTATACCATTCTGCTGTTATTGGAGGCCTAAGTGTAGGATACACGATGCTTGGTAAAGCTTGTTAAAAATAAAGCCAGCAGATCTTGGCAAGCTAGACTTTGAGGATTCAGCAAAACTGATTGCTGTTATTACAGCTTCATTCGCTACGAAAGATTTTCTAGTTAAGCAAAAAATAATTTCTGACAGTATTGATATGTAAATTAAAAAAATACATTTATAAAAAATGGCTTCACTCGTAATGATGATAGGTGGTGCTGTGGTGAATGCGCTTGCTTTTAGCGGAAGTAATTACGCATTTAGTAAACTATGGGACGACGGGTGAGAGAAAAAGACATAACAAAGCTGTGGAGCAACTAGCTGCAGCACAAGATCGCTATGAAAAGCAGAGAATTGAGCAGTTAGATTTCATTAACGATACCTGAAAAAACAGGGGCATGCAGCTTACACATTTAAAGATGTTGATCAAGCAATAAAAGAGTATTATCTTGTAACAGGCAAACCAATCGAGACATTGCCTCCACCAAAATTCAGCGACTTTTATCAGCCATCAGAAAAACAAAAGATGCAAGAAATATTATTTATTGTCTTTGGTATGACCGTTGTGTATTTTGTTGCGCATAATATTGGTTGAATAAAAAATGAACAAAATCTATTATTCGCCAAAAGGATATTGGAAGGGAATCACAGCAATTAAAAAGCTAAGTCAAGCAGCGGGCGTTAGTGAACAAACAGCAAAAGAATGGTTATCTAAACAAGCGATTTGGCAAATTTATTTACCTGCACCTAGGCGAATACAGAGACCACACTTTGTGAATACAACTCCAAACGACACCCATCAAATGGATCTTCTATATTTACCCCATGATACGATTAGACGAAAAAGATTTAAGTACGCACTCACAGTCATTGACATAGCTTCAAGATACAAAGATGCAGAACCATTAACACAAAAGAGTGCTTCTGCTGTTGCTGTCGCTATACAACTGATATACCAACGAGGCCCGCTAACTTACCCTCGCATGATTCAAGTCGATGATGGAAAAGAATTTAAAGGCCAAGTGAATCAATTATTGTTAAAACATAGTTATCATTAAAAGAGGCATCCCAGGAGTTCACAGATCACAGGCTTTAGTTGAAAACTTTAACAAACAGTTATCCGAAAGACTTTTTTCCTACCAGTATCACAGAGAGCTGATTGACAATTCTCGCAACACAGAATGGGTTAGAAGACTGCCCTCAGTTCTACGTGCAATGAATAATGAAGAATTTAAAGGGCTAAAACCAGTACAAGCAATCAAAAAACAAACAATAGATGTTGTTGAAGGGGACTCCAGTACAACCAGCAAACTATTACCATTTGGATTGAAAGTAAGGTACCTTTATTTACCGGGGGAAGTGGAAGGGGACACTCGCATCAGGGCAACAGATCCTGTTTGGAGCGTTGATCCATATGAAATAAAAAGAATTGTAAAAATGAATCCGCCCGTGTATTATTTACGAGAAACTGACACAACAAAACAACCAGCTCCTCAAAGATATTTTGTGAAGGAAGAACTGCAAATAATCCCACCAGGCACAGTTCCGCTTTAACTGATTTACGTAAAATATATTTGTGTTAAAATGGAAGCTCAGAAGGAAGCGCAGAACGAAACAAGAATGATAAAGGAAGAGACCGTGAAAATGATACAGGAATCATTTCATGCGTGTAATGCTATTAAGGAAACATTTTCGGGGATTAATCAATGCATGCTAAATCATCCAGATCACCTACAACTCAAACCCCCAAATTGGGAAAAAGAATATCTTGAAATAATAAAAAAAATTCGAACGCATCAAGCAAACATGAGAAAAGATTTAAGTGAATTGGATAAAGCTATGATTGATCTTCTAGATAAAGTTGATGAAAAATATAAACCCCCCTGTTTATGCTGTTCTCCAATGTCCGATTGCATATGAAAACTCTGGATTAACAAATACTCGTTTAGTGTTTGTTCTATCTAATGACTTCTTTGTTACAACAGTTGTGTTGATCTCATGTAGATTAGATCGCAGTTTTACGTTGCCATGATGAAAAGTATGTTTGTTGAACAATGATTCTTTGTAGTTGTCATGTGATATGTTTGACTGCACAACACTGCAAGATATTCCTTTTGCTTTCTTAATGGTTTTCTCCTGGCTCGAAATACTGTACATTTTCGATCTTAAACCAATAAACTCCTTAATCACCCCTCCAGATAATTCATCCTTCATCTTTCCTAAAACCTTCTTATTAGTAATTGAATGCAAAGGCGAATCTTTAGGGTAATCGGACGTGTCATACCATCCTGCATGCCCTTTCGCTACTTCTATTTCCATGTCTTTATAGATGTCTTCAGTAGGGATATCTATAACAAAACTATCTGTATCTGTGTAAAGTACTCTGGACTCTGGATACAAGGGCTTGAAAGTAGTCATAAAGAAACTCTAACATCAAAAGCTTTGATAATTCTAAAACGGTAAACCCAATAAATACAGGTTTGTCTAATTTGACTTTCTTTTTTTTATCATTATGCCAAAAAGCTGATCATGAAATCTTCTAAAGTCCTGATAATTAGGTTTTGAAGTCAGCTTAATTGCTTCGTTCTCTTTGGTGACCAATCTAACATCTTTGCGCTTGTGCGGATTCTCCATAGTCTTTCCGAAACAGCTGTTGTTCATCAGCTTGAAAAAGTCTTTTTCCGAAGCATCTGTAGATTTAGTTCTAAGATCAGTGTTCTTCATGATGTATGGTTTCATGAACTGTTCTTGATCAAAAGCAATTATACGATGAACAGCTGTCAACTTTAAACCATGTCTTAAATAAAATTGTAGAAGTCTGTAATGACAGACATAATTTTTTTTGTCTCGAAGATTAGGCACAAGTTTAGGGGGCTCTGTTTTTGCCATCTTTAGACTTTCTGCCGCTAATGATAGTCATTATGCAGGTCATGGAGTTCATGAGGATATTCTAAGTCAACTTCCAGAATGAAACCACGCTGTCGATCAGGCGTCAAACTGCTCAACCACTTTAATGCTCTTTGAATATTTTTCGCACCGCCGCCAGTGTACATTTTAAAGTTGCGTAGTGGAAGTGATTGCGCCATAGCCCAACCATACAGATTGTTTGCATCTAAATACATGAGATAGTTAGACCTTTTACTTGGATCATAATCGTCCAAGTATTTGTTGTTTGCTTTACAGTAATGATGCGACGCCATACTAATTCCTCCGCGCAATCCGTTTTCAATCATCTGAATCATTGGCAGATTAGACAATAAATCAATCTGTACTCCAGTAAACTTTAAGAAAGCGTCCCAGCTCATCCCGGGTGCAGAAATATAATGCGCGGGATCCAGGCTGTAATGTTTCATGCAGGTCTTTCTATAATTTTCAAAGACGTCCGCCAACAAACATACATCGGCCATTAAGTATGCATCATGATAGTCTCCCATCGTTTTACACTCTAACTTCTGCCACGCTTCTTGAGCATGCTGGTAATCAGAATCACTAATGCCCTTTCCTCTAAGACTAGAAAAGAACGCTTCTTTAGGCGGAAGTGTATCTTCATCAAACCTTTCCCAACTGTTCATGTACTCATAAGGGTAAACGCCCTTTCTAACAAGAGTTGGGTCAAAATATTCTTCTGTTATTGGGCAGGACTTTAAGGACATAGCCAGTGACTCTAATGATCCCATCATGTGTTGCATAGAGTCATAAAAAGACATGTTATTTAAAGTGAAACACATGTACTTTTCTGATGACTGTGCAATGCATGTTACCCTGAAGGCGTCGTCTACTGCTTTCATTATAAGATGAGAGTCGTAACCTCGCAAGTTATGAAAGAAGATGGGCAGCTTCCACGTCTTAGGATCAAACTTTAGTTGAAGATTGCATTTACTGTGTGCTGCTCCTCTGAACTTTCCGCTGATGTGATCATGGTCTCTTACTGGCGGATTGGCTTCCTCGCTGTTAGACATTAGTTCTAAACCACAAATCCAACAATGTGTGGCTAAGTCATACTGTTCTTGGTCTTCAGGCGTCATTATGATTTCAGATAAATTCAGATTATTAGAACAATCATTACGCACTTGCTGCATGCGCTGTAAAAATCTTCTAGCCGCATTTGGTCCTCTGTATAATTCTGGCGTTGAATGAGCTCCATCCGACCTGACAATAACGAAAGCGAATGAACAAATCTGATGATTACTCATTAAGACTGTTTTCCGAAGTTTTTGTGGCGCTGGCCCTTCATAAGGAACAATAAGCGACTCGAAGTCTGCGTAAACTACGTATGGAGAATTTTGCAGCCGTTTCCAGTTCTTAAAACTAACTTTAGATCCGGGTGGGGGTGTAATTAGTTCTGTATTACAGTCTACAGAACTTTTACAATGTTTTATATGTTCACTCGCGGCTTGAGCGGTTGGAATTCTTGTTAAACATTTTCTACAGAATTCTTGTTTGCAATGTTTTTTTGTAGTATATGCTAACAGTCTACTCATTGTTCGTATTAATGTGTAATGCGGCAGCCCCGCTGGTGAAAGCATCAGTAGTAAGTCAACATGATTTTTGTCTGGCTCGCCAATCGTTGGACTGTTCTTGGACACTTTAATCGGTTGTAGATTTGTTTCCTCATCCCATGTGTATACATTAACAGTTATTGGGTTGTTTTGTTCTTCAAACTGATCAATAGAATCCGCGCTAACAGGAAAAGATATTCCACTAAAGTTAAGATCATTGATGTAAGGTTCATAGTTAGACACTCTCTCTGCGTTTTTGCGGACGTAATGCAGCCTCGCAAGAACGCACCACATAAAACATTTGTTGTCTGAATAATTCTTTATGTTTAGAACTGCTTTTTTTGCAACTAATGCTGGAGGTAGTGGAATGTAAGCCTTGCCTACAATCGGCGCATACTTAGACTGTTTTAATCTAATCTCTAGGACTTCGCCCTCTGACCAACCAGAGCCTCTCATTTTGGCTTCTTCAGCGGCCACATCAAACTGTGTAAGCAGTTCGTCTGCCCAACCGGGTGTTAAGTCATTATGAGAAAGAATAACCTGCTGTTTAGTTGAGACCCAGACTTCTAGGTTTTCTTCATTTATTGTTATATAGTCGATTAAAACAGCTAACATTACTTTAACTGGCGGGTCTATTGTTAGTTTACCTGGAACTTGAGAAATTGCATGTACAACACTTGCCTGTACGTTTGTTGGATCAATGACTTCTAGATTAATATCATTTAAAGCTTTTGACAAACGCTCTCCCTTAAGCATTCCTTCAAACAATTCGTCTGGTCCTTCATATATCTTATCCATGCTGAGTTTCTTTTCTAACTCAAAATATTTATTTAAATTAAAAAAAATAATTAATCAGAATCAATATCAACGGTCTTTTTGTGCTTGGACTCATAAACTAAAGTATAAACGCCCTTTGATGTTGTTAATGTGAGCTGTTTAGAACAGAGTTTAATGTCTCGTTTACTTTTTTTAAACATTCTTTTTTATCTGCTCGGTGTCTGGCTGTTGAGAAAAACTTGCCCTTGCCTTTTTTTGAAGATCAAACTTTTGTCTTTTATAGTCATCAAAATCGGCCTGTAAACGGCTAAATTCTTCATCTGTGATGTTTGAGTCAACTAGTGCTTTATTTATTGTCAGTTTGAACGAACTAAGTTTAGCTGTTATTAGTTGAACCATAGCAGTGTGCTTTTGGAGTTTAGTTTTTAATTTTTTGCCAGCAGCACTTACAGCTAATGAACACAGGCCAAGAGCTAAAGACACCCCACCTAGAGGTAAAGCTGCGGGCGCACCTACGCCTGTTGCTAAGAGACCTACACTTGTTCCTGCCGATAGAGCACTAAAAGTCGATGCTCCAGTATTAACATATGTAACAGCATTAAAAGCAGCAGAATACCTTCGTTTGGTTTTGCTGTATTTTGAAAGGTCTTGCTCTAGTACTTGCTGCATTTGTGTAATGTTTGTTAATCTAAAGGTTTTTATGTCGGGGGTTTCTACTATCTCTTCTTTGGGCGACCCTGGCGCTGTAGGTACATTTGGATAATGCTTAACAGACATGCTTTTTTTTTAAAATAAAAAATAATTTAGTATTGTATACTTTTTAATCTGTTATCTTGAATAGTCAGCTGCGCATCATATATTAAAAACAAATGTACATTAAGGGTTTATCGCCATCTTTCTCTTTATCAATTTGAATGTTTATTACTTCTTTAACCGTTCTCCCACTTCCATGCAACTGATTATCCTCTGTCGACCTTAGGTCAATCCATAAGCCGTATTTCGTTGTTAAATAATCATCGAGTCTGACATTGTGAAGGTGTAGATCTTTAGACACAAGGTCTACCGTTGGATTTCTACACCTCCCGCCCCCAAACAATTTTCTTATTTCCCAAAATGCTGATAAGGTCTAAGCCCGCTAGCGTAGATTTGGTTAGGGCTACCCTCAATTGTACATTGCACTTTCGTTATTTTAGGATTAATAAACTTTTCACTTCCTCTTCCGAATGGTTCTTCATCCTCACACAGCAATAAAATACCTTTAAGTGATCTTGCTGTAACACTAAAACTAAAATTCCATATAGCGTCGGCCTTGCTTCTGGGATATGTTGTATGATGAATCACTCTTTCGTAATATATTGCTAATTTTGACTGATATTGTTGCCCAATTAGCCTTGCTAAATTAGGGTTGCTAACAACGTCAAACTCTAACGAGATGTCAGAAATGCTGTACTTTGCTTCGGTGTCTTCAGATTTAATAACACGTTTGTATTCATTAAAAGTTAGTTCATATGACAATCTGTCTTTTAATGCCCCTTGAAAGTATGGCGCATGCGCGCTTAACAACTCAAAATCCAAGGGGATGGAAAAGCGATTTCCATACGCAAAATTTACAGCCACATACTTTTTGCCGGCTTTATTAGCATCTGCGGCGCCTATTCTATGTTTTAGTGCTTCTTCATTATCTATTCCTTGAAACGCAAGATCGGCCCTTTCATTCTCGGTTAGCCATAGATCAGAATAGGTTAAAAATATGTCTGCATTGTGTAAAGAAAATATTTCTTGCCCCTCAAGTTTTATAGAAATTTTCTTAACGATTGCCCGTCCCAGATTCTGGACAACTGTCCTGTTTAGGTCTGTTGCTGATTCGAGTTCTATTTTGAAAGTAAGTTGCGCAGAGCCTGGCACAATCACTTCATCCTCTCCTAGGTCTGGAAATTTGACAGTAAGAATTTGATCTGCATCAATAGTAGATGGATTATTTGGAACAATAATATTCCGTTTATTTCCCTTCACGCCAACGGGCTCTTTCAGTCTTCTATACGGGTCAAGAATTGAACCATATGCTTGTGACATTTTTATGAGGCAAAATAAAAAGTTAATTATTTAAAAATATGGCAGGCATTGGAGGTGAAGAAGATTATGATTTTGATCCTGTAGACGACATGAGTGAAATGACTCCTTTGGTACAACATCGCTCAAGGCTCTCAATACATGATGAATTAGTAGAAGCGCGGCAAAGGCGTGAATTAACAGAAAGTAAGGTCAGATCATTATACCAAAGTTTAGGACTAGGGCCTCCAAAAACTATATACCCTGATGATTTTGAACTAGAAAATAACCATTTGTTTGTGAAAAACGACCAGGACAACTTGTTCAGCTTACGCATAAACGAAACCCATCAAGGTTTGTAGGCTGGAGGCAATTAGACAAAAGCTCCGTGCAAGCGAGCGGGATCGCCTTGGCTTTACTAAACCAGAATTAAATAGGGATAAAATTGCTAAACATCAAAACACACTACAAAAACTCCCAACAGGTAGCCAAATACAAAACACAAAACCTGAAGATTTAATTCAAACAGCGGACGAAGTAATAAATACAATAGGAGCAGAACTCACTGAAGAAGAAGAAACAGCATTAAAAACTATACACGAACCACGGCTACATGAGAGAGAATTATTAGCCCTTGATCGTGCTTTAAGAACCATCCAGGGGGAATTATTAAACAATTTAGCAAAACTGACTGAACTAGAGGAACATATAAAAAGAGAAAAAGAAAAACTCGCTGATGCTGACGACGCCAACTTAGGGCGTGATGTTAAAGAAAGAATAGAACAAAGACTAGATGACCTTAACATAGAAAGATTAGCTAGACTAGAAGCGTTGAATACTAACCGAGAACAATTACAAACTCAAGTGAGCGAAGTAAGAGAAACCATCCAAACAAATTTATATGAAAACACGACGCTAGCAGAACGAATACGAACACTGTTTAGAGAGCAGGAGTCACATTAGCAAGCGTTATAACAGCCTTAGGATTTGCAATAAGTACACTGGTGTTGGCTATTACAGGCGGTGGTGGTCAAAGTTCAGTGCCTCCACCTCCATCACCTCCATCACCGCCTGATAAATCATGGGTAAAAAAACAGCTTGATCATCTTGCGAGTTTATTAAAAAAATTAGCTGGTAAAGCTATAGACTCTTTACCTGGTATATTAGGAAGTATCGTTAGCTGGCTTTTGTCTACTGCAAGCAAAGTAGTTGGCTTTATGGCTGAGCACTTATGGGCATTAGTCTCTTAATAGTTGGGTTACTATTTAGTAAGATAAAGAAGGAGTAATCCTAGGCCAGTTAATCCAACAACTAGCGCTGTCTTTTCATATTCATGGTCATTATTTTTTTTGACTTCTTCAACGGTCTTTGGGCTTTGGACCTCGGGGATTGGGTGACTTAATCTTGGGGGGCCATCTTGTTTGTTTACTGCTTGCAATATTACTGGCTCAGAATTTATTTCGTTTTTTCCGACTTTCTGTTCATTGCCTGCTACAAGGATTTCGTTATTGTAGTTTATTATTGTACCTACCTGGAGTCTGAGGTCAGAAGGCAGCATGTATAAACCAGTGCCAACAGCAAAGTCTACTTTCGATCTTGCAAATTGTAAAACATTTTGGTACCTTTTTATACTTGAAGGTAAATCAACTGTAGAATTAATGGCGTCCTCTAAATTTGCTAAGTATTGTTTTTGTGCATCAAAACCAGTAGAAGGATCTGTTATGCTCGATCTTGTTTGTGCTTGCGAGCCTAGCAAACACCAAACGTAAGTACGAATAGAGTCGTTTATTCGTTCTATCCCCGCTCTAGTTAGGCCCTTAGAAGTGTCTAAGATAAATGTTGTCCATGCTGTTTTATGCTCTTGCTCTATGGACCCGAGGTGAACAGCTGTGCCTGAAGAGAAAGATGTGTAAGGAGGATTCCAGTCATAGTTATTCTTTCTGTGCACGCCCCAAAAATAAGGGGTGCCTAAACCATGATTAAGATCCGACTTTTGTCTAAAGTCTGTCTTAGCCTTAATATTGAATTCGTTACAAATCCTTTCAAAAGCCTTCATGTCTATTCTGTTGCTAAATGGATTAAACGTTTTGTCATTTGGCAATGGCGCTTGCAATTCA
>CM031595.1:158314723-158317223 GCA_018398815.1 Conus ventricosus
TCACCTACAAATTAGGCTTTAGCGCTTCGCATACAACAACACAGACACAACACACACACACACACCACACACACACACACACACACACACACACACACACACACATTCACACACATACATACAAAATGCACGCACATGCACATGAGCACCGCATACGCTGGCATACACAATGAGCCCGTGCTCACACATCCATACACACATATGTGTACACTCACCACACACACATACAATGATAATAATGGCAGACCCAATGTTATGTAGGTACCCATGGTCTGACCACGCGTTGGGCTAATGCGTAGTCAGACATCTGCTAGGTGGTAGCCATGACCTTCTTAAATTCTCTGATCTTAGTCATTAATTCATTTATCCATCAGCTTTAAATCATTGCACTGTAGTCTCGAAAATTACGGATGTGGTGTAGTGTAGGGACTAGTCAGCACGCGGTGACACCTTGATGAAACTGAAACAGAAACCCATCGACAAAAGCTTTGGAACGCTGTCATCCGCGAGAGTCTGGACATGTTGCAAAGTGAGGCGACTGCAGGCGGAAATCTAAACAAATTTGAAAAATCATTGATAAGACTCCGCCGAAAAATGTAGACAAATGAATCACAAGACAAAACACGACGCGTTTCGACCTCAAAGGTCTTCTTCAGCAAGATACACAACACTCAGGACAACGAAAATGAACAAGGAATCACTTACCTTCATCTAATTCCGCGCAAGAGGGGCGTTGAATGACCCAGCCGACTATTGACTGTAAACAGCTGACGTGATGACCAGTGTATCAGTTCCTTGCGTGGTGGCATTGCAGGGATTACAAAAGGAGAGTGGCAGCTCTCCCTGCAAAGACTACCGAGAATGAAAGACATGTCCCTAAAAGCTTTCGCTATGAGGACGTAAAACTCAACTATTTCTCTCTCCCCGTGACGGGTTAGCGTCAGGCGGCGCAGCGAACCTTCCATCCGTATGGGTGACGGCGAATCTAGCCTGTGTCGCCGGGAACGACTCTTGTGGACGATCGGCGATGGAGACTGCTGACTATGATTACCGTGGCCTGGGATACAATGATTTCCAGCCGGGCATGGAGCACCCCTCACGGATTGGGCTGAAACATTACCGTATCTGCGTGGATCATAGAATAGAAGGGACTCGTGCAGCGCTCCAGCGACTTTCGTCCTGCTTCCTCTTTGAGGTGGCCTGATGTGGCACAGGACCATCGCCACCCGAACATGAAGAAGGCCGCCTGGTGGCCCTGAAGACAGGCCAGAAGAAGGCCGCCTGGTGGCCCTGAAGACAGCCTTTTGAGGGGGAAACAGGCAAAGTAAACCGACGTCCATCATGGGCCGACCAACATTTGAATGTGAACCCAAGTTTCACAAGGAACCAAACTGAAAGAGAGACAATTGACGGCACCCACAAGGAACTAGACCTACTTCTGCCAATGACAAGTATGCATACTTCAGTATGCTAGGGACCCTGTCCTTAAGGGCCTCCATCTGACAGGACGTTAACATCCCACTGACCGACCAAGTGTTCTAAAACACACATACAGAACGTTTATGGATGGGAGTAAGCTTGCTGTTCACGCAACAGTTTTCGTGAACTCACAGCTGAATTGTTTTTGGGACAAGGATATCATATCAGAGACAAATGAAATCCTTGACCATTCCCTTTGCACACTTACTTACACGTGTGCAACCACACGTAACTGTTGCTCACATGCCCACACATACACAGAAACACTCCAACGCACGTAGCACGCATGCAATCGCATAAGCTCACAAACGTGGCCTGGTCCGTTTGCAATCGCACGTACACACACACACATACACACACAAACACACACACACACACACACACACACACACACACACACACACACACACACACCACACACACAAAGCGTGGGCGTGGGCGTGCACGCAAGCAAGCATGCACACAGAAAATCCAAGCATATATGAGCAACGAACAACGGCGAACAATTTTCTTTCATCCCGATTTGGAGTTGGCATGATGATATAAATATGAAGAAACAGTTAAGTGATGTGATAAATATGAAGAAACGATGAAGTTGGTATAAAAAACAAACAATCTGAACATAGAAAGTGAAGTTTTAAAACATGAAACACTCTAAATGGAACACATGAATGCAAAAAAAGTAGTGACACATATTGAACAGTACAATGATTTTTACACACACACGCACGCACGCACGCACACTCGCACGCACGCACGCGCACACACACACACACACACACACACACACACACACACACACACACACACACACACACACACACATACACACAGAGAAAGAGAAGGGGGGGGGGCGTTCAAACATGAAACACTTTAGGTAGAACTCATGATTGCCAAAGAAAAAGTAGTGACATATTGAACAGGACAATGATTCTCTCTCTCTCTCTCTCTCTCTCTCTCTCTCTCTCTCTCTCTCTCTCCTCTCTCTCTCTCCACACACACACCACACACACACACACAC
>CM031595.1:158324723-158336656 GCA_018398815.1 Conus ventricosus
CATGGGGGCACCCCTCACGAGGTTGGGCTGTAAAACTGCCCTCTCGGCCGTAGTCGGCGTGGACCATAGAAGGGACTCGTGCAGCGCTCCAGCGATTTTCGTCCTGCTCCCTCTTTGAAGCGGCCTCACGCGACACAGGACTATCGCCACCAGAGCACAAAGAAGGCCGCCTGGTGGCTCTGAAGACAGCCTTTGGGTGGGTGAAAACAGGCGAAGTACGCCGACGCCAAACGTCGGCCGACCAACACCCGAATGTGAAGTTCACAAGGAACCAGAGTTCAGACAGCGACAGACGACGCCCTGTTAACGGAACTCACCCACTATTGCCAGCGACAACAGCTGCCACAAAGTATCAGACTTCAGTCTGCGAGCACCTCCTGTCCTTAAGGGCCTCCAGCCTATAGGACGTAAATTTCATCCGTCACGGGTCACTCACGTGAGGATCTTGTCAGTATATCCCTGTGCATGCTGCAGGCGGATGTCAAACAACTCCCAAGGTATAAATTTGAAACTAATTTCATATAAGGCTCCGCCAAAAAACGTAGACAAACGAATCACAGGACAAAACACGACGCGTTTCGACCTCTTATGTCTTCTTAAAGCAAGACATACAATACTCAGGACAACGAAAATGAACGAGCAATCACTTGTCTTCATCCCATTCGCCGCAAGATGGGTGTCACACTGTTACTTTTGCACACATGCATTCATGACAGCATTTACTCCATACGCACACGCAATCTTTCCAATCAACCAAAAGGAGCACTACCGAATGTTTTTTCTTCTCCCCCTCTCCTTCGGGAAAAACACTTTACTAAATCACATCAAACAATTTATAAACAGATTTTATACATGTATCTCTCTTTCTACCGAGAGATAAACTAATTAATTCAAGATTCTATAAAGTCATGGCTCACATTACTTATCCCACAATCCAGACCAGGAGAATAAATACCTCCTGTAATCATCGATGCCATACCCGCAGTCAGAGAGAACTCGCCCCCATACCGTCATGATTCCCCCGTCTCTCCCAGAAATCGTGTCGCCCCCTTGATCTCCCGTCACTGGAGATAAGATTCCGACTCCTCTACCCTTTGACTTCTCCGTCACTGGAGAGATGAGAGTTTTCCAACTCCTCTCCCTGGAGTCTTTACTCTGGGGCTGAACTACCGTGATAGAATGTACATATGTGAGTTCAAGACCACCCAGCGATTCTTGCCCGAAAACCCCCATTTTCACAACAACTCACGTCCATCACATATCAGTTTAGCCAATTAACCACCTGTTTTAAAAAAAAATTACATGCCAGAAAACCTCTAAAATTGACTACATCAGTACAATGAAACGGGGGTTACCGTGCAGATAACATGGATCTCGTGAACTCACATATATACATCTCTCCACTAACATAAAAATTAAGGGCTTAGCACAAATAATACTATTATATTTGATAACTCACAGTGTTTGGCGGGACCAACATTGCAGCACTTCACGACAAACGGTCTTTTTAGGGCAGCTTTTTTAGACGAGAGAGTCTCTCTTAAATAATAAACAGGAGGGTTAGTTTCAAATCGACTCAACTTATATACATCTATGCTCCATATGGGCTCTGTAGCTCTAATTCAACCTCTACCTTCTGCCTCTCCAGAGGCAATACAAGTATCGTAAACTTTTAGACCAAGCGCAAGAACCTTGATTACCTGGACTCTCAGTACTGCAAATTTTTTTTTAATTTGATTGCGTTTACTGGCTCACCCCTGTGCTTAAATTCTCTTCGTTGTTCATGTCGCGTAAGACGATGGCATCACCTAACCAATTCTGTGTTGCGATCTCTGTCCATCAATTCTCTGTGATATTGATAGGTTAAACAGGCGTTCAGCTAATCTATAAAGTTTCTACTAGGGCTTGTGATCGATGGTTGCCTGGTACCCTCACTTACTGTAACATGATGTTTTAAAAACAGTTGGTTTACAGAAACTTTAAACTCATTTCCAACCATCAACATGAATCATCCTAGATACTTTAATGGGCCCTCGCATGTAATATTTTTTGTAAAGCCGACATCCACAAGCAGTTTTGAGCTTTTATCCTTAAAGGTTCAGCGTCTTTGTATCATGAAGCCCAGTCAACAATGTCAGTAGCATCTTAAACTTTTTTCTTCTAACTTTATCATGTGGAGATACAGCAGTCCATCTGGTGGGTGTCATTAGGAACTGAGTTAACAAATCCTAGGTCCTTATTATTCCTTTTGGGGGTCATGTAAATATATTGCCAAATTGGTGCCTTTATTGAAAGCCAGTATTTCGCATCTGATTCAGCACACATTAGCAGCTTTACTCCGTTATTTCAATAGCATCATTCCTTTCCAATACCCTTTAGGAGAATAATATATTTGTACTTAGTATTGTCCATAAGAAGGACATGTATTTATTGTATTTTAATTATTATTTTAGATTGATTGGGGCCAGAATATAGATTGCTCCCCATAGCACCCACAATCAAACCAATTTCTGCTATTTTCCTGTCTCTGACGGTTTTCATCAAACAGTCAGACAGTTCTGGCGCGGCGATGTTAGAAACTCTTTCCCTGTCACTTAAGTAATACTCATTCATTGCGTCATCAACGTCTGTACAATGTGTGCTCTGCATGTCCTGTTCCCATTAACTTTTTATTAACAAGTCTAAGTGAGCAATTCGCCTTTTCTCGTAAGCGTCTCTTGCCTTAGCTAAATCTTCTATTGCCTGTTCAGCCCGTTCTCTTCTCTTCATCTGACCGCAATTTACTAAACTATAATTGCTTCCAGAGAAGGCCCAGGCCATAACAATAGCTCCTCCTAACCATCATAACTACCTCCCCGCTCATCTTTTTATAAACAAAATTTTCTTATGAATAATCTTTCTATGAACAAATATTTCTGGGATATCCCCCTTGTAACACGAAAGTCTTTTGAGGCAATGGCCTGCAGTAATTACAACGTATAACCTTAACAAAATCCTCAATGGTCATAACCCTTCCTAGATCCGCCGCTTCATTTTAAACATGTTTTTTTGCTAACACTCTATAGCCTATACTAATGCCTCTAATTACAGCAATTGGTAAACGAATTGATAATCTTTATTCACTCATCTTTTATTAACTACAAAAATTAATTAAAATATCATAAATACGAAATGGGCGTCCTATGTGCTTTTTTATCAGATAATCTTTGTTGATAAAGAAAAGCTAAAAATAAGTGGCAACTAGTTTTGGAGAATCTTCTCTCTTTCCATCCCATGTTGGGCGGTTTTATTCCTAACAAACATTTTGGCAAGGGTTGAAAACATATAACACCAACAAATGCACTTCAATCATTACCCAGCTTTAAACATCATATGGTTTTAAAAGAATTAAATATAATATTTATATATATGCATATTTAAAAATGGATGTGAGCCGAACATTAAAGAGGGATGACGCAAGCAGACTACTCATCCAGACAACTGTCATAAAGAAAATTAATACACACTGGCTGAGCGTGTGGAACAACTAGACAGAATATAGGCACTGAACAAATGTTGAACAAAATCCAGCAACTGACTAAAACAGACGTTGAGACGTACTACGCAGCAGGTAGCGAAGTGCACAGCAAGGGGTGGAAGCAACAAATGGGTTATATCAGTGGACAGACCGCGAGTATAGCATAGGTGCGTAGTATGGCAGGGAGAGGGCAAGTAACGGAGTAAGGACGGTGTTGGGCGTGTGGCGGCGGAGGAATTTATGGGAAGAGGGCTGAGCGTGCTTGGAACGTTATCAATACACAGATATTTGGTACCATGTCTAAATTCGCGATCAACCATAAGTGGCGACACAGTTGTCAAAACAACGTGACAGTAGATATTACGCTAGAAAGCTCTGCGTGTGACATGAATTACTGCAAAGTGTTGGGAACGATGGTAATAGTGGTCCATTCCTTATGGATTAATTACTATTTAATGCAATATTAATTTTGCTCAAATTAAATTTAATCGCAATAAAACAAATGAGCTTTCAGGAAAAAAGACCGATGCAGGACAATCCGCAGACCCTCCGAAAGAGCAGAATGTGCCACAGGAAGAATTAACCACAAGTGAATGTTACCACAAGTGATTAATGTTACTAAAACTAAAAATCCTGGACGTATTGAGGCAGGGCGCAAACAAGCTTGAATGGAACAGACTGCAAAAAGCAAACCAATCAGTATAACAAAAATTATAGATGTAATACAACTCGCCACCAACAACAACAACAACCCAATTAACAACAACAAAAGCAATCACAACAAACGATAAGATGTATAATTATTATTGGGGGGCGCTGGGGGGTGGGGTGGGTGGGGGAGTTTTAGCATACAAATGTCTAACGCCATACTTAGCAGCAAAGATACAAACCCCCACAACCTAGCAAAAGAAAAAACCAGCTTCTGCAAAAAAAGTAAACCTCCTGCAGTAACCCATTTTCTATGGAAATATTATTAAGAACAGATAAAGTACAAGTTAAGAACTAAAGAAGTACAAGTTAATTAGTTATAGAAAGTACTTTTTTAATTTAAGTGCAAGTAAATACAAGTAAAGTTCAAGTAAATTATAAGTTCTTTTTAAGTACTAGTTAGTTTCTTAAATAAGTACTAGTTAGGTTCTTTAAAAAGTACTAGTTAGGTTCTAAAAAAGTACTAGTTAGGTTCTTGTTAGGTTTCGTAAGTACAAGCCAAGATAATCTTTTAAAGTTCTCCAATCCCTACAGCAAAGTGAAAACCTCAGGACTGACGTAAGATCTCGTTATTGTTAGAGACAAGGATTCTTGTTAACCGCAGTTGTGTTTACTTGATGAAGAGAAGAGCGCAGATTAACATTTTGTGTAATAAAATACTTTGTTTTCAAGAGCGCTTGCTTGTCGTTATCGTGCGTTATATTTTATTTGACAACTTCTTACTTATACCCTTCAGCCTTCTTCCAGTACAGAAGTCCTGGCTAGCAACGCGATACATCTAGACCGCAAACCAACATATTCTTTTATAACTGTCCCATTAAGTTCATCCTTGCATTTCCAAACACTTTCTTGGTTTACAGTTGAATTACATGGGCTGTCTTATGATAGTCCGCATTTGTCGTACCACCATCAACTCCTTTAAGATATTCTGTTTTCTAAGTCTTTGTAAAAGTCTTCAATGGGAGCGTCTAGAATAAAAGAGTCAGTGTCTGTGTAAATACCTTGCTCTGGGTACAGCTTTTAAGTAGTCGTACAGAAATTCTAACATCATAATCTTCGACAACTCTATACAGTAAAGCCGATAAACACCGCTTGTCCAACTTATAGCTACCCAAGATCACACATCCTTATATTCTTCATCATAATGCCACCAGTCTGTCGTTAAATCTTCTACAGTTCTTGATAGTTGTCAGAGCAAACTTAATTGCGTTGGTTTTCTTTTGTAACTAATTTAACGTCATTACGATTGTGTACGATCTCCATGGTTTTACCAAAACAGTGTTTTTCATTAACTAAAAGAAGTCTTTTCTAGAAGCATCAGTGGCTTGGGTTCTAAGATCCGTATTATCCCCCTTTTTCTTGATGTAGTCCTCATAAAGGGGCTCTTGATCACAGATAATTATTCTGTGAACAGCTGTCATTTTCATTCCGTGTCTTAGGTAAAACGTAACAGTCTGTAATAGACACACATACTTAGTTTTTGTTCCTAAGTTGTAACGAAGTTTAGGCGGTTCGATAAGGACTCATCTTTAAGCTTTCTGCGGCATAGGATAAACGTTTTGGAGATCATGGTAATTCTTTAGGATATTCTAAGTCTACTTTCCAATATTAGTCCTGCTGGATAATCAGGCGTAAGCTGAGACAACATGCCCAACACGTGATAACACATCGAGCGGCCTTTTATCATTTTAAAGTTTTCTCAGTGGGAGCGTTTGACTCATGGCCCATCATAACAGATTGTTTAGCGTCTAATTACATTAACTAAGTTGGATGGGTAAGTGGGGATCAAAATCCGTCCTAAAAATTGAATTGGCTTGCAGTAAGGATGTGAGCCCATGCTAATACCTCCCCTAAAACCGTCTTCAATCATCTGAAGAGTGGGTAGATCAATATTAAGTCAATCTGGATTTTTTGTAGACTTTAAAAAGCATCCCAAGAACGGCCTGGGGCAGAGATGTAAATGTTATGAGTCTAAGTTGTAATGTTCATGCAAGTAGATCTAATCTGAAAGGACGTACCGCCAATAAACAGCACGACAGCCAATAAATACTGATCATGATAATCGCCCATCGTTTCACAGTGTAATTCAGACCAGCTTTCTGAGCGTATTCCTATTCACATCAGTTATGTCTATGCCGTCTCCGACTATAAAAAGAAGCGGCCTTTAGGAGGAAGCGAGTCCACATCAAACTATCCCACGAGTTCAATGTAATTCATAAGGATAAACTCCTATGCGCACTAAAGATGGAATCAAAGTAATGTTTTAGTGATTGGAAGTCTTGTAGAAGATCCTGCTAACTTATCTATACTAGCCATTAGATTTGGGCCAGAGTCATAAAAGGATAACTCACACGAGTAAAAGTCATGTACTTTTCTGATACGAGCATTGCAAGTACCCACTTATATACATAAGTCACAGCTCATGATAAAATGAGAATCGTAGCCTCTTAGGTAAGAAAGACGATAGTCGTATTCCATGTCGTAGGTCAACCTTAAAGTAGAAGAAATGCAATTTGTTGTGCCAGCCCCTCAGAACTTACCAGTAATGTGATCGTGTCCTCTTACTGTATCGCTAATAATTCTCTGTTACATATCCAACCGTGAGTAGAATAAGTCCATAGCGTTACTTGTCTTCAGGAGTCAAAACATGTCGAAAGATTTAGTTTGGTTGGATAACTGAATGCGAAGTTTGTTTCATCTGCACTAGAATCTACTACTGCGTTAGTATCTCTTTAAATTACTGGACGAGTGTGTTGCCCCCTCTGACCTAACAACAATAAACGCATAAGAACAATCTGATGGTGGTTAATAAGGATGTTTTTTTTGTCATGCTGTTTGAGGGCCAAAGTAACTGCGGCAATAATGATTCAAAGTCACAAAACCACGTATGGGCTCATCTGCATTTTATGTAGTGAACGCTTAGCTTAAGAACTAACTTTAGAGCCCGGGTCAGGTGTGAGGCGTTTGGTTTCGCAGTCTACAAAACTTTACAATGAGTTCATGACTGGCAGCTGCTTCTATAGATGGATTCTAACCACCAAACATCTACTAGAGGGTGGGGAAGGTGTGCAAAGCTCTTTTCTTAGTACGATTCTTTGATGTAAACCCATAAGTCTACTTTTGTCTGATTAATACATAATGACTCTTAGGACCGTCTGTAAACAGTATCAATCTACATGTTTGCCAAGCGGTTCACCTAAGTAGGAGCGTTGGGAGAAACCCCTAGCGCCACTATATCAGCTTCTACAGACCATGTGTATACGTTACAGTGATTGGTTTGTTTTGCTCTTCAAACCGATATATAACATTCTATACTTACTGGGAATGATATGTTACAATGTTCAGCTCTTATGTTTGTATTGTTCCACAATTGGAGACTCTGTTTGCATGATATTTAACAGAAGTAGATCGCTAAACGCACCACATAAAACACATGTTGTCAGAATTATGTATGTTTAAGAACTGCCCGTTTTAACTCTAACACTTTTTGGGAGAGAAATGTAAAATTGCCAACAAGAGGATAAAAACTATGTTGTCCTTAATCTTATTGTCGCTCGTGACTGTACCTTCCGTACCAGGCCAGAACCCTCTAAACATAGCTCCTATCACTTGCGTGATAAACTGTGGTAAGCAAGTATCGCCAGCACAGAGTTAAAGTCGTATAACAGATTACTTCGTTCTTTTTAGTGAAACCCCAGACTGGCATTTAGTAACATCAGGCGTTATATAATCAATCCGAACGGCCAACAACACTTTTACTGGTGGTTCGCGTTGAATAGACTCTGGGTTTTAGAAATCGCATGTGCCACGCTTTCATGAACTTTGATGGGGTTAATGATGTCCTTGTCTACATCACTAAACATATCGCTTAATTGTTTGTCACATGTCGTCAAATAATTTTTTCTTCCATTGTATATAGTTTTCCGTCCTCGAAATTTACTTGTAGGATCGTCATATTTAAAGCCACAATATTACGTAGATTAAAAAAAATAATGATATAAAAGTAAGTAAAACACCGCTTTTATATTCTTCACCCAAGTGTTGCAACACATTCAGACATGTTAACCTTATAATAACACCCGCCAATAATTTTAGCTTTATCTGAATCACTACAGCATTTTTATTCACTTGATTGCTTTGTTAAATAGTTCACAATGATCTTTATTATAATGTCTATATCATTCTCAAACCAAATATCACTAAACAATGTTTAACATTTTCATTGGTTTCGTTAAATAGTTCATTACAATTCTTTAAATCAGATTCACTGATTTCGGAGTCAATTTTAAACCTAAAATTTTAAATAATAATAAAATTAAATCTGCAAAACATCATTGCCCCCACACGACAATAACACCACTGCAGCAGACTCTCCAACGCACGCACTGCAGTCGCTAGTCGCAGAGGGAAAAATCAATAACCTTACCTGACCTCTACCGCCGGCGCTAATGCCCTACAGTCGGACAGTGATTGAGAACCAGCACTCATTGCTAAATTTATAAACGAAGATATTTCTTGAGTGACTTGGTCCAATCGGCACCTCTGTTTGCCCTCACATCTTAGTAAGGTCGCGTATTCTCTGTTTTTTTCTGATTCCTACTTTTGTTCATTTTAAACTACGAAGTTCGTTTTCTTTCTGGAAAGGCGTACTTTAACGCAGTGGTTTGAAATACACGTATCGTCCGCAACCTTTCTAAAAAACCGCAACACACTAGTTCCACTTGTGGAAGCTGGCTAGTTGAAGGCTGGTTAGTTGAAACGGCTGGCTAGTTTGAAAGGCTGGATAGTTTATGGTTTGGCTTTGAGGGGAGAGGGATCGTTCCAAGTCTAGGATTTCATTATCCTAATTTATATATGCACACTGAGCAATCACAAATGTTGTTTCGATTCATCACGTATTGAATACACTAAGTCAGCACCTGCGTACTCACAAATGATTGTTCAATTTCATTATGTTAATGAGGAATATCGCATGTGCATGAGATTGTATCTGTCACTGCATTCCGAAGAACAGAATTTACATAAGCAGACTTAGGTCCACTCATTCGCGAAAAAAGTTTTAACCGGAATACAGTGACAAAAAATTCTCACTGCGCATGACCGAAGAGCAGACGACAAACTCTGATCTGGTTAAGCAGACGACCCTCTGGGGCCGCGGTCAACACGTATTGATTGCGGGCGAGGGTAGCGTTGGGGTGATGCAATGCAGGCCAGTCATTCAGTACGCCGGTGTAAATTGTCCTTAGGGCGACTAGTCTGTAAACCAATTTGTAATTTTTTATTTTTGTCTATTTTGGGTTAACTGAACGTGTGAATTTAGTTTTTTCAATGTTCTGTTTAATTACATCAGTGTCTACCTGCCGCGAATAAACGTCTTTCTCCACTCGATATTGAAGTTTCAATTTGTCGCTAAAAACATCACCGTCAGCCATAACTTCTGAAATTCTCGTCTGTAATGTTTTCATCCTGTAATGATTTGCTTATTCATAATCTTAGGTGAACAAATGTTTTGCCGATGCTAGGACAACAATGGCAAGTGTGCTTATGTAAATTAGGAGTTAATTTTTTTAAACGGCACTTACAATCATAGACACGGCGCGCTAACCCCTTAAACCGGGCCCCTAATGCGAAAAGAGGCGGACGCACCAACACCAGTGTATAAAACAGCCAACACTAGAACCCAGCACTTACGCTAGCTACATCTGATGAGCCAGTAATTACATAAGAAAGAGTAATTATAAGCTTTAGCAAATTTCTTACTAGTAACCCTATACTAATCCAAGTCATATATTCTATTACCTTTGAAGTTCAGTTATTTGCTTTAACCTAAAACTGTTAGAACATCATTTATAAATATTAATAATTTTATTAATTATTCTTATACATAATCTACATATTAACCGTCCTTGTCAGCACTTCAACAACAGAGTAAAACGCAATAACAAACAACATACTATAATGAACATAAAGTCGAGTACAGTTAGTTTGTCTTTGTCACCATCACAGAAACCTTGTCAGATGATATCATTGTGTGTATTATTTCATCCTCGTTTTTAGTAATAACATAACAAAACTTAAGAGGGCATCCAAGTTTTCGCCTTTATTTGTATCCCTCTGATTAACGCATGTTTCTGGCAAACTAGAAATCGCCCTCCCTCCGGAGTAATAAAAAAGCGAAAAAATCATCCGTCATTTGCCTAGGTAGTGATTCTAGCGTTGGTAAATTTAAGCCGACGGTGTCGCCCCCTACTTCAGCTAATGACTTCTTTCTCTGTAGCAAATATTCAGAACCTCGCTTAGTTATTTCAATCTGCTTTTTCTGTTGTGTTCCTGGAAACAGGCTAACAAGAATGGGCCCTTCATTTAAGGCTTTTCTAAAATTGTTGTTCTTATCATAGTATACATTGGGGCTTCATAGTTCAAACTTTAAATTCCAGTCAATTTCAGGAAGTAACGCCCAAGTATTCTCTCTTTAATGAAGTTTGTATTCACGTTTGCCAAAATCGTTTGCTCTTAAATTTCTTATCTCTTCTAGGGCAGGATATGGCTGCCGTTTTTTTATCTTCAATTGCTGTTCGTTTGTAAACCCCATCATCTGTGTATTCAAATCCATAAACATTTCCTGGCACTCCTATTAGATCAAACTCGGTTGTGTCTGCTAGGTCTTTTAGCTCTACTGCAGTGCATTTAGGAGCTAGCTCCGCTTTTGATTCTGGCCCCGAGACATTCTTTTTTAATATTAAAATTATAATAAACAAATTATAATAAACAATCAATAATAAACAATCTCAATAAACAATCTACAATAAACAAACGTATTGAACTGGGGGGTCAGTCCGTAAGCATAGCTTAGCGTGCTTAGATGTTTCTAACTGCTCTTTTATTTTTTTAGCTCATCTTTGTCCCTTATTATATAGTTTTCACTTAAACATTCTTCAAAACTATCTTTGTCCTTAGTGTAAAATAATACAACCGATTTTAACTGTAATCTAAAGTCTTTTAAGACTGCATTATAGTTCTGGGTTAAGAGCCACACAGAAACTAAGGCGTGACGGCCGCTAAAGGCTAGCTTTGACAGAGCTTTTTCTTTTTTTAACAATGTCTCGTTCAGCTGAACAGTCATCAATAATAAACAGGGTTTCAGTTCCCTCAAATAGTCTATAGTAATGTTCTAAACAGTCGCTCAGTTTGTCGCTAGGATCAACTAAAAATATATTCTCGTCTGTCCAAATAAACTTCCTTTCTTTGTAAGACTTGTTGTGCTTAATGGTTGTGCAAAATATAACAATGTGCTCGTAATGAAACCTGTAGATTGTTTGTAACAAATCAAGTACGAAAAACAGTTTTCCCACACCCCGTAATCCCGCAGATAAGAGAACAGTGCGGATCTTTAGGAAGAAACTTCAAGCTATCCATCTGTTTTTTATTAGAATATTTCTTCTGTATTTTAAAAAGCTGCGTCTTTTAGCCTGTTTTCTTCAATGTTTAACTGAGCATCACAAACCATAAAAACATGCATTTTTATTGGGGCGTTTCCGTCTGCTTTCTTGTGAATATTTATTTTTATACCATCTTGCCCTAACCTTTCTCCACTTCCAAACAATCTGTTGTCAAATGTAGATCTAAAATCCAGCCACAGCCCATATTGTTTGTGTTTGGTTAATATAAAAATAAGTCCTTCCGAGTCTTAATTTATAAAGCGTAACTA
>CM031595.1:158336756-158363552 GCA_018398815.1 Conus ventricosus
CTCAGGGGGTCAGATACTGGGACTTCAATAGGTTCCCCGGGGGAGCTGCGCGAGAAGGGGAAACATGGGATGTCAACCGGGTTGTCGCCGTCTTCACCGACGTGGGGCTACGGTCCTGTTGTCTTTATTTTATTATGGAGATCCGGTTTGTGCCGTCTTTGCCGGCGTGGTACTACGGTCCTGTTGTCTTTATTTTATTATGGAGATCCGGTTTGTCCCGTCTTTGCCGGCGTGGGGCTACGGTCCTGTTGTCTTTATTTTATTATGGAGATCCGGTTTGTCCCGTCTTTGCCGGCGTGGTACTACGGTCCTGTTGTCTTTATTTTATTATGGAGATCCGGTTTGGTCCCGTCTTCACCGAAGTGGGGCTACGGTCCTGTTGTCTTTATTTTATTATGGAGGTCCGGTTTGTCCCGTCTTCACGACGTGGGGCATAGGCATTAGGGACTTAGCAGGTATCCCTGGGGTACTCCATATTAATCACCAACTTTATTTTGCCCAGTAGGATAGTTAGTGCTTATAAGAGTTCTTTCCTCTTCTATACCCTCTTCTCTCCATACAGTCTGCCTATTTTCCCTCTTCTGTGATAGGCCTGAGTTCACACAGTAGTGGGTATTTGTATGTGTGCATGAGTAAATAAAGTGTTGTTTATGTATTGTTCTGACGGGACCGTTTTATTTTTTTTTCTTTTCTTTTTTTTTTCCGATCACAGTTTTTTACAATTACTCCACTAGAAAACCGGTTGGTTAAGCTGGTTAACTGGTGTTCACCTGCACACCGTATAAGTGTGAGCGCGGTGAGCGCGGGTAGCCAACCAGTCTCCTTAGAAATCCGGCTAGTTCAGCTACCCAGTTCAGCTGACGAGATACTCAGTTTAGTTGTTGTGACAGCCAGGTTATGTCGAGTAGTTAACAAACTGAGAGTCTAAATCAAAATCGTTTCTCCCCACGGTTAGGCGTTTGTAACTTCTTCAGCGCCAGTGAAGGTCTTTGTGTTTTAAAAAGAAAAGAGAGAAACATTCATGGCTTTGCTATCCTTTTAATTTGTTACTGTGTAGGAGTAAATTATTGTTTAACTTCCATCGGATAGAAAGAAGAGAGGAGCATGCTGTGATCGAAATGGGACATGGCTTACGCTTTATTATTGTTTCAAAAGGGAACTAAAACAAAGTTGTAGAGAACTAATAAATGTCTGTTCTAGCTCACCCGCCCTCAATTGGCCTTAACCAGTTTCGGGCGGTTGACCCTAGAACAGACATTTATTAGTTCTTGACTAGTAAACCCTACAAACATACATACTGTGTAGGATTATCCGTTTTCAATACTAATTTACTAAACTTTTTTAAGAGTAACGTAGGGGGAAAGCAGCAGTGGCTGACACACCCCATAGAGTAACGTAGGGGAAAAGCAGCAGTCGCTGAACACACCCCATATACAAACGGTGGAGCAGTAAGCCTTTAATTGCTAGTTGTCGACCTGCCTAAGGACTCCGTACTATCCGATTACTTACTACGTGGCCAGACATGACGATCACGCGATGGGCCGATGTCACAGCCGACCAATCGGCAGGGGGGTTACAATTAAGTGCAGGGCTTACGGCGCTCACATGACCAGGTTAACCAACAAGAAGATCGATTTCACCATTCCCCCACTGACTGCCGAACGAGAAGGACGCGTTTACTGTGCTCTTTACTGTGCTTGGTTGTGTTATTTTAACAATGTCTAACAGGTTACCGAAGAACAGGCTTGCGCTATTCAAGATTTACAAGTTTTACTTTAACTGCATGTTAGAGTATTTGTCAAAAAAAGGAAACTAGGCGAAGCATGTTCTCTACAGTGAAACCGAAAAGAAGCATTGCTTTTCTAGAAGGCGGAGAAAAGGAAAAAAGTGAACGACTGCTTTGGAAATGCACGACTATCTTAAAGGCTTGTTGGTTCAAGAAAATGAAAACGCTGAAGGCAATATTGCTGAACAAGATACAGCCAATTTTAATACGTGTTTGACTATCGATGAGATGGTTCCTTATCTAAAAAAATGGCGCTGCATTGTTGAAAGTTGGCCAAAGCAAAACAATCCATCACGCGTTGATTGTTGGGCGCTGGCTTGAGACAGCTAAAGCCATGTTTAAAAAACAAAAAACGCATCAAACATGGCGTTCATTTCTTAAGGCGGAGGTAAACATGGCTGATTTCGTATGCTAGAAAACTTATTCAACTTTCTGTGTGTTTTTATAACTATCCTAAATTTCACAAGCTAGGAATCAGTATAAATGAACTGTGTAGCAAGCATCAAACTATCATTAGACTTATGCAACTGAATGACGATTTTCGGGGGTTACTGGCAAACAAACTAGATAGGGTTAGGCAGACCTTAGTACATCTACCAGTATGGCTCACTGGTCTCAACCAGTTTCGACCGGGCGACTCCAGAATGCCCCTTTGTATAGTTCTCTGACAAGTAGAGTGGGAGGCAGCCTGTGGTAAAATCCGCTTGCTATAAATAGCCGTTCATGTGTGAACGTCCTATTTTAGCAGCAAGAGGGCTCGGTAAAATCAACCGTGCTGACTGCTGCTATAAATAGCCGTTCATGTGTGAACGTCCTATTTTAGCAGCAAGAGGGCTGTGGTAAAATCAGCCTTGCTGACTGCTACTATAAATAGCCGTTCATGTGTGAACGTCCTATTTTAGCAGCAAGAGGGCTGTGGTAAAATCCGCCTTGCTATAATAGCCGTTCATGTGTGAACGTCCTATTTTAGCAGCAAGAGGGCTCGGTAAAATCAACCGTGCTGACTGCTACTATAAATAGCGTTCATGTGTGTAACGTCTTATTTTAGCAGCAAGAGGGCTGTTACCTATAACTAACCTTTTTTAGCAGCACAGGTCTAACAGGATGTAGTGGTGCTTGTAACTAGGACAGATACTATAAATAGCCGTTCATGTGTGAAGTCTTATTTTAGCAGCAAGGGGTGGAAGTGACTCAATTTTTACTCCTGCCACGCAAGCCTCCTAACTGTGCCTTCTCTTATTACAGTTAAACTCCCATTCAAACATAAATAAGTACTGCACCACCCACCCCCATCCTTATGTATGCCCACGCATACACCCCCAACACATACGCACTCAAGTTTTAATCAAGTAACCTTTAAGTTCTTACTCAAGTCTTACCAAGTGTTTAATCAAGTGACCTTTAAGTTTTTATTCAAGTGACCTTTAAGTTTTTATTCAAGTCGCCTTAAGTTCTTAATCAAGTTACCTTTAAGTTTTTACTCAAGTTACCTTTAAGTTCTTACTCAAGTTACTTTAAGTTCTTACTCAAGTCAACTCAAGTTCTTACTCAAGTTACCTTTAAGTTCTTAACTTAAGTCACCTCAAGTTTGTAATTAAGTCATCCTTTAAGTACAACCAAGTTCTTATTCAAGTCAACTTATAATTATTTATTAAGTTCTTAAAGTATTATTGCATCTGAAATGGATCAAAATGATCTTTTGTTGTTGGCGGTTCTCGCATGCTTTTTTGCTCACTTCTATATTTAGTGGTTGAGATTGTTCGGACTGCTTTGGTTTTTGTTGTCTTTGTTTATATATTTTATAACCGTAATAACCACCCCCGGAAAGCAGCAATGCCGCCAAAAATGACAATTGCTTTAAGAAAATTCCATGAAGCCTTTGGTGGTGTAGGATCAACTTGTTCTGGTGTTTTTATATCTGGCATTGAAACAACTGGCTGCGGCTCTGGCACTTTTTCATTCTGTGATTGTAACAGTAATTTTTTTTGTTTGTTCCACTCTGCTAATTTTTTCCCTGCTGCAACACGTCCAGGATGAGGGGGGTTTACTCATTTTTCTCCACTGATTCAATGTTTTCTGATTCTGCTGATTTTCTGGCTCGGTCATTTTGAAGGGAAATAAAATCTATATGATTAAAAGTAATTAATCCCATGATTAATGGCGACAGTAATGTTCCAAATCTGTAGTATAGATCACATCTAGAGACTCTAATGACTTTGTTAAAACTGGATCCTGCGTTAAATCATACATAAAATCTTGTTCAGAATCAATGGGAGCAAATCTACTGACTAGTTTAGTGTACAAACTAAGAACCGTTTGCCCGACACTTTTTACCATTTTTTGATCCTAGTTGCGCTTCATATCTGTTATGATACTTTATAATGTCTTGCGGCGACATTTGTTGAATCTGTTCTATGCTAAATTCATTTCCGAGGAACTGTTTTGTTTTTCCACATGCCGCCAAAGAATACAGCCTTTCCTTTTTGGGCATAATAGCTTGCTCATCAACCAGGTCATTTGTAACCATAAGTTCAGGAAGGTTTAATAGATCATCGGTGTTCATGTTTTTTTATTAATTATAATTTTATTTTGTTTTTAAAAATGAGCGCCGAAAAGACTGTTACCAATCTTGTTTTACCATTCTGCTGTTATTGGTGGTCTAAGTATAGGATACACAATGCTTGGTAAAAGATTGTTAGGAATTAAACCAGCGGATCTTGGCAAGCTAGACTTTGGGGATTCAGCAAAGCTAATTGCTATCATTGCAGCTTCAGTTGCTACGAAGATTTTCTAGTTAAGGGAGCAATAATTTCTGCCGGCATAGATATGTAAAATAAAAAAAAATACATTTATAAAAATGGCTTCACTCGTAATGATGATTGGTGGCGCAGTAGTGAATGCGCTTGCTTTTAGCGGAAGTAATTACGCGTTTAGTAAACTATGGGATGACGGCGAGAGAAAAAGACATAACAAAGCTATGGAGCAACTAGCCGCAGAACAAGACGCCTATGAAAAGCAGAGAATTGAGCAGTTAGATTTTGTTAACGACAAACTGAAAAAACAGGGGCATGCAGCTTACACATTTAAAGACGTTGACCAGGCAATAAAAGAATATTATCTTGTAACAGGCAAACCAATCCAGACATTGCCCCCTCCAAAATTCAGTGACTTTTATCAGCCATCCGAAAAACAAAAGATGCAAGAAATCGTGTTTATCGTCTTTGGTATGACTGTTGTGTATTTTGTTGCACATAATATTGGCTGAATAAAAATGAACAAAATCTATTATTCACCAAAAGGTTATTGGAAGGGAATCACGGCAATAAAAAAGCTAAGCCCAAACAGCGGGAGTCAGTGAACAAACAGCGAAGGAATGGTTATCTAAACAAGCGATTTGGCAAATTTATTTACCTGCACCTAGACGAATACAGAGACCACACTTTGTGAATACAATACGAACGACACCCATCAAATGGACCTTCTATATTTACCATGATACGATTAGACGAAAAAAATTTAAGTACGCACTCACAGTCATTGACATAGCTTCAAGATACAAAGATGCGGAACCATTAACACAAAAGAGTGCTTCTGCTGTTGCTGTTGCCATACAACTGATATACCAACGAGGCCCCTTAACTTATCTCGCATGATTCAAGTCGATGATGGAAAAGAATTTAAAGGTCGAGTGAATCAATTATTGTTTTAAAAAAATAGAGTTACCATTAAAAGAGGCATCCCAGGAGTTCACAGATCACAGGCTTTAGTTGAAAACTTTAACAAACAGTTAGCGAAAGACTTTTCTCCTACCAGTATCACAGAGAGTGATTGACAATTCTCGCAACACAGAATGGGTTAGAAGATGCCCTCAGTTTTGCGCGCGATGAATAATGAAGAATTTAAAGGGGTAAAACCCGTACAAGCAATCAAAATAACAAACAATAGATGTTGTTGAAGGAGAGTCTTCATCGGCAAACTATTACCGTTTGGTTTGAAAATAAGGTACCTTTATTTACCGGGGGAAGCAGAAGGGGACACTCGCATCAGGGCAACAGATCCAGTTTGGAGTGTTGATCCATATGAAATAAAAAGAATTGTAAAAATGAATCCGCCCGTGTATTATTTACGAGAAACTGACACAACAAAACAACCAGCTCCTCAAAGATCTTTTGTGAAGGAAGAACTGCAGATAATCCCGCCAGGACACCAGTTCCAGTTGCTTAATTAATTTTTAATTTACATAAATATATTTGAGTCTAAAATGGAAGCTCAGAAGGAAGCAAGAATGGTAAAGGAAGAGACCTTGAAAATGATACGGGAATCATTTAATGCGTGTTCTGCTATTAGGGGAACATTTGTGAAGATTAATCAATGCATGCTAAACCATCCAGATCACCTACAATCCAAAATCCCAATTGGGAAAAAGAATATCTTGAAATAATAAAAAAAATTCGAGCACATCAAGCAAACATGATAAAAGAATTAGATGAATTGGATGAAGATATGATTGATCTTATAACATAGTTGATGAAAATATAAACCCGCCTGTTTATGCGGTCCTCCAGTGCCCGATTGCATATGAAAACTCTGGATTAACAAATACTCGTTTAGTGTTTGTTCTATCTAATGACTTCTTTGTTACAACTGTTGTGCTGATCTCATGTAGATTAGATCGTAGTTTTACGTTGTCATGATGAAAAGTTTATTGTCAAACAATGCTTCTTTGTAGTTGTTATGTGATATGTTTGACTGCACAACACTGCGAGTATTCCTTTTGCTTTTTTAATGTTTTTTTTTGGCTCGAAATACTGTACATTTTTGACCTTAAACCAATAAACTCCTTAATCACCCCTCCAGATAATTCATCCTTCATCTTTCTAAAACCTTCTTATTAACGGATGAATGCAAAGGTGAATCTTTAGGGTAATCAGATGTGTCATACCATCCCGATGCCTTTAGCTACTTCTAATTCCATGTCTTTATAGATGTCTTCAGTAGGGGCATTCTAAACAAAACTATCTGTATCTGTGTAAAGTACTCTGGACTCTGGATACGAGGGCTTAAAGTAGTCATAAAGAAATTCCAACATCAAAAGCTTTGATAATTCTAAAACAGTAAACCCGTATTAAAACAGTTTGTCCAATTTGACTTTCTTTTTCTTCATCATTATGCCAAAAAGGTGATCATGAAATCTTCTAAAGTCCTGATAATTAGGTTTTGAAGTCAGCTTAATTGCTTCGTTCTCTTTGGTGACCAATCTGACATCTTTACGCTTGTGCGGATTCTCCATAGTCTTTCCGAAACAGCTGTTGTTCATCAGCTTGAAAAAGTCTTTTTCTGAAGCATCTGTGGATTTAGTTCTAAGATCAGTGTTCTTCATGATGTATGGTTTCATGAACTGTTCTTGATCAAAAGCAATTTAGTTGAACAGCTGTCAACTTTAACCATGTCTTAAATAAAATTGTAGAAGTCTGTAATGACAGACATAATTTTTTTTGCCGCGAAGATTAGGCACAAGTTTAGGCGCGTCTCTGGGATTCGTCTTTAGACTTTCTGCTGCTAATGGGTAGTCATTATGTAGGTCATGGAGTTCTGAGGATATTCTAAGTCAACTTCTAGAATGTATCCGCGCTGTTGATCTGGTGTCAATCTGCTCAACCACTTTAATGCTCTTTGACATTATTTGTACCGCCGCCTTTGTACATTTCAAAGTTGCGTAGTGGAAGTGATTGTGCCATTGCCCAACCATACAGATTGTTTGCATCTAAATACATGAGATAGTTAGACCTTTTACTTGGATCATAGTCGTCCAAGTATTTGTTGTTTGCTTTACAGTAATGATGCGACGCCCATACTAATTCTCCACGCAATCCGTTTTCAATCATCTGATCATTGGTAAATCTGACAATAAATCAATCTGTACTCCAGTATCTTTTAAGAAAGCGTCTCAGCTCATCCCGGGCGCAGAAATGTAATGCGCGGGATCCAGGCTATAATGTTTCATGCAGGTCTTTCTATAATTTTCAAAGATGTCCGCCAACAAACATGTATCAGCATCAAGTAGGAGTCATGATAGTCTCCCATCGTTTTACAATCTAACTTCTGCCACGCTTCTTGAGCATGCTGGTAATCAGAATCACTAATGTCCTTTCCTCTAAGACTAGAAAAGAACGCACCTTTAGGTGGAAGTGTATCTTCGTCAAACCTTTCCCAACTGTTCATGTACTCATAAGGGTAAACGCCCTTTCTAACAAGAGTTGGGTCAAAATATTCTTCTGTTATTGGGCAGGACTTTAAGGACATAGCCAGTGACTCTAATGATCCCATCAGGTGTTGCATAGAGTCATAAAAAGACATGTTATTTAAAGTGAAACACATGTACTTTTCTGATGACTGTGCAATGCATGACACCCTTAAGGCGTTGGTTACTGCTTGCATTATAAGATGAGAGTCGTAACCTCGCAAGTTATGAAAGAAGATGGGCAGCTTCCATGTCTTAGGATCAAACTTAAGTTGAAGATTGCAGTTGTTATGCGCTGCTCCTCTGAACTTTCCGCTAATGTGATCATGGTCTCTTACTGTCGGATTCTCTGCGTCTGATGAGAGGACCTAAACGCAAATCCAACAATGTGTGGCTGAGTCATACTGTTGTTGATCTTCAGGAGTCATAATAATGTCTGAGAGATTCAGTTCATTAGAACAGGCGTTACGCACTTGCTGCATGCGTTCTAAGAAGTATTCTGCAGCATTAGACCCTCTATATAATTCTGGCTTTGAATGAACGCCATCCGACCTAACAATAATGAAGGCAAATGAACAAATCTGATGATTACTCATTAAGACTGTTTTCGGAAGTTTCTGTGGGGTTGGCCCTCATAAGGAACAATAAGCGACTCGAAGTCTGCGTAAACTACGTATGGAGAATTTTGCAGCCGTTTCCAGTTTTTTAAAACTAACTTTAGATTCCGGGTGGGGGCGTAATTAGTTCTGTATTACAGTCTACAGAACTTTTACAATGTTTCATATGTTCGCTCGCTGCTTTAACGGATGGAATTCTTGTTAAACATTTTCTACAGAATTCTTGTTTGTTAGTGTTTTTTGCAGTATGCGCTAATAATCTACTCATTGTTCGAATCAATGTGTAATGTTGAGGCAACCCTGTTGGTGAAAACATTAGGAGTAAGTCGCATGGCTTTTGTTGGATCACCTATTGTTGGGCTGTCTTTAGACACTCTAATAGGCACCAAATTTGTTTCCTCAGACATGTGTATACATTAACAGTTATTGGTTTGTTTTGTTCTTCAAACTGATCAATGGAATCCACGCTAACAGGAAAGGATATTCCACTAAAGTTAAGATCATTGATGTAAGGTTCATAGTTAGATACTCTCTCTGCGTTTTAGCAACGTAATGCAGCCTTGCAAGAACACACCACATAAAACATTTGTTGTCCGAATTCTTTATGTTTAGAACTGCTCTTTTTGCGACTAATGCTGGAGGTAGTGAAATGTAAGCCTTGCCTACGATCGGCACATATTTAGCCTGTTTTAATCTGATCTCTAAGACTTCGCCCTCTGACAACCAGAGCCCCTCATTTTGGCTTCTTCAGCGGCCACATCAAACTGTGTAAGCAGTTGGTCTGCCCAACCAGGCGTTAAGTCATTACGAGAAAGAATAACCTGTTGTTTAGTTGAGACCCAGACTTCTAGATTTTCTTCATTTATGTTATATAGTCGATTAAAAACAGCTAACATTACTTTAACTGGTGGGTCTATTGTTTTGTTTACCTGGAACTTGAGAAATAGCATGCACAACACTTGCCTGTACGTTTGTCGGATCAATGACTTCTAGATCAATATCATTTAAAGCTTTTGACAAACGCTCTCCCTCGAGCATTCCTTCAAACAATTCGTCTGGTCCTTCATATATCTTAGCCATGTTGAGTTTCCTTTTCTAACTCAAAATATTTATTTAAATTAAAAAAAATAATTAATCAGAATCAATATCGACGGTCTTTTTGTGCTTGGACTCATAAACTAAATTATAAACGCCTTTGATGTTGTTACTGTGAGCTGTTTAGAACAGAGTTTAATGTCTCGTTTACTTTTTTTAAACATTCCTTTTTTATCTGCTCGGCGTCTGGCTGTTGAGAAAAACTTGCCCTTGCCTTTTTTTGAAGATCAAACTTTTGTCTTTTATAGTCATCAAAATCGGCTTGTAAACGACTAAATTCTTCATCCGTGATGTTTGAGTCAACTAGCGCTTTATTTATTGTCGTTTGAACGAACTAAGTTTAGCTGTTATTAGTTGAACCATAGCTGTGTGCTTTTGGAGTTTAGTTTTTAATTTTTTGCTAGCAGCACTTACAGCTAATGAACACAGGCCGAGAGCTAAAGACAAACCACCTAGAGGTAAAGCTGCGGGTGCACCAACACCTGTTGCTAAGAGGCCTACACTCGTTCCTGCCGATAGAGCACTTAGAGTTGATGCTCCAGTATTAACATATGTAACAGCATTACAGGCAGCAGAATACCTTCGTTTGGTTTTGCTATATTTTGAAAGGTCCTGCTCTAGTTTTTGTTGCATTTGTGTAATGTTGGTTAATCTGAAGGTTTTTATGTCAGGGGCTTCTATTATCTCTTCTTTAGGCGACTCTGTAGGTACTTTTGGATAATGCAGAACAGGCATGCTTTTTTAAAAAATTAAAAAATAATTTAGCATACTATTTTTTAAATCTGTTATTCAGAATATTCAGCTGCGCATTCTATATTTTGAAATCTGTTATTAAGAATATTCAGCTGCGATCATATATATATAAAACAAATGTACATTAAGTGGTTTATCGCCATCTTTTTCTTTTTCAATTTGAATGTTTATTACGTTTCTAACAGTTCTCCCACTTCCATGCAACTTATTATCCTCAGTTGCCCTTAGGTCAATCCATAAACCGTATTTTGTTGTTAAATAATCATCAAGCCTAACACTGTGAAGGTGGAGATCTTTAGACACAAGGTCTGCTGTTGGATTTCTATGCCTCCCGCCTCCAAACAATTTTCATATTTCATCAAAATGCTGATAAGGTTTAAGCCCGCTAGCGTAGATTTGGTTAGGACTACCCTCAATTGTACATTGCACTTTCGTTATTTTAGGATTAATAAACTTTTCGGTTTGTCTATCGAATGGTTCTTCATCTTCGCACAGCAATAAAATGCCTTTAAGTGATTTTACTGAGACACTAAAACTAAAAATTCCATATAGTGTCTGCCCTGCTTTTAGAATGTGTAGAATGGTGAATCACGCTTTCGTAATATATTGCTAATTCTGACTTATATCGATGCGCAATCAGCCTTGCTAAGCCAGGGTTGCTAACAACGTCAAACTCTAGCGCGATGTCAGAAATGCTGTACTTTGCTTCGGTGTCTTCAGATTTAATAACCATTTGTATTCATTAAAAGTTAGTTCATAAGACAATCTGTCTTTTAATGCTCCTTGAAAGTATGGCGCATGCGCACTTAACAACTCAAAATCTAAGGGAATGGAAAAGCGATTTCCATACGCAAAATTTAGAGCTAGAGACTTTTTGCTGCTTTTATCATCTGCGCCGAGTACGGCGCCTATTCTAAGTTTTAGTGCTTCTTCATTTTCGATTCCTTGAAACGCAAGATCATCCCTTTCATTCTCGGTTAGCCATAGATCAGAATAGGTTAAAAATATGTCTGCATTGTGTAAAGAAAATATTTCTTGCCCCTCAAGTTTTATAGAAATTTTCTTAACGATTGCCCGCCCAGATTCTGGACAACTGTCCTGGCTGGGTGTGTGTGTTGAAGCGAGTTCTATTTTGAAAGTAAGTCGCGCAGAGCCTGGCACAATCACTTCATCTGCTCCTAGGTCTGGAAATCTGACAGTAAGAATTTGATCTGCATCAATAGTAGATGGATTATTTGGAACAATAATATTCTGTTTATTTCCCTTCACGCCCAGGGCTCTTGCAGTCTTCTATGCGGGTCAAGAATTGAACCATATGCTTGCTTCATTTTTTATAAAACAAAATAAAAAGTTTATTATTTAAAACCATGGCAGGAATTGAAGGTGAAGAAGATTATGATGTTTTTGATCCTGGAGACGACATGAGTGAAATGACTCCTTTGATGCAGCGTCGCTCAATGGCCTCATTGCGGCGTGAATTAACAGAAAGTAAGGTAAGATCATTTTACCAAAGTGTATGCCAAGAACCTCCCGAATTTATATCCCCTGATGATTTTGAAGTAAAAGATGACCATTTGTTTGTGAAAAACGATCAAGGACAACTTGTTCGGCTTACAGATAAACGAGACCCATTAAAGTTTGTAGGCATGGAAACAATTAGACAAAGACTTAAAGCTGCCGATCGAAATCGCCTTGGTCTTGTTAGACCGAAATTAAGGGCGGAGGAAGTTTCTAAACTTCAAAACACACTGCAAGATCTCCCAACAGCTAACCAAATACAAAACATGGAACATAAAGAATTAAATCAATCAGCAGACAAAATAATAGAAGCAGAAACCAGTCTTTCAGAAGAAACAGCATTAAAAACTATACACTACTCACCGTACCCATGCGAGAAATAGCAGCCTTGATCATGCTTTAAGAACCATTAGAGGCGAATTAACAAACAATTTAGCAAAACTGGGTGAAATAGAGGAGCATATAAAAAGAGAAAAAGAAAAACTCGTTGAGGCTGATGACGCCAACTTAGGGCCTAGTGTTAAAGAAAGAATAACCCAAAGACTAAAAGATCTTGAACAAGAGATCAGCAAGACTAGAAGTGCTGTCTACTAACCGAGAACAATTACGAACTCAAGTTAGCAGAATAAGAGAAACTATCAAAAGAATTTATATGAAGACACAACGCTAGCAGAACGAATACGAACACTGTTTAGAGAGCAGGGAGTCACATTAGCAAGCGTTATAACAGCTTTAGGATTTGCAATAAGTACATGGTTATGGCTATTACAGGTGGTGGTGGTGCTGGGTGGTGCCTCCATCGCCATCATCTCCGCCTGATAAATCATGGGTAAAAAAACAGCTTGACCATCTTGCAAGTTTATAAAAAAATTAGCCAGTAAAGCCATAGACGCTTTACCGGGTATATTAGGGAGTGTTGTTAGCTGGCTTTTGTCTACTGCTGGCAAAGTAGTTGGCTTTATGGCCGAGCACTTATGGACATTAGTTCTCTTAATAGTTGGGTTAATATTTAGTAAGATAAAGACTGAGTAACCCTATGCCAGTTAATACAACAACAATTGCCGTCTTTTCATATTCATGGTCATCGCGAACAGAGTCCGCGTCTTCAATGGCCTTTGGACTTTGGGCCTTGGGGATTGGATGGCTTATTCTTGGGTGTTTTTTTACTGCTTGCAATATTACTGGCCCAGAATTTATTTCGTTTTTTCCAACCTTCTGCTCATCGCCTGCCACAAGGATTTCATTATTGTAGTTTATTGTTATTCCTATCTGGAGTTAAAGGTAGAAGGCAGCATGATAAACCATTTTGCCAACAGAAAAAGTTACTTTGATTTGCGATTGTAAAAACATTTTGGTACCTTTTTTACTTGAAGGTAAAACAAAAAAATGTAGAAATTAAAGGCGTCCCCTAAATTTGTAAGATTGGGTTTTTTTGATCAAAACAGTAGAAGGATCGTTATGTCGATTCGTTTGCGCTTTCGAAAGCAAAAACCAAAATAAGTACGAAAGAGTGTTTATTCGTTTATTCCCGTTTGGTTAGGCCTTAGAGTGTTTAAAATAAATGTTGTCCATGCGTTTTTTGCCCTTTCTCTAGGACCCAAGGCGAAAACCCGTGCCGAAAAAAAAAGAGTGTAAGGAGGATGGTCTAGTTTACTTTCTGTGCGCGCCCCAAAAAATAAGGGGTGCCTAAGCCTGATTTGATCAATTTTGTCAAGTTGTTTAACATTAATATTGAATTTTTTAAGATCCTTTCAAAAACCCTTTATGTTTTTTGTTGTGAATGGATTAAAAAGGTTTTTATTTGGCAATGGCGCTTGCAATTCAGACAAAATCGTCTGAGGTGTATAGAAATGAAATCTATACACTGACCTCACCAAAGGATCAGGTGATTTAAATGATCAGATACGACACTCCACACCAGTTGATGCAAAAACACAGCAAAGTTTAACTGGTTCTGGTAAAACTGCATCGGATGACTAAACCACACTTTCGGGATGCGGTCGTTTTTAATAGGAGGGTTAAGATATCTGTTTAATGGCGTACTCACCTTTACTTGAAAGGCGTCAGACTGAGTCACAGAAATGTCAAGAGTATCAGTTGCTATATTTTTAAGATTGTAGTGCGGCCCAGCAGAATATTTTGCATCAGTATATTTAAAGGGAATCATTTTTATTTCGTTTAAAAAATGTTTGTAACAATAACAACTCAAGACAGTCCTTCGCTTTTAGAACATGCTATTGATAACAATTGCGGAACCAAAATGGCCGCACTCCATGAAATTTTTTTACACAGTCGTATGGTTTAATATAAGTGAATCCAAGGAGAATAATACGATTCTAAAAGTTGACAAAGCAGGAGACAAAGGTTAGCCAGTTAACCATACCTGATGGTTATTACGCGGCTTGCTCACTAAAAGAAGCAATGAGTAACTTCAACATTACTCTCGAACTTAACAATGCAAATCTAAAAACAATGTTAACATTCAAACTGAAGAAGAAGTAGTACATTACTTTTTGATTGTAGAACTAGCTAAATATTAGGCTTTGCAGCTAACATCATAGATTTACAGTTGAACAAAACAAAACTACTTTTGAGGGGAAAGTCTGCTCAATCTTGCATTACATTCATTACTCTATGTTCATTGGATGAGCTGAGCACTGATGAAAACTTGTATGATGGAAGGCCTCGACTGTTTTAAGAGCTCTTCCGTCAGGGAAAGCTGCATATTGCGATTATGAAATTATACAATTCCCTAATTTACAGTTTAAAAGATTAGTTTGTGGGAGGTCGGATCATTTAATATAAAAATCAAAGACAAAACGGGGAGAAGTTGTAAAATGTGATAACCTACACATTGTTATGGAAATAAAATAATTAGTTGTTCTAAAAAATGTCGCGTGGACCAGAAGAATCAGGGAGTTACATTAGCGCCTGTGAGGTGTATAACCTTAGAATTAAAAGACCTTGCAGACGTTGCGGACTTTGAACAGAACGGTGAGATAGGCGCTTTGTATGGTTTTGAGTACACTAAAGATGGTGATTATAAACGTAAAGAAGTAGGCGACAGCAAAAGGTTTACCTAAACTAGAACACAACTACGCAATGATAGAAGCAAATAATGCTGGCCAGTATGAATATAAAATAGTTCGAAAACCTGACAGCAAAAGGCACTTAGAACCATATTTAGAATGGGACATAAAATTTGAATTCATAAGCCCATTTACATTTTTTAGCCGTCAAAAAAGTTTCAGAAAAGCATTCAACTCTGGCCCTTTACATGTAAATCTTATGCGGACAACAATAGTCGGAAAGAGATTGAAATAACGCCGTATGGGAAAAAACAGTACATCCTCCACAGAAAAGAAACGGTTTTTTAAAGGAAGCTTCTACAAAATTACAGTTCTTTCAAGCAGAAAATTAGGAGACACGTTCACAATAATATTTGAAATTTCTGTCTTTAAAGATGTAGAGAGGGATGGGGTTGTGGGCGTTTAGTGACGTCCTTCTAAAAGGAATTAATATTAGCTGGCAAAACTTAGACGTTAAACATCTTAAAGTTACCATTGTCTTTTCTTCACAATGGTGAGGATATTAAGGTTATAACAACAAGCAACAAAATCACTGTTGACTTAAATAGAAACAATCTTACAGAACTGAATTGGATTAATCTTACACATTTAGGCCTTGTCAGGAAGTGTTAGTGATAGTGTTAAAAGTTTTTGGGATTTTTTATAATTTCCGCATCTGTGGAGTATGGCCTTGGGAAGCCGAGGCAATGGTAGGAATATAAGGCAGTGTCCGACCCGTGTTCGGTCCTTTTCTGAATGCATGAAGGTGTGGGCTGCTTGGTGAGTAAAGTTCGGATTTTTGGCTTCAGTTGTAGTTCATTTCGACTTAGGGGTTTAAGATGTTTCGAAATAGGAACAAGAGTTTGTTTAGGTTCTAATATATTTATTCGGCTTGTGCAGGCATCATGTTTGATAGCTGGGCGGCCGCTGTTGCAAAACGCGTTGGCTGAGTGAAACTGTAATGTCATGGAGAGAGCTTGCGCGAGGCTGGACTTTGTAGTTGCATGTGGTGTTTGTACAAGAATTGAATGTCGGAATAATTGAGTGATGGGAGCATGAGTCTAAGAATGTTGTCGTAAGAATGTTCGAGTAATTGGGAGGGGCGTAGGCGTATGAATTAATTTGTTAGTTGGGAACTTGGGAAGTTATTTAATTTGGTTAGGTCAGAGGTTAGGTGAGTTCTAGTTACAGTTAGGGGAAGTAGTTCGTTAGGGAGGTCAGCTAGTTAGAAATAAAGTAATGTTTAGGGTTGGCTAATTTAAGTTAATTTGTGAATACCTGTGTGCAAACATGTATTTTAAAATTATGAATGTGAAGTTTAAGTGGTTTTTGTACAAGTAAAGTTGGAGCTTGTATTTCTTTGGAGTCTGTTATAAATATTGGAGTGATAGCAGACGACCTGTTTGGAGGAAAGTGAGCTATATGTTGTTGGTTGGGTGTGGCGAAAGCGCGAGAGTGAGCTATTGATGATCACACAGTTATTATAAAAAGTCGTGAGCTGTTCGTGTTTCATTCTCTATTAAACAACAGAGTAAAACAAGGTAAACCGGCTCGTGACATTAGTGGCGAGCCTGCATTTTTCAATAATTGTGTTGTTGTCATCAGTAGTAGGGATGGTCAGTGAAACAGTTAAACTTGTGGATAAGTAGTAACATTTTCTAGATTTATTTTCGGAAAAATAGTAATATTTATATTTTTCAGAAGTATTATTGATTATAGTCATTATTGTATGAAATTTATTATTACTATAATGTTTTTCTAATACATTTTTCTTTCCTATATTTTATGTCCCGTTGACGACTCTCGACCACTGTGAGGGAACGGTCGGAAGGGGTTTAACAGACGCATTCTGGTGTGAGGCTGCTGTCTGATGTGAGCAGTCGTACCGGGCGCAAAACTCTGTACTCTTGGGTGAGTCACTTCTTGGACTGTTATCAGAGTCGGGCTGTCGCGACAGGCAATTTAGTTAAAATTTAAAGATATTGAGGAAATTTACTGGGTCTGACTTATATTACACTTGTAGAATATTGTGTAATTGTGAATGTGGAAAATGTATTCATTGCTGTATTAAATGAATTCAGCAGTGTTTTGCTATTGTACATTGCTGCGGTTGGAGTCAGCAATAAGATTGTAATTGATGCTGAAGTTGGAATAAGCAGTATTATATTTGTATTTGCTGAAGTTGGAGTAAGCAATAATATACTTGCATTTGTTAAAATTGGAGTCAGTAAAAATGTATTTGTCATTGTAAACTGCTACACATTGGATTCAGCATTTAAAATCAGTGATTTCATTTGCTGGAAATACATAGCAAATAGTTCTATAATTTTGTCTTACCTTTGTAGTGGGGGCTACATTGTTCTTTTTTAAATTGAGTTTAAAAATTTGTGTACATAAATTTTCATTGATACAGTTGTCAATATTTGGTCTCTGTGGACTTAGTTATTTATTTTTTTCCAAGAGTACAATATTGTTTAAAATGGCGGGGGTTCCTCTTGACCCGCTAGACCAGCTCGTGGCTGAGTTAGAAAGAGAAGCTAATTTGCTTCAGTTGACGCAAGTAGCAAAAAACTAAGCATATTCGTGAAGGCCTGGTAGAGGCTAGAGCAAGAGCTGATAAGAATGAAGCAGAGGCTAGAGCAAGAGCTGAAGCAAGAGCGGATAAGAATGAAGCAGAGGCAAGAGCAAGGGCTGAGAATAATGAGGCAGAACTTTGAGACAGACACAGAAGAATGATGCAGAACTTTTGAGGCAAGCTGAAAAGAATGAAGCAGAATTTTTTTGATGCACCACAGAGAAATGGAATTGAGGGAAAGGGAGTTGAGGTTACAGAATGAAAAAGAAAAAAAATGAAAGAGAAATGAGAGAAAAAAGAATTGGGTTACAAACTGAAAGAGGAAACAGGGAATTTGAATTGAAGGAAAATGAAAAACAGGAAGAGTTTAGATTGAAGATGAGAGAAATAGAATTGAAAGAAAGAGAATTGGAGTTACAGGAAAACTCTAAAAAATCTGAAAAAGAAAATATGCTGAAGATAAAAAACAAGCTGAAGCTTCTGCTCAAGCTCGTCCCCGTCCCAAATTCCCTTTCTTTGATGACAGACAAGATGATATTGAAGTTACCTGTTCAGATTTGAACAGCATGCAAAATCTGTGGGATGGAAAAGGGATGATTGGGCATCAATTCTTTCTGGATGTTTGAAGGGAAAGGCTTTGACGTATTATTATGAGCTGTTATCCTCTCGGCCAAATAGAACGTTCAAAGAGTTGAGTGAGCATTTGTTGGAGCGCTTTCAGTGAAACAAAGGAAGGATTTCGTGAGAAATTCCCCCACTTGTTAAGCCAGAACAAGTGAGACCTTTCCATTTTTTTTTGATAAGTTGCACCCGTTTTTCATGCGATGGATAGACTTGTCAGGAGTTCAAAAATCATTTGAAGGTCTTTTTGATTTGTTTGATCACTGAACAATTTCTGTCGTCATGTTCGGCAAAGTTGGTAGCCTTTTGAAGGAAACTGGTTTTTCAAATGTGAAAGATTTGGTTGAGAAGGCTGAAAGGTACAGGAAGTACATAAGAGTGAAACCTTGGGACGTGAGGAAAAAGTTCACCATTTTGCACACGCTTCTGTGTCAGGGAATCCCCCAACCAGTGGTGATTCCAGATATTCTAGAGGAGGATATGGGGGTTACCGTGGCTACGGCGGGTACCCAAGGAAATCTTATGTTTCAAATACCAGAGGGTCAGGAAACACTACTTTTCGTGTTGAGGACAGGAAAGAACACATGACAAAATCCAAAGCATTTGTCAACACACAACAGAATGTGCCAACCAGCACAAGTCCAAGAAAGGCAGAACATGCTACTGGTGTGGTGACAGTAAGCACCTTCTGAAAGACTGTGACCAAAAAACCAATGCTGAAATCACAGATAGGCTCCATCGGGTTGTCTGTACAACATGGCTTGCCCGAGGAAATTCAACATGTCGGGGTACAGTGAATGGACAGGAAGTACTGTCATGTTGGATTCAGGTTGCACTACAGTGGGAGTCAGAAAATCATTGGTTTCAAAAGAACAGTATGTGGATGAAACAATCTCCTGTACCATGTTTAGTGGTGAAACTGTTGATTTTCCTGTGGCAGTAGTCAACATTGATTGTCCTAGCTTTTCCGGCAGTGTCAAAGCTTGTGTTGTTGATAAACCTGTGTGTGATGTGATTCTGGGTCGAATACCTGGTTGTACATTTGCTTGTGGTTGAAGTTGCAAATGCTGTCAAAAACGAGAGCACAAACAAAGACTGACAAACCTTTCCGACCTTTGTTGACTGCCAAAGTTCCACAATTGGACGTTTCAACCGAAAAAAGTCACTGATTTACAGAAAGTTTGACAGCTCTTTGGAATCATGTTTCCAAAAAGTCGGACAACCACCTGGGAAGAAAGGGACTGAGTGTTTTGTGGTCAGGAATGGCTTATTGTACCGCTCAGTGATAGGTACCGGACGAAAGGATTGTGCTGGCAACTTGTGGTCCCCAAGAGTTGCGACCGTCTGTTCTCTTGGCAGCTCATGACGGGCTGTTAAAGTGGACATATGGCCAGCAACAGTACCTACAAAAGAATTCTTCCGTATTTTTTTTTGGCCAGGGTATCACAGGGAGATTAAGGGAATACTGCAGGGCCTGTGATATTTGCCAGAAGACCTTTCCAAAGGGCAAGGTACGGGCAGCTCCTTTGCAATCAGTTCCTGTGATAGATGAACCATTTTAGAGTCGTGGTGGATATTGTCGGTCCACTGCCTTTGTCTACTTCAGGTTGCCGATACATTCTGACATGTGTAGACATGGCAACGAGATATCCGGAGGCAGTTTCCCTCAAGACCATTACGACTGAAGCAGGTAGCGAACGCTTTGTTTGTGATCTTCTGTCGCATGGTGTTCCCCATGAAATTTTGTCGGACCAGGGACACAATTCACCTCAGACATGATGAGAGAATTGTTGAGATTGTTGTGTGTCTCGCACTTCATTTCCACTCCTTATCATCCCCAGACAAATGGATTAGTGGAACGATTTAATGGCACGCTGAAGACCATGCTAAGGAAATTGATGATGGACAAACCAAAAGATTGGGATCGTTACCTACCAGGTGCGCTTTTTGCGTACAGGGAGATTCCGCAAGAAGCCACAGGTTTTTCTCCCTTTCCAGTTATTGTATGGCAGAGTACCCAGGGGTCCTACCAACTCTTGTATGAATCATGGACAGGTGATAAACCAGAACACAGTGAACCAATACATGATTATGTACAACACATGAAGACCACTTTGACTGACATGATTGACTTAGCACAAAAGTCGGTGCAGGAAGCTGGTCGTAGAAACCCGACAGTATTTAACTTCAGAAGGGAAGTGACAGAAAACTGTCAATTGGTGATGAGGTGTTAGTGTTGTTGCCCACTGACACAAAAAAATGTTGTTCAAATGGAAGGGCCCATTTGTTGTACTCAAGAGACATGATGTGAATGATTACCTTATCGACATGAATGGGGTACATAAATTGTTTCACATCAACATTTTGAGGAGAGTACAAAAGGAAGAATGATGTGGTACTTGCGTCAGTGTCAGTGTTACCTTTATGTGATGAAAATGAAGGTGTACCAGAGACTACTTCCAAAGTGTCTATACAAACAGTTCCCACAGTGCAAACTGAAGGTGTGAAAGAGGTCAAAATATGATGTTGCCTTGCCACAGGACAAGAGGCTACAAATTGAACAGGTCATGGAAAAGCACTCTGAGATGCTTACTGATGTACCAGGCGTCATGATTTATGCGAACATCGCATTTCGCTCACAGTATCCAAAACCTGTGAATGTTCGGCAGTATTTCCCCTTCCTTTCGGTTTTAGACGACTTGGTCAAGAAAGAAATTGATAAAATGTTACAAATGGATATCATAGAACCCTTTTTGTTCCCAATTTTCACTCACCAGTCGTTCTGATCCGGAAGAGAGATGGTACTGTGCGCTTTTGCATTGACATGCGAGAAATCAACAAGGTGACACAGTTTGATTCTGAACCAATTCCAGATGTGGAGGAGCTATTCATTTCTCTCAAAGAACAAAAAGTGGTTCACAAAATTGATCTGACCAAAGGATATTGGCAGATTAAGATGGCTGAGGGTGATAGGGAGGGGAAAACCGCTTTTCGGACTCCACAGGGCTTGTTTCATTTCAAGCGCATGCCTTTTGGGTTATCCACAGCCCCAAGCACATTTGCACGCATGATGAGGAAATTGCATTTGAAGAAGTTCGATGCGTTTGAATTTCTTCGACGACATTTTGGTGGCTACTGTCAGCTGGACACGCCACTTATCGTCACTTGACGCTTTGTTGAGAGAGTTGTCTTTGCATGGACTTACAGCTCGGCCTAGTAAGATTGAAGTAGGCTATCAGAAGATTACCCTTTTTGGGACATATCATTGGGGGCAATGAGATGTCACCAGAACCACGCAAGGTTTCACAAGTTTTGTCAGTCAGTGTACCAAGGACAAAACGACAAGTTCGTTCATTTTTGGGCATGGCAGGATTTTATCGTCGGTACATACCGCACTTCTCAAGCACAGTGGCACTTTGGTGGATTTGACAAAGAGAATGTGTCCAAGCAAGGTAAAGTGGTCAGCCGCTTGTCAAACTGCGTTTGACACAGTGAAACTGGTATTATCCAAAAGTCCTGTCGTGGCTTGCCTGACTTTGCGCAGACCTTCATTGTGCGCACTGATGCTTCATCAGTGGGCATAGGGGCGGTTTTGCTGCAGTCCAAAGAAGGGCAAGTGCACCCAATCCTATACGCAAGCAGGAGGCTCCTGGACAGAGAGACAAGGTTACTCAACTATGAGCGGGGAGTGCCTTGCGCTTATCTGGGCCGTGGAGAAAATTCCAGCGCTATCTGTTTGGTCGTCACTTCATTGTGGGACGGATCACAAACCGCTTTCAGTCTTGGAAAACGCTCAAAACCAACAAAAAGCGCGTGTTTTGCGTGGGGTCTTGCACTGCAAGATTATTCATTTTCAATTTTGCCAATCCCAGGGGCAAAGTAATTATGAAGCGGATGTGTTTGTCTCGTCTGGTGGAGTGAGGGTCATGCGGATGCGTATGCTTGTATTATCATAGCATTAACTTGTTAGTTGGAGAGCATGTTTTTTGCTGTGAGATGGATTGTTGCAGGAACAATGCTGATGAAAGATGCTGTCATCCTTCGCTGCACTCCGTAGCTGTCATCCATCGCAAGTTCAAGTTACTTCTCACGTGTGACGTCGACTTATTCAAGGCCAAGTCCAACTGTTATACATGTATCGTCGTACACGGTGAAGTAAACTTTTCAAAAACACAATGAACTGTTCAAGTACGTGAAAAGACACTATAAACCATTTGGAATGAAAAACATTTTCAATCAACGTTGTGACTCGGAGGGATGTTCAAAGACGTGGAAAGACAATATGACTCATATGGATGGAAAATTTGACAGTAGAATTATAATTTATATGTTATTAATTATAAAATATTTTTCTAGATAGGGACCAGGGACCTTCGGTCGATTTGTGGGATGTTGATGCAACAAATCTGGTGCAACCTATGACGGGGGTCATAGAGAGTTCTTGAATATGTGGTTATTCGAGTTACTTTTTTGTATCCATGTCCTGTGACAGGGGTCTAGGACTAATGTTAATTTGACGAGAATTTTCATTAATGATAGAGTAATAGGAAAAATTACTCTAAAGGGATTGAGCATTTGACAGTCGGGGGACTAGTCAATTATTGAGTGTGGTACTCAATATTAACCTTGGTGAAGGTTATTTTGAAGCTCTTAATCAGTGGATTTTCCCTAAATGGATAAATACACCTAGTTTCGAGCCATCTTCAGAGAAACTTTTCCTCCGTCGGTCGCTGGTCTTCTTTAAAAAAAAAAAATTATAATAGTTTATTTTTTATTTTTTTCCCGGGGAAGGGGGGTGATGTCAGGAAGTGTTAGTGGATAGTGTTAAAAGTTTTTGGGATTTTTTATAATTTCCGCATCTGTGGAGTATGGCCTTGGTGAAGCCGAGGCAATGCGTAGGAATATAAGGCAGTGTCCGACCCGTGTTCGGTCCTTTTTCTGAATGCATGAAGGTGGGTGCTTGGTGAGTAAAGTTCGGATTTTTGGCTTCAGTTGTAGTTCATTTCGACTTAGAGGTTTAAGATGTTTCGAAATAGGAACAAGAGTTTGTTTAGGTTCTAATATATTTATTCCGGCTTGTGCAGGCATCATGTTTGATAGCTGGGCGGCCGCTGTTGCACACCGCGTTGGCTGAGTGAAACTGTAATGTCATGGAGAGCTTGCGCGAGGCTGGACTTTGTAGTTGCATGTGGTGTTTGTACAAGAATTGGAATGTCGGAATAATTGAGTGATGGGAGCATGAGTCTAAGAATGTTGTCGTAAGAATGTTCGAGTAATTGGGAGAGCGTAGGCGTATGAATTAATTTGTTAGTTGGGAACTTGGGAAGTTATTTTAATTTGGTTAGGTCAGAGGTTAGGTGAGTTCTAGTTACAGTTAGGGGAAGTAGTTCGTTAGGGAGGTTCAGCTAGTTTAGAAATAAAGTAATGTTTAGGGTTGGCTAATTTAAGTTAATTTGTGAATACCTGTGTGCAAAATGTATGTTAAATTATGAATGTGAAGTTTAAGTGGTTTTTGTACAAGTAAAGTTGGAGCTTGTATTTTTTTTGGAGTCTGTTTTAAATATTGGAGTGATAGCAGACGATGTTTGGAGGAAGTGAGATATATGTTGTTGTTGGGTGTGGCGAAAGCGCGAGAGTGAGCCTATTGATGATCACACAGTTATTATAAAAAAGTCGTGAGCTGTTCGTGTTTCATTCTCTATTAAACATCAGAGTAAAAACAAGGTAAACCGGCTCGTGACAGGCCTTATAGGGTTTTATTTTTACTGAACAAGTTTTGACAGAGAGTATGATAAACATAATAACTGGATTAGATTAAATTCTGTTATAAAACCATGGAGCAGTTAAACTTTATGACAAAAACTCCTCATTGCTCATTGATTTGTGGACAGACTGGTTGTGGAAAAAAATATTTGTCCCAGACCTATTACAAACAGTTTATCGCTATAATTTTGATTTATATTGTGATTTTTTTGTCCAACACTTAAATTTGGAACAAAGCATATCATGATAGAGGTTATTGGACAGATGATGAATATATTTAGTTGATCCTAGCAATAAACTAAGTGAGTGTTTTTAAAACAGTTTTATAGACTGTTTGAAGGAACACAGACACTATTTATTATAGATGACTGTTCGGCAGAAAGAGACATAGTTAAAAAAAGAAACACTTTATCAAAACTAGCTTTCAGTGGAAGACATGCTGGGATAAGTGTGTGGATTTTATGTAAAAAATATAACTCAGTTTTAAAAGACTTTAGAGAACAGTTAAAGACTGTAGTTTTATTTCACATGAAAGACAGAGACTCATTTGATGAATGTTTGCGCGAAAATGATGTTATTGAAAATGATCAGGAAAAACATAGAATTAAGCAAAAACTAAAATCTAAAAATTTAGTAAATTAGTATTGAAAACGGATAATCCTACACAGTATGTTTGTTTGTAGGGTTTATAGTCAGAGAACTAATAAATGTCTGTTCTAGGGTCAACCGCCCGAAACTGGTTAAGGCCAGTTGAGGGCGGGTGAGCTAGAACAGACATTTATTAGTTCTCTGTTGTTGTTTATTCTTTGCTAAAGGGTTACAAAGGTGAGCTCCGGAGGTGAGCAATGGAAACTGTCATGTATTCATGGCGTCCCTGAGAGCATATGTATGTATTGCTGATGGATAACAGTGATGAATAACCTTTCTGTCATGTATTTATTACTGATGGATAGGAATGTTTGGAAATCATGTTGAGAGTTATTTAAAGCATCTTATGCTATGTTATGTTATGTGATGTATAGTGAACATCTACCTGGTGTTACAAGAATGCGCAAAGATTGTGTCATGTATGTGAGATGGATATTGATAATGAGGAACAGTTCCTTTTTGATAAAATGAAAGAAAAGAAAGATGAATGAAAACGTTTTCTCTAGAGAGGTAGTGATTATGTAAAATGTTACAACATTAAGTTATGATCTTGTGAAATGACCAAAACCTTTTGTCATGAACTAGATGAGAGAAGGTAATAATACATTAATTATACGTTCGCTCATTGTGAAGGTCTATAATAGTAGTCTTTCCTCGCTAAAGCGAAGATTATGATTTTTTTAAGAAAGATGACGTCTCATCGTGTTGAACGTTTGATATAGTAATTTTGAAAGAAGTAAAGTGTCTTAAAAAAAATATTAAAACCTTGTCGATTTCGGCTGCAGATAAAGTGCTCTGTTTACGATAAAAATAGGAAATACTATTAACTGTGAATGTGATTTAAAGACTATGGATAGTAGGCTGGATAGTCAAAGAAGTTTTCTCAGTTCCCCAGGTTGTGTGTCCCTGGTGTATTTGGGAACTGGTTGTCCCTACCTGGGTCCAGGGCTTGTTGTGTGTCCCCATTCTCCACCGTGCCGGGTGTGCGAGAGGCTGGTGCATGCCAGTATCGACCCGGCAAGCCAGCTGTGCCAGCGCCTCTTCTGCGAGAGAGAAGTCGTCGCCTTGGGTTCGAGTCCCCAAGTCCTGTTTGCCGGCTGTGCCCTGCGCTGGTTCTACCGAGACAGAACCACCGCCTGTGTTGACAACGACCTGCAGCGTCAGCGTGGCTCTTGTGTATTGTGAGATCCTTGTTGCTGTGTAGTCACAGAGCCACAGCTCTTGAAAGTGGAGGCTGGTGCCTCAAAAGTAGCAGAGTGCTACTTCAGTGTGATCCGGTTGATTCATAGTTGTTGTTTTTTATGTAGGAAGTGGTTACTTCCTTGTGGACAGAGACGTCACTGCATCGTTCCGTTGTCACTCACTACCCCTACTGACGTCGCAGTGTCGTCGCGTCGACTTTGTTCGTCACCCGCGTCTACCCTACTTACAGACTGCGCTCCCCTTAGGCCAGACAGTGCCTGTGACAGACTGTTGGTGTGTGCGCCTCATATTTTTCATATTAGTCTTGTACACCATAGTTGGGGTGTACTCCTTGTAGACAGAGCCTGTGACAGACTGTTGGCGTGCGCGCCACATATTATTTATATCTATATATATATTGTACACCACAGTTGGGGTGTGCTCCATGTGTATTATTCATGTTTATTGATGTTTTCTATGTGTTCGATGGCCCAGGCAGCATGGGAAAAAAAAAAAACGAATTGCGGTTGTGTTGCCTGGCTGTCTATGTGCGGTGGAGTGGGTGTTGTGGTAGGAAAGCACGAGCACGCTCAATCTCTGGGAGAGTCAGCCACACAGACACACACGCACCAAGCACTTCATCCGTAACAATTGTGCTCTTGGCTCTTGTGCTGAGTGGTGAGTGTGGACCTGACTCCGATCAGTGGTTCCCCTAACTGAACCCGACAATGCAGAACACTGCTAATCCAGGGAGATGGCACAGAGATTTATCCAACTGCCCAAAAGATCCTGCGTGTGTTCTTGCTGCCCGAGGAAACCCTCCGCCTCCAGTAGAAGTTCCACCAATGATGTTCCACACGGCGGGAAGCCACAAATCAGGGTGTGGAGCAGCCCTGAGATCCAGACTGTGGAGCGGAGTTGATGAACGG
>CM031595.1:158363652-158373652 GCA_018398815.1 Conus ventricosus
TTTCGCCTGATTGACACTAGTCTGCAGGTTCCATTGACAGTGCATGCGGCAGTGTGATGACTAGCTGCGGTTCCATGACAGGACTGTCATAGGCAGTGAATTTACCACATGCGCCATGACTGTTGACAGGCCGTTGACTGGTCCAGGTTTTCTATGTCTGTTGCTGTCACCGTTGAATCGGACGTGTTCCCACCCTTTGTTTGCAGGACCGTTGAAAGGGACCTAAAAACATAAACAGCTCCTTTTACTGGTTTAGTACATCTTGTTAATGGAATCAAAAACATGCACCAACAAAAGCCTTATGCATTGCATGTTTATAAATAAAGGTTCAATAGTGAAAGCCCCATGGCCTTAAAGCTTTATGGGCAGTGAGCTGTCAGAGGTCGGAGGGTTTTCAGGCAGGAAAAATTAGACCCACTAGTAGTTCAAACTGACGATCGTCAGCTCCTCAGGCAAACACTATATACATTTGACTACAAACAATACACACATAGGAAATGTGTATAAAACAACTGCAAACATTCTATACAACTGAGTAGAAACAATACACACATAGGAAATGTGTATAAAACAACTGCAAACATTCTATACAACTGAGTAGAAACAATACACACATAGGAAATGTGTATAAAACAACTGCAAACATTCTATACAACTGAGTAGAAACAATACACACATAGGAAAACAATGTGTGAAACAACAGTTTCAAATATGAAGGACCTAAAGACAGAAAGAAATGCACAAATATCTTGCATGCATCCCAGGTATCCCTTATGAAGCAAAAAAAGGACTTTAAAGGGCCAATAAAAGGACACTACCAAAATAAAACAGGACCTACCGGAATATCTTCTACTGTCTGTGTTTTTCACATTTGCTTCAGCTCTTCTTGTTTGTTGACAAGTTCCTTCTCTAAGAGGGTCACTGTTTCTTGTTTATTTTTGGAAGAACTACAGTTCATTGGCTTGTCCTAGGAGCCTCAAGCTGCTTTGCTGCTGGGCTTTGAGGCATAGTGCATCAGCTTCAAACAGCAACTGTTTGGCATCCTTTTCAGTGGCTGTCTTTCTCCTCTTGAGGGTGTGGATCTCTTCCTCACACACACACACACACTCATGCAAGCACCCACGCACACTCACACGCACCAGACCTGTTTACCCCTCACTTCACCTTTCAGTGGTCAAGGCGACCCAAGTCATAGTTTTGGAGACTCAAATGTCAGTAGTCACAGCCACTGCATACTCTGGATCCACCAACTATCCCTTTCAGTTTCCTCCTTCCCCGTATCTGTTGTCCTATCCCTTACCCTTCCACCACTGCACTGCCCAGCAACTAAACTAGCATGGGTGTCGGTTTCACAAACCCAGGCAGGCCTTTCACACTTAGTCATGATGGTTGCCTTGCTCTGTAGTGTGTGCGTGCGTGTGTGTGTGTGTGTGTGTGTGTGTGTGTGTGTGTGTGTGTGTGTGTGTGTGTGTGTGTGTGTGTGTGTGAGTGAGCGAGTGTGTGTGTGTGTGTGTGTGTGTGTGTGTGTGTGAAAGGGATGTGTGTGTGTGTGTGTGTGTGTGTGTGTGAGAAAGGGATGGAACCAGCATGCATGTCTGACAGAAGGGGCATAATCAGAACAAACTTATCTACTCTGTTTACTTCCCTTGCCTGGACTGTCACTATCGACCTATTTTTTTGTCCACCCCCTCCCCTCACCTCCCCCTCTCCATGGATCGAGATTGTATGACCGTAGGACCATAATTAACAGACCATTTCCGTGGAAACTATTCATGATTCTGTAGAGGTACACAGGTCTGACACACCACACACACAGGTCTTTATCAGACGTGCTTGGAGTGGACGCTGAAACATGTGTCGGTTCAGGTTGTCGAGTTGGCTGTGAATCATCATGACTCTGGGGCTGCGTTGAACCACCACAAAAAACTCAGCAACACTGCAACTACTGTCACTTTGATGCTGTTTCTCTTTCTTCTGATGCTTCACATTTTTTGCGTGTTGCTTTAGCATGGATTCTCCCATTGAGGCGATGTTTACGGAGCAATCGCAAAACGCACAGCGCGCTACACGCTTGTCGCTCAGAACTTTCTGCACCCAGTCCTTGTAATCCTTGTCTCTCAGCCAACGATCTTGAAAAGAACATTTGCCCGGCATTGTGGATGAAAAACTGGGCTTAAAGTTCTCAGCAGGTAAACACGTGTGAACGATGCAAGATGGCGCCTGGAAGTATCGTCAAATCTCGAACGCGAGACTTGCGAGGAGACTTGCTCTGCATGTTTGTGATACACAGTTGGCTGCGAGAAGCATCGTCTGCTTGCGCGACCCGACAGAAATGCCAATCTTTTGATTTCATACCTGAAGTTCTTTTTTTCTTTTCCGCAACCGAAAATATTCTTTTGTATCGCAAAATTAAAAGACTTTAACTGACCAAATTGCATTTTAAAGGCCCTTGACAAAATATTAAAGGACCTCTTGGTCAAATCAAAGTACTTTAAAGGCCTTTTCTGAAAAATTCTAAATATAAGGACTTTAAAGGACTTCAAAGGACCCTACGACCCATGTCTTGTCTCTTTCTGAAGTGTGAGTAAACCATGTTACAAAAAGTGAAGCCTACCTAGGAACCTACAGCAGCAACCCCCCCCCCCCCCCCCCCCCAAAAAAAACAACAACAACAACAACAAAACATTAATGCATTTACACAATGTTATGATTTTTAAAGCACACATGTATAGAACAGGATAACAAAGACTGACCTTGTTTGGTGCCAAATAGTTCTGGTGTTTAGAAGATGCATCCCTGAGATAGAATAAGACATAAGCCTCTTCACGGAATACTTGGTGTGGTGATATTGACTGCACCTGTGACATGAATGAAATATATTGATTAATCACAAGAAGTATCAAGAAAAAAACAAAAACAAACAAAAACAAAACAAACAAAAAAAAACACACACAGAGAAAAAAGTTGAAAGCAAAAAAAAAAAAAGATCAGGGAACATTTGAACGTACGTCTGCCTGCAATAAACCTGACCTGTCTGTACTCAGCTACTGGTTAATGTTTTCCTGAATTAGACAAGATTCTCACAAATGTTAAGATGTCATCTTAGGTTGCTCATAGCCCATGAAAGTAGTAGCAGTAAAAAGACACTCGTTTAACATTTCACACTAATGAGCCTAATCCGTATTTTATATATTTACTTTTCTCCATCCACTTTTTTTGTTCATTTTGTTACTTCATAACAAAAAACGCACAAACCGTATGTTTTTCCCCACTTGCGAACAAGAATCTAATTTCTCTACCAATTACTTTCCAACAACCTTCACCATTTTCACCTTAATCGAAACTTAAAGTAATAATGTTACCATCATATTAGTGTGTACGCACACGCACACACACGCGCCTACCAATCAGCAAGTTGATAGCTTTTATTTAATTTTCAGGTTACACAATATCACAGAAACATTAATAATCATGCAATTACTAGCAAGATCATTCCTTCCACGAATGAACAAAATGTGGACATTGATTCTGAACCACCAAGCACAATGCTGTACTGTCTCATCTTCAGTGTCCTCTTCTCAGCACTACTCTCACACTGGTCATTCTGGCTGCCCTATTCAAAACCACATGCATGCTTATTTCATCACAGTCCCAGTGTAAGCAACCTACTGAGGAGAGTCACTACCATGTCATCATGAGGTAACCCACCACAGAACACAATCAGCTGCTGACAAGTCACTTGGTGGTAGTAGTGGAGCCTGTTTTTCAAATCAAACATGCACAGGACATCGCCTACTAATTCCTATACTGACAAGAATAGTTGCCTAGTCACTGACCAAGCATAAATGATCTTCTCCCACTACTGAGTTACCACCATCACATCTAACTAACATCAGTGACACTGGGATATATCCAATACAAGCTACTGAAGATCAACCAATTGGAACCAAAATGAATGCAGAAATTTCCACTTGCCGAAGATTTTTCAATGGAGATAAAGAGGAGACTGCCTGAAACCAGATCATAAATAAACCAGAATAAAGGCAAGTGATGTCAAATTTGAAAAAAAAGGGCAATGGTGAGGTTGATCTTATTGTAACTGCAGTAAGCATAGATTTTCCTGACAGACCGTTCTGGGTTACCGACATACTTTGGTAATTCCTGCTCATTTGCTACTTTTTAAAAAAATATATATATTTCTGGGCCTGTGGCTCCACTTTCAGCAAAAATTAAAAATTGCTGACTGAACAAGATGTTATTTCAAACACAAGAGTTAGTGAGAACTGTAGCTCCTAAGGCAAAACGTGGTGACAGCCCTGATGTGGCCCTTTGTGGTCGGCTGGGCTATAAGCAACATTATCTTATCTCCTAAGGCAAAACATTCGAAGTGACACACCAGAACAAACATGCTGGTTACACTCCTTGGGTGTGTCAATCATTCAAGAACTTAATGCCTCCAGTACTTTTGTATTTCTTTTTTGTTGTTATTTTCCCAAAGAACTACTTTTAATGTTCAGCATATTCCGCATGTTCTAGGAAAATGTAAGAGCAGAATTCGCTGATATTGTATGGACAAACAGGTTGGTGGACATGGCTGAATATTTCCAAATATATCTCTGATAAGGTTCAACCCCATGACCTCCCAGCCTACAACACTAACCAAGGGCTAATCACCATCACGAATGGTTTGATCCATAGCACATGGATAACAGACCAACAACAGACAACTCAATATTGTCGCTCCCCTCGCTCTCCCACCCAATCTCTCTTTTAATTAAGTGTTATTCTCATCAGCCTCAGCCTTATGCACTCATGACTCACAATGCCATCATTCATGAGGTACCACACGTTGTTTGGCGCTTTCACGTGGCAATAGTAGTGGCCGCAGGTTGAGTCAACACCAGTGTGAACAAGCACACCATATAAATGGTACCATACTGGCTCGCCCTGCAACATACGAAACAAACACTGAGCAAATTCCAAATTGTAGGATCCTCACCCCCCCCCCACCTCACCCTCCCCGAGTGTCATTCATTCTTCATGCATAATAGACAAAAAATACATACATTGACAAAATAAACACTTTCTTTTAAGACAGAATAAAAAATCATGCAAACATTTAGGACACACAGAGTCAGTTGGGAATGAAACCAATGAGTGAACAGGTCTTTCCCTCTTCTACGTCTGGTTTAGGGGCTTTTATTAACCTTCTGCCTACCGCATGACTTTGTGCTACATGACTATGAGAATACCATGCCAAGTGAGGTAACTCCGCAACACTTACACACTTGCCATAAAGAAACCTTCATTAAAAATTTGCTTTTAACTCGTCTCTTCTATAAAAGTAATGAAAAAAAAATCATTTGCTTTTAACTCATCTCTTCTATAAAAGTAATGGAAAAAATTCAAAGACATCACTCCATCCAAAATAGCCATTTTTTCCCATATATAGTGAACTGGTACACGAAGAAGAAAAAACGAACAGACTAACTCTGCTTCAGTGTTCAAAGCGCTAAAACAATTTTCCCTAAACTCACTCACGGCTGTTCCTTTCCTGCCAGACTGAAACATTTAGTCCAGCCCGCGTGACCTGCTGACCCTGACCGAGTTCAGCGATGCTAGCGGTGCCAGGCTCACACACTTTGGCACTCTTTCTTCTGTGAGACGTGTAGCAGAGCGCTGTGCTTGTGACTGATTTTGTTTGTTTTCCAAACTTCGGATACAACTAAATCCCGGATGTTTTGTTTCATTTCGGGTTGCCTGAGGATTATGTGAAGTGAGCTTGTGTCTGTGTGTGTTTTATAACACGATTCAATACTTTAAAGTGTGGTTTTGTGTGTATAGTTTGACGTAAGTGACCCATCAGTTTTTCTTACAATGGCGTCTCAGCAGTCAGCGGTAAGTGAGCACCACGATTACAGTCTGCACTGTGCTAGACTGAATTCTATGTGTCGAGTTTGTGGAGAACGCGTGTTACGAAAGGAGAAAGATAGACGGTTTGGTGTGAGATTATGTAAAACCTATGCCACAGAACTCTCACGTTGTTTCAATTTAGACATTTTGAATGATGAAGAGGGCAAGCAGTCTACAGCAATTTGTATGAAATGTTACCAAAAACTCATGAAGCTGAAACACGCTAGCAACCTGTCCGACCGCAAAATTACGATCGACCGTGTTGCACTTGATATTAAGAAAATGTCAGAAATCTGGACAACTTTCGATCCAGAGCTGTCAATCAGTCAGTGCAAAGCGTGCAGTCACTTTCAATCACAAAACAAAGGTGGTTGTCCCCCAAAACCGAGAGTAGGGCCGTGAAGAGATCCGCACAACAAACTTTTGATCCGGCCGACTTGCTAGCTGATGAAAGTGTGTCAACGTCATTTTGTCAATCTACGTCAACCCCAGTTAAAAAACCCAAAACACTCTGCACACAAACATCACCAATCCCACCGAAAACGCCGCAAGTCAGTGATGTAGCTCTATCGCCTTTCCGACATCGGAAAAATAAAGTGATCTATTTAGACTCGGATGATGAGAATATTGATAAACCACTCACTGATGAAGAAGAAAAATTACTGACACGTTTGGTACGCAGGAAGCTGCGGCAGTCAAGTGACCATTTAACAGTTAGGTGCAAAACAAGGGGTCAGCCAATTGTGTTGAAAAAAATCAGACAGCCCCGTAAATCTTCTGCTTTGGCATCATCTCCTCTGAGAAAGAAAAGATCTCACATGCAGGGTTCCCACTTCCTCACAGGAAAAAAATTCAAGGGTTTTTCAAGGGTTTCTAAAGGGGATATTTTAATTTTTAAGGGGCAAATTTAGCCGTACGATTGAAAAAAAAAGAGTGAATAATTACCTTACACATGTAATCCAGCCATGATGATAAGGTGATTACACTTCTGTAGTCTTTTCCATGCTCAATATCATATACAAAAAATAAAAAAATGAAGTCTTTATACAGAAACTGAGAAATCAGAAAAAGAAAACTTTCAATCTGCTTTCCGGACCAGTATCTGACATGGGATGTCCAGCTGCTTCTGTTTCAAGTCCTTATTCAATGATTCATCAAAAAGCATGACATATTCATTAATTCTCTTCCAGCAGCTGCAGCCGAGGCCCCCTCTCTGGCACATTTCAGGAGAGAGCTCTGCAAACTTTACTTTTAAAATACAGCCACTGTATGTGTTGTCGTGTGGAAGTGTGTGTGAATGGTTGGCGGGCCTGGACTAGCTAATGCTTGTTCTGGGGCAGGATCGGGAGCGGGATAACCCCTCTTGAAAAGGTGAACGTGGGTAGCCTTCCTGCAGCTCCACACTGAACTGTTTTTAGTTTGGTGTGTGTGTGTGTGTGTGTGGTGTGTGCGTGTGCGTGTGTGTCTGTGTGTGTGTGTGTGTGTGTGTGTGTGTGTGTGTAACTCTGTGTGTGTGTGTGTGTGTGTGTCTCTCTCTCTCCGTCTCTCTGTGTGTGTGTGTGTGTGTGTGTGTGTGTGTGTGTGTGTGTGTGTGTGTGTGTTTGTCTCTCTTTCTCTGTGTGTGTGTGTGTGTGTGTGTGTGTGTGTGTGTGTGCGTGTCTTTCTCTGTGTGTGTGTGTATATGTGTGTGTGTGTGTGTGTGTGTGTCTCTCTCTCTCTATGTGTGTGTGTGTGTGTGTGTGTGTGTGTGTGTGTGTGTGTGTGTGTGTGTGTGTGTGTCTCTTGTGTGTGTGTGTGTGTGTGTGTGTGTGTGTGTGTGTGTGTGTGTGTGCAGGCTAGCTGGTAGGTAAGTTGGGGGGGGGGGGGGGGGGGGGGGGGGGGGGGGGGGGGTGGGTGGTATGAATGCTGTCTTTTAAACAAGAAAGTAGGATTTTTTTTTTTTTAAATTACAAATGCGTACACACGAGTCACTTAGTGTCTATGGAGACGACGTGACGATTGATTTGAAGATTCAGTAAATGATTTCACTCTTTTTTCAGTTCTAACAGAAAAAAGGAGCAATGCCAAAAGTTGCAAGATATCTAATTTTGGTTTCCCCACACCGATAGTTCGTCGCAATCGAGTAATATGGAAACATTGCTGCAAACAGTTTCGTGTCGTCTTCAGCAGATCGGAAACTGTGATGATTGTTGATGGCATGAATCGTCCACAACACTTCAGCTTTTAACTTTTAACACATCTGTCCCACTTGCTGTTATTGTGGATTGGCTGACGATTCTTACTGAGGAAAGGGTCTGACCTGATGTTGATGAATTTGATGATTGGCGAACGAAGTGCATACGACTAACTACCAGCCTACTCGCGTTTTCCAATTCCACATATTTTTTCCTCTTTCCGTGACTTGCAACCGCGATTCGCCCACTGCCCGAACATCAACGGTCTTTTTGCACACTTTACGGAAAAAACGCATGTTTGTTGTCTCTGCATTCAGTGATCCAGCTTCGATATTCTTCCTTCTGTAACCACAACGGATCAAATGCGCAATTTCCCTTAGGCATGATGACAGACGCAACAGTGTTGGCATTCACCGAAGATTAGGGAGCATGGCGCACTTTGTCGGAAGTCGAACTGCGCATGCGCAAACAATAACCAACTATTGAATTGCTTCCCTTTGCTTGAAAAGCAGACGACACACAAAACGATTCGAGAGGCGAAAATCGATGTCCGAAGTCTTGTTCGCGTTTGTTCTCCGATTCGTCTTCAAATGTTACGGTCAGTTCTGGTCCGAAAACGATTTTTAAGGGGATTTCAAGGGATGGTAAGAATATCTGCAGTATTCAAGGGTTTTCAAGGGCCTTTTTGACCCAGTTGTATTTTAAAGGGTTTTCAAGGGTCTTCAAGGGCGTACGAACCCTGACATGATACAGAAGATCAGAATGAATATTTCAGGAAGCAGTAGAGAGGATGTGATCAAACAACATGGATCAGAAATCAGAAGAACTGCTCGCACCCACAGACAAAAGATTCTTGATGCTGCTGGATGTGGCCCTGTGAGAGTGACCAAAAAGCAAGGGTCTGCACTTAGAACTAGTCTGGGTTAAGCTGGACAAAATACAGACAGCAAAAGAGATTTCTCAGAAGTATAGGATTAAAATTTGACTGTGAAAAGAAAGAAAGACAACAACAGAAAGAAGCTATGTTTGGAGAAATTGAAATAGTACAGAGAAAACTCATTTGTGTTGATGAGAATGGCAGACAAAAAGAAGAAGATAAAACAATAGAGAAATCAAAGACATTCCAAAGCTGGTAGAGAACCTGTTGCAGCAGTATGACAGAGAGAACAAGCTGACAATGGCATGACAATACAATCCCACAGGATGAGATCTGGGTAAAGATAGGAGGGGACCATGGAGGTGGTACATTTAAACTGATGCTCAGATTGCAAATCTTCACAATCCAAACTCCAAACACAACACTTGTGTCCTGGCCATTGTAGACTGCAAGGACAGCCCAGAGAATTTGAAGAGAATCATGGATCCTTACAAAGAACAGCTGGCAGCGCTGAAGTCCATGACATGGAGAAACAAAACAATCAAAGTCTTTCTGTTTGGGGATTATGATTTTATGCTCAAGCTGTATGGTCTGTCAGGTGCTCAGGGAACACACCCCTGTCTATACTGCACAGCATCAAAAAGCCAAATACACACTCCACCTCATTGTAATGAAGGCAACATCACACAGCGCAGTTTACAGGGCATCAGGAGAGATTACAACAAATTCCGAAATTCCAAAAGAAAAATTGCCAAGCTGCACAATAATGTCATCAGAAAACCTATCATTGACATTACACTCAGCCATGTTGCACCTCCCTATCTGCACATTCTTCTGGGAGTGGTAAAAAAGCACCATGACCTACTGGAAGGTGAGTGTCATCTCTAGATAAAAATTGCAGAATCCTTTGCAGTTGAGGACAAACAGGTAGAGACAAAGTCAGCCTTTTCTGACTTTGTTGACAAACTGAAAAAGATTGAATCTTTAGAAGAAGATAAAAGGCAGCTGGAATCGAGAATAGTGTTCAATGAGCCTG
>CM031595.1:158378652-158381162 GCA_018398815.1 Conus ventricosus
CAACAATTAAAGAATCTCTAGCAACTTTTGTTTTTCTAATTTCTTTTTTGGGGAGCTGGGCCCAGCAGCAATGGGCAAATCGACATGTCATTATCATCGCTCTAATCATTATCGATTCTGGCCTCAAAATCAGTCAGCAGTCGATCTTTATTTATAACTAGGTCAACATTGACATCCGCATCATCTCGTTTCTAATCTTCTTCAAGAGTGTAGCCCTCAAATATGCTCTCTTCATCACTATCACATCAGAAAATGAATTCTACAAGTTGCACAGTTACTTGATCCGCCATTTTTCCCAGAAAATTTTGGGAAAAAATAGCCGAACTTTGAAAATTCACAGCAGCAAAACTACTCCACCAAACTCTTGCAACAAAAAACAAAATGGCGTCCAGAAACAGCCGTACCGGAAGACTCTTCCGTCACGATTGCATTCTGGGATACGCGATGGTAAAGTGAAAGTCATTCACCCTAGTTTTCAGCGGTCAATCCGGTATTCAGAAAGAGGAAATCTCCCGTCGATGCGGTAGGCAGTGGGTTTAAGAACAAAACATAATAAATATTGTCACAAAATATCCCACACAGTAACAGACCTGTTTACCCCCTTGGCTACCCAAGTGTAATCCCAAATACTGAAAAGTGTAATCTTATGGGGAAAAGTGTAATCGAAGGGGCGAAGCGCCGAGATAGCTAGGGGGTTCCGGGGCAGCCCCCCCGGAATATTTTTGGGGGGAAGCAAAATGGTGCAATCTGGTGCACATTCTAAGGTTAAATTTCATCAATATGACCATGAAAATTCAACTCAAAATATAACAAAAACAAATTAAAACTCACCAACTGCCATTGGAACCACTTTACTTGGTCAAAGGATGTCTGCCAAGTTGGAGGATACCAAATAAATAATGTATTTAAAATTATTTAAAAAAAACACACACATCATGGATCATGAAATTCGCGATAGATTTCTGCTTTCCAGCTGCTTCGATGAACTGCTTGTGAGAAGCCGTGCCCATATGTCTCTTACAATCGAACATTCCCGCCAGGTTCACAGCTGAAGTCCGACTTGCATATGCTACAATGCACATATCCCGGCCCTTTTCTTGATGGGAAAAGACAGTTATACTTTTAATGGTATACCTGGCGGTATTTTTGAGTAACTCGTGCCTTTTTTGGTTTCTCAGGGAACTGTTTCTTCCGAAAACACGGCAATCAGAATCGTCGTCTGTCTCATGCTGAGCACGCTTTGACGCCATCTTTGATAATGATGTCAACCTGCGAAAGTTTCTCCTTACTAAAACGTTCAACCTCAGCCTGCCCGCAATGCTGGCTTTCGGTTACACTGATAGAAGGAATAACTGAACACTTTTAACTTTCGCAGGCGGCACAGTGAGTGAACGGGCCATCGCGTTGTTGAACCGACGAGAATGATTGCTTTCGAAAAGTGTAGTTTTGGCGATCCGCATGGCGGAATTTAATGTTTGAAGGCGTAATGGCGTAATTGGGGGTTTGAAATCGTGATTTATTACGCTAAAGGCGTAAAGTAAACAGGTCTGCAGTAATGAATGAGCCACTAAGATGAAAAAGGAACTTTATGACTAAAAAATAGTTTTACAATAAACTTACCCATCCAAAAAAATGCCCCATCTTCACTTTACGTGGAACATCGCCATGTTTCTCTCAATTTTTTCCCTCCCCCCAAAAAAAACAACCCCAAGCTGGAATGCAGGAGCTAAGTAAAGTCTCAATCCTTTAAAAAACCACCAGAGTGATCGCCCTAGTAAGTTCACATCTCCCAGCCACACCTAAAGCCCTGGTCAGAGGAAACAGGCCAGCCAGCATGTCCCCTCCTCCCACGTTCCATGCTCTTGATCCTGCACCTTGTTAAAGAAGAGTGGCAGGGACTTATGATTTTGGTGGGACGCTGGAGCATGCACGCCCCTGACGCAACTCATGTTTGGACTGCCGCTGAAGGAGAGCCTATCGGAAGAGGATCCTTGAAGCAAAAGGGGAGCTTCCCTTCCCAGTTGGTGAAGAATCATGCAGACAGACCAAAAAAGTGATAGATGGACAACATAACAGACACGAATGATTACAATGTCAACTCTTGGGTAGGGCTTCGGACAGTGGGGTCAAGATAACCCTGCCTGCCCAGACATACACCACAGTACTCCTATGAACTATTATCATGGAACAATCTTCTTTTAATTCTAATCACAGATAAACTGAAAATACTTCAAATGAAAATAATGCAAAAATAATGTTGGGAAAAAAGGGTCCTGAAGCAAAAAATCATGAGGCTTTAATTCTTACGTGGTTTTGACTCATGTACGGGCGTATGTTGAGTCGGTCACTGAATGCAATGTTGTCTCCTGATTTTGGCTGCACTGCTGATGTAATCAAACCTGGGGGGGCAACAGACAATATTTAATACAAAAAAATCACAGAATACAAGCTTACACAAATTTTTACGGTATTAAACCAATTTAAAAAATTGCAATCAGCAGGGCAATTGG
>CM031595.1:158382162-158402545 GCA_018398815.1 Conus ventricosus
GAAAGCCCCATGGCCTTAAAGCTTTATGGGCAGTGAGCTGTCAGAGGTCGGAGGGTTTTCAGGCAGGAAAAATCAGACCCACTAGTAGTTCAAACTGATGATCGTCAGCTCCTCAGGCAAACACTTTATACATTTGACTACAAACAATACACACATAGGAAATGTGTATAAAACAACTGCAAACATTCTATACAACTGAGTAGAAACAATACACACATAGGAAATGTGTATAAAACAACTGCAAACATTCTATACAACTGAGTAGAAACAATACACACATAGGAAATGTGTATAAAACAACTGCAAACATTCTATACAACTGAGTAGAAACAATACACACATAGGAAATGTGTATAAAACAACTGCAAACATTCTATACAACTGAGTACAAACAATAGAAACACAGGAAAACAATGTGTGAAACAACAGTTTCAAATATGAAGGACCTAAAGACAGAAGGAAATGCACAAATATCTTGTCTCTTTCTGAAGTGTGAGTAAACCATGTTACAAAAAGTGAAGCCTACCTAGGAACCTACAGCAGCAACCACCTCCCCCCCCCCAAAAAAAACAACAAAACCCAACATTAATGCATTTACACAATGTTATGATTTCTAAAGCACACATGTATAGAACAGGATAACAAAGACTGACCTTGTTTGGTGCCAAATAGTTCTGGTGTTTAGAAGATGCATCCCTGAGATAGAATAAGACATAAGCCTCTTCACGGAATACTTGGTGTGGTGATATTGACTGCACCTGTGACATGAATGAAATATATTTGATTAATCACAAGAAGCATCAAGAAAAAAACAAAAACAAAACAAACAAAAAAACCACACACAGAGAAAAAAGTTGAAAGCAAAAAAAAAAAAAAGATCAGGGAACATTTGAACGTACGTCTGCCTGCAATAAACCTGACCTGTCTGTACTCAGCTACTGGTTAATGTTTTCCTGAATTAGACAAGATTCTCACAAATGTTAAGATGTCATCTTAGGTTGCTCATAGCCCATGAAAGTAGTAGCAGTAAAAAGACACTCGTTTAACATTTCACACTAATGAGCCTAATCCGTATTTTATATATTTACTTTTCTCCATCCACTTTTTTGTTCATTTTGTTACTTCATAACAAAAAACGCACAAACCGTATGTTTTTCCCCACTTGCGAACAAGAATCTAATTTCTCTACCAATTACTTTCCAACAACCTTCACCATTTTCACCTTAATCGAAACTTAAAGTAATAATGTTACCATCATATTAGTGTGTACGCACACGCACACACACGCGCCTACCAATCAGCAAGTTGATAGCTTTTATTTAATTTTCAGGTTACACAATATCACAGAAACATTAATAATCATGCAATTACTAGCAAGATCATTCCTTCCACAAATGAACAAAATGTGGACATTGATTCTGAACCACCAAGCACAATGCTGTACTGTCTCATCTTCAGTGTCCTCTTCTCAGCACTACTCTCACACTGGTCAATCTGGCTGCCCTACTCAAAACCACATGCATGCTTATTTCATCACAGTCCCAGTGTAAGCAACCTACTGAGGAGAGTCACTACCATGTCATCATGAGGTAACCCACCACAGAACACAATCAGCTGCTGACAAGTCACTTGGTGGTAGTAGTGGAGCCTGTTTTTCAAATCAAACATGCACAGGACATCGCCTACTAATTCCTATACTGACAAGAATAGTTGCCTAGTCACTGACCAAGCATAAATGTGACGCTGCACGCGAAAATCATGGATAAGTCGCCAGCTGTAGTTTTGTGCTGCGCGCGGTTTAAAGTGACTGGAGCTAAAAATATCGATGTTGACATTTTTTAATATTTAGATTGTATGACGTTTTATCTGCTAAATTCTCAAGTATTATTAACAAATACGAAGTATAAGTATTTTATTTTAATATTCTCCTGTCGGGAAATGATGGGAAACTGTGGGAAACAAGCGGACTCGTTTGCCCCACTTTCCAACACGATTTCATTCACCTCAGAGTCGCAAAGAGCGGAATAACACCACAATCTGGTTGTAAACTGTCTACAAGCCCTACTTTTACACATTCCAACACTATGTCTTTGTGTTTATGCGTAGTAATTCTGATTTGATGTGCGATCACTGTGGTCAGAGCGACTTATCCATGATCAAATTTAACTGAAGCTGCGTACATCATTGCTACAGATTTGTTCTCTGATGTGAATTATTTTGGAAAGTAGCATACTTCTACTGTTAAAGTCTAAAATTTTATTGCTCTCAGTCTTTTCATTGAAGCTCAGTAATTGCCGAAAGTGAGTAACTGGAAGCGTGCTTTTCGAACACGGAACAACGATGGCGGCGTCGAAGCTGTCGATGCGAGCAGATCTCAAGGCTGCTGTCGGAAACGGCGAATTTCACCTCGCCAGAACTGATTGAAGCAGTGACAGACTACTTCGGAGACAATAGAGAATCTGAAGTCGAAGATTTTAGTAGTGAGGATGAAGATGATCAACCTGTGCCTGTGGAAAATGGGGCTGAACACGAACACACTGAATCTGGTAAGTGATCTGTTTACATTGTTCCACGAATGCTGTCGCTTCGGCATGTTTGTTGTTTTTTAAAGTTTGTGTATATGTATGGCGAACAGGAATTATTGTGATGAAAGATATCACACATATTACTTGATTTCCGTGAATGATAGCTTAAGTTGTCAAGTATGATTTAAAAAAACAAGTGAAATACACCGATGCTGTTGATACTATTTTTAGTAACAGGCAACACTGTCAAGCCAAGGCCAGATTGGAAGTATGAAAAACATCACACTCAGATTATAGATAATTGTGGCACTTAATTTAAGGTGTTTGGAATGCTGTGCTACAAATCTCTTTAAAAAGGAGGAAATAGTGTACAATGCATTTCAGATGACAGATGTACAGATGCGTAATACTAATAGGGTATAGTTTGTGGTTTTGTGAGAGGGGGGGGGGGGGGGGGGGGGGGGGGAGGAGGGCTGTACACAAAAATGCAGTGTGTGTGTGTGTGTGTGTGTGTGTGTGAATGAATGTGTGTGTTGTGTGTGTGTGTGAATGAATGAATGAATGTGTGTGTGTGTGTGTGTGTGTGTGTGTGTGTGTGTGTGTATGAATGAATGTGTGTGTGTGTGTGTGAATGAATGTGTGTGTGTGTGTGTGTGTGTGTGTGTGTGTGTGTGTGTGTGTGAATGAATGAATGTGTGTGTCACTGTGTGTGTATGTGTGCATGTGCGTTGTGCGTGTGTGTGTGTGTGTGTGTGAATGAATGAATGTGTGTGTGTGTGTGTGTGTGTGTGTGTGTGTGTTGTGTGTGTGTGTGTGTGTGCGTGTGTGTTTTGTAACTGGCAGGGGATGGGGAATGGGCAGGGGGAGGGGTGGGGTGTTAGTTGTATGGGATGGGGGTAAGGCTGTAAGTCATTGTCAGTGTGTCACTGTGACTGTGTGTGTGTGTGTGTGTGTGTGTGTGTGTGTGTGTGTGTGTGTGTGTGTGTGTAGTGATTTTATTAGGGAAGGGGTGTGTGTGCTCAAAATCATTGTTGTTATATATGTCAGTTATGTGTTTGTGTGTGTGCAAGTATGTGTGTGTGTCACTGTGTGTGTTATTTCATGTGTGTGGTTTTATTGAAGGAAAATGAGCCTTCGTATTTTCAGTTTCATTGAATGCAAAATATCTGTTCTGTGTGTTTTCCAGCTGATAAGGCTGAGGGCTGTGTGATTCGTCCACCAGTCGTTTTGAAAGCGGACCTCTGTGGTGCTGAAGAGAGGATGGCCTGCTTCAGTGCTAATGCAGGAAAGCCAGATGCCAAGCTGTCTGTTGGGTTTTCTGTTCTGCCAGCTGAATGACGGACAGCCCTGCTATCTCCAGTTTGCACCGAGGAGCTGACTGAACTCCGCATGCATCACCTGGGGATGACGAAAAGAAGAATTGGGACAATGCTATTTTCAGCCAACTTAAGGCCTTCCTTCACACTGGTGCAGTGACAGTTAACACTAAGCGTGGGCAAAATACACCAAGAAAGAAGTGCCGCAGTCAGTACATGCTGAACGGACTCAAAATATGCCGTGAATTGTTCCAGTTCATTCACACCATAGCAAATCAGAAACTGGACCATCTGATTAAACATTATAAAGAAAATGGAATGACCCCACGACAACAAGAATAGAATGCCGCACAATGCCTTGACCTTTGAGGACCAGAAGAAGGTTGTAGATTTCATTTCAAACTACGCTGAAGTTCATGGTATTCTTCTTCCGGGTCGTTGTCCCAGGCTACCACAGGGATGACCTGAAACTGCTTCCTTGTTCTTCAACTAAAACTGCTGTGTACAAAGTGTACTCCGCTGCCTGTGATGCTGGTGGTGGAAGGTGCGTTTCAAAGCGTACTTTCTTGTACTTGTGGAAGAAACACCTTCCGGACATCCTGCCCATGAAGCCAAAGACTGACCTTTGCTGGCAGTGTCAGAAAAACACCTATGCCCTGCAGCAAATGCAGCCTTTAGCATGACTGACACCGAGAAGATGAACCTTGCTACAGCTGCGGTTCAACACCTTGCTGCCGCAAACACGGAGAGGGAGGAGTACAGGCGTGTCATTGCCAGAGCAAAGGTAAATTATTCCTACTGTCTTTGATCCAATTCCTTTGACAGCACTGTCTATCACAGTTGACTATAGCATGTGTTCATCACTTAAGACAAGAGTGTATGTCTGTTATTGTGTTAAGTTGTACTCTGTGTGTGATGAGTGTATGACTTTTATTGTGTTAAGTTGTATTGTGTGTGTGTGCATGTGTGTGTGTGGATAAGATAATGTTGCTTATAGCCCCGCCGACCGCAAAGGGCCACATCAGGGCTGTCACCACGTTAAAATGTGTGTGTGTGTGTGTATGTGTCTCTGTGTGTGTGGTATTCATTCTCATTCAACTTCTCATACCAAGTCACCATGCATGCACACATGTATACACACAATGAAACCAGTTTATTGTCAGATTCCCCCCCCCCCCCCCCCCCCCCCCCCCCCCCCCACACATGTGACGTGGATCTATTGGAAGAACATAGATGCACATTAATATAAAATCGCACACACACGCACACACACACGTACACACACACATTTACATGCTTAAATGACAGCACACACACACGTACGTTTATATGCATAAATGACAGCACACACACACACACACACACACACACACACATCAGATATTTACAAACAACACAAAATGTGAAAAGAAAACTATACAAATTGCATTGTTGCAGGAAGAGCTGAGAACTGCAGGACTGGAACAGCTGGACACACCAGGAAACAACACAGCAGCTTGCTCAAGGAGCATCATGGCCCACTACAGCTTTGACTTTGCTCAACAAATCCACTATCCTTCAGACCCTCTGCAGCCGGGGCCAGTGTACTTTAAAACACCCAGAAAGTGTGGTGTTTTTGGCGTCATGGCAGGGCCATTCCACAGATGGTTGTGTTTCTGCTTGATGAGGCAGTGGAGACAGGGAAGGGGGCAAACACTGTGATTTCTCTCGTGGATTTCTTTCTTGAAAATTATGGACTGAAAGAAGAAACGTGTCATCTCCATGCAGATAACTGTGCGGTCAAAACAAAAACAATACAATGTTGCAGTACTTGATGTGGCGGGTCATGACCGGCCGTCACAAGGTCATCACGTTGTCGTTTCTCTTGGCAGGTCACACCAAATTTGGTCCTGATGCCTGTTTTGGGCTGTTCAAGAGAAACTTTCGCCGGACTCGTGTGGACTGTCTGGATGACATCACAGCTGTGGTAACAGCAGCATCATCTTCGGTTTCCTCATACCACAGTTGTGTGGTGACCAAGAAGGGAACGCTGTGGTCCATACCGTGACTGGACTAGGTATCTGGACCAGTGGTTTAGGAAGTTGGTGGGACTGAAAAAGTACCATCACTTTCAGTTCAAAATGACTGAGGATGGAAAGCCTTGTGTGTGCTGCAAGGAGTCTGCAGATGGACCAGTTCAAGTTTTTGAACCCCTGAAACAGCCCACTACCCTACCTGATGACCTCCCACCCATCATTTACCCAACTGGTCTCAGTGAACCAAGGCAGGAGTACTTGTTCAATGAGATCAGGGAGTTTGTGAACCCAGATAAGAGAGATCTGGTGTGCCCACAACCTCTCAGTCTCAAAACATCAGGAAAGGTTACCCCATCTCAGTTTCCACCTCCTTCCCCCTGTCCATCAAAAACCATCCACCAGCCAGACTGCACCCCCACCACCTGCCAGGACTCCAGGCAGACCCAAAAACATCAAAAGAGGACTTGGGTCAAAGAAAAAAACAGACATGTGACTTTCAGTGCAAAAAAACACTCCATTCAAAAGGCCATTTGTGCAGCTTCAAATGGATTGTGCCATTGCTGTAATTGATTGTTGCAGCGGGTGGGGGGAGGCGGGGGGGGGGGGGGGGGGGGGGGGTGCGCTAGGCTTGGGAGAGGGGGTTGGGTGCTGGCAGTGTAAGACTGATTCTGAAACAAAGACAATAATTTCCAAGGTTGAAAGTGTGTGATTGATTATTGTGAAAGTGTCATTTGGTGACAGTGCTATTATGGTGATGGTTTGTGATGTACTTTACTATCCTCAAAATTAACATTGAACTGACTCGTCACAGAGGTGGCTCACAGATATAACATGGTTTTTTTTAAACTAACTTATGCAGATTAAAGCACAGGTACCCATAGATGTTTGCTGAAAATTTGAAGTGATTCTGACTTGTAGTTTTTTTTTTTACAATTTGTTTGGTGAAAGTTTGAATGCAACGTGTCACCCATCATTAAGCCCAGTAACCAACATTTTCAAATGAAATTTTAATCAAAACAGCAATTAATTGGTGGAATTGAGTTAGTTAACTAAGTTCTATGGGTCATTCTTGATATTATAGTACCAGTCTCATGCTTGGGAAAATTAGTTAGGACTATTTGAATTTTACCAAACTTTAATGAATTTTTCTCAAAACGGGGTCACCGATCACCTGGAGACTCAAACGCGTGTATCTCAGAAAGTAATAAAGATAATTGAAATCTGTTTTTTTGTGTCTTGTTCAGAATGATCTCTTCTTTTAGATTAAATTTTAATCTCATTTTCTGAATTTTGACCCTTATCCATGATTTTCGCGTGCAGTGTCACAGATGATCTTCTCCCGCTACCGAGTTACCACCATCACATCTAACTAACAACAGTGACACTGGGATATATCCAATACAAGCTACTGAAGATCAACAATTGGAACCAAAATGAATGCAGAAATTTCCACTGTCGAAGATTTTTCAATGGAGATAAAGAGGAGACTGCCTGAAACCAGATCATAAATAAACCAGAATAAAGGCAAGTGATGTCAAATTTGAAAAAAAAAGGGCAATGGTGAGGTTGATCTTATTGTAACTGCAGTAAGCATAGATTTTCCTGACAGACCGTTCTGGGTTACCGACATACTTTGGTAATTCCTGCTCATTTGCTACTTAAAAAAAAAAAAATATTTCAGGGCCTGTGGCTCCACTTTCAGCAAAAAAAAAAAATTGCTGACTGAACAAGATGTTATTTCAAACACAAGAGTTAGTGAGAACTGTAGCTCCTAAGGCAAAACGTGGTGACAGCCCTGATGTGGCCTTTGTGGTCAGCTGGGCTATAAGCAACATTATCTTATCTCCTAAGGCAAAACATTCGAAGTGACACACCAGAACAAACATGCTGGTTACACTCCTTGGGTGTGTCAATCATTCAAGAACTTAATGCCTCCAGTACTTTTGTATTTCTTTTTTGTTGTTATTTTCCCAAAGAACTACTTTTAATGTTCAGCATATTCCGCATGTTCTAGGAAAATGTAAGAGCAGAATTCGCTGATATTGTATGGACAAACAGGTTGGTGGACATGGCTGAATATTTCCAAATATATCTCTGATAAGGTTCAACCCATGACCCCCCAGCCTACAACACTAACAAGGGCTAATCACCATCACGAATGGTTTGATCCATAGCACATGGATAACAGACCAACAACAGACAACTCAATATTGTCGCTCCCTCGTTCTCCCACCCAATCTCTCTTTTAATTAAGTGTTATTCTCATCAGTATTCAGCCTTATGCATTCATGACTCACAATGCCATCATTCATGAGGTACCACACGTTGTTTGGTGCTTTCACGTGGCAATAGTAGTGGCCGCAGGTTGAGTCAACACCAGTGTGAACAAGCACACCATATAAATGGTACCATACTGGCTCGCCCTGCAACATACGAAACAAACACTGAGCAAATTCCAAATTGTAGGATCCTCACCCCCCCCCCCCCCCCCCCCCCCCCCCCCCCCCCCCCCCCCACCTCACCCTCCCCGAGTGTTATTCATTCTTCATGCATAATAGACAAAAAATACATACATTGACAAAATAAACACTTTCTTTTAATTTCAAAATGGAGTGACTGAAGGCGGCGAACGAAGCAAGATTAGGAATAGAGTTTTAGAACTTACCGCCAATGACATTGACAAACAAAGCACAAGACAAGACACGATGCATTTCAACCACTTGGGTCTTCATCAGGCGAAAAAATAAATCACATTTAACATGTGGGACAGTACAAACTACGAAAAACGAAAAAAGAATGAAAAATGACTCATCTGTTATTGTCCATGAAGGCGGAAATGACATGAGGCCAGGGGGATTATGGGAGAGGAAACAGAGAGGGGGGGGGGGGGGGGGGTTGCGTCAGGGGAGGTGTGTGTGTGTCATATGATAGGGTTGTGTGTCTAGTTTATTGGGATGGTGTGATATGTTTGTGATGGTTGTGGTAATGGTGGATAGATAATAATGAAAAAAAAAAAAAAAAAAAAAAAAAAAAGGAGAAGAAAGGTGTGTGTGTGTGTGGGGGGGATTTAAGGGGAAGGATCAAAACAAAATTAAGATTAGATAGATGGAGGGTTGCTGTAACTACTGTATGAAGTGAGTGAAGGGGATGTGGTGGTGGTGGTGGTGTATGTAAGTGTGTGTGTATGTGTGTGTGTATGTGTGTGTGTTGGTAGGGGATATTGCCAACTGATGTGGAAGAGGTGGGTATGTGTGTTTGGTTATTGTTGGATATTGATGCCTTGGGGGTGTAGTGTGCCCAGTTTGGAAATGAGATGGGATTCTTGAGTTGTGCGTTCAAAGCTGTCACTCTGTGACTGCCAGAGTGCCATAACTTTGACATGGTCGATGTTGTGTTGGGTGTGGTTGAAGTGTAGGGCGACGGGTTTGGGTCGGTGGTGGCGGATATCAGCCAGGTGTTCAGCGATGCGTGTTTCAAGTGTGCGTGACGTTTCCCCTATGTAGATCTTGCCACACAGCTGGCAGTGGATGGCATATATAATGTTGCGGCTCTGACATGAGAATGTGCGTTTGACTGTGAAGGAGTTTTTGGGGCCCTGTAAGATGGTGTCTGGTTTGGTGAGGGGGCAGATTTTGCAGTTGGGTTTGGAGCAGGGGTGAGTACCTGGTGGTGTAGCTGTGGTTCTGTTCAAACTGGATCGCACGAGGAGGTCTTTGAGGTTTTTGTCACGTTTGAATGTGATCATGGGTTTGGTGTGGAACCCGCCTTCCATACCAAACCCATGATCACATTCAAACGTGACAAAAACCTCAAAGACCTCCTCGTGCGATCCAGTTTGAACAGAACCACAGCTACACCACCAGGTACTCACCCTGCTCCAAACCCAACTGCAAAATCTGCCCCCTCACCAAACCAGACACCATCTTACAGGGCCCCAAAAACTCCTTCACAGTCAAACGCACATTCTCATGTCAGAGCCGCAACATTATATATGCCATCCACTGCCAGCTGTGTGGCAAGATCTACATAGGGGAAACGTCACGCACACTTGAAACACGCATCGCTGAACACCTGGCTGATATCCGCCACCACCGACCCAAACCCGTCGCCCTACACTTCAACCACACCCAACACAACATCGACCATGTCAAAGTTATGGCACTCTGGCAGTCACAGAGTGACAGCTTTGAACGCACAACTCAAGAATCCCATCTCATTTCCAAACTGGGCACACTACACCCCCAAGGCATCAATATCCAACAATAACCAAACACACATACCCACCTCTTCCACATCAGTTGGCAATATCCCCTACCAACACACACACATACACACACACATACACACACACTTACATACACCACCACCACATCCCCTTCACTCACTTCATACAGTAGTTACAGCAACCCTCCATCTATCTAATCTTAATTTTGTTTTGATCCTTCCCCTTAAATCCCCCCCCCACACACACCTTTCTTCTCCTTTTTTTTTTTTTTTTCATTATTATCTATCCACCATTACCACAACCATCACAAACATATCACACCATCCCAATAAACTAGACACACAACCCTATCATATGACACACGCACACCTCCCCTGACGCAACCCCCTCCCCCCTCTCTTTCCTCTCCCATAATCCCCCTGGCCTCATGTCATTTCCGCCTTCATGGACAATAACAGATGAGTCATTTTTCATTCTTTTTTCGTTTTTCGTAGTTTGTACTGTCCCACATGTTAAATGTGATTTATTTTTTCGCCTGATGAAGACCAAGTGGTTGAAATGCATCGTGTCTTGTCTTGTGCTTTGTTTGTCAATGTCATTGGCGGTAAGTTCTAAAACTCTATTCCTAAACTTTCTTTTAAGACAGAATAAAAAATCATGCAAACATTTAGGACACACAGAGGCAGTTGGGAATGAAACCAATGAGTGAACAGGTCTTTCCTTCTTCTACGTCTGGTTTAGGGGCTTTTATTAACCTTCTGCCTACCGCATGACTTTGTGCTACGTGACTGAGAATACCACGCCAAGTGAGTTAACTCCGCAACACATACACACCTGCCATAAAGAAACCTTCATTAAAAATTTGCTTTTAACTCGTCTCTTCTATAAAAGTAATGAAAAAAATCATTTGCTTTTAACTCATCTCTTCTATAAAAGTAATGGAAAAAATTCAAAGACATCACTCCATCCAAAATAGCCATTTTTTCCCCATATATAGTGAACTGGTACACGAAGAAGAAAAAACGAACAGACTAACTCTGCTTCAGTGTTCAAAGCGCTAAAACAATTTTCCCTAAACTCACTGTATTCACAGAATGTCATGGATTTGGAGCACAATAGTGATTTTCCAAGTCTAAACAAAGTACTGAAACCTTCAGGAACAAAATAAAGTCATTCTATATGGTCTGCACACTAAATAATTGACTTTCGTTGTGAAGGGAAAAACAAACCCAAATTTCAATTTTGTCAGCATCATTTACAAGAAGATTTGTGTTCTAACTACTGAGGGGAACAAAATAACAAGAACAGATTACTGAATACTGGACTTTAGACTGTGATGGAATTCAGCAAAAATGTGCTTTTGCACAAGTGCACTGAGCAATCCCCCCCCCCCTTCTCCCCCCCGACACACACACACACACACACACACACACACACACACTGAGGTGACGATGTACCTCTTGTCTGTCTCCTCTTTGCTTTTTGATAAACAGGCAGTTTTTAACTTCGGCCCGAGTTTATGTTCATCCTTTTCTGCTTACTTTTGTGTAGAAAATAAATTTGTTCCTCGCTAAAGGTCGTCCAAAATTCCTCTGAAATGAAAAGGCTAAAGGTGACGCTCCCCCCACAGGCAAATCATGGGACACACCCACTGACTGAACCCGGTTTCCTGGCTGTCAAAACAAGCGAATTCACTGGGGGATTCACTTCTTGTAGCCTACCACTCCAGTCAACAATTAAAGAATCTCTAGCAACTTTTGTTTTTCTAATAATTATTTTCTTTTTTGGGGAGCTGGGCCCAGCAGCAATGGGCAAATCGACACTGTCATTATCATCGCTCTAATCATTATCGATTCTGGCCTCAAAATCAGTCAGCAGTCGATCTTTATTTATAACTAGGTCAACATTGACATCCGCATCATCTCGTTTCTAATCTTCTTCAAGAGTGTAGCCCTCAAATATGCTCTCTTCATCACTATCACATCAGAAAATGAATTCTACAAGTTGCACAGTTACTTGATCCGCCATTTTCCCAGAAAATCTTTGGGAAAAAATAGCCGAACTTTGAAAATTCACAGCAGCAAAACTACTCCACCAAACTCTTGCAACAAAAAACAAAATGGCGTCCAGAAACAGCCGTACCGGAAGACTCTTCCGTCACGATTGCATTCTGGGATACGCGATGGTAAAAGTGAAAGTCATTCACCTAGTATTCAGCGGTCAATCCGGTATTCAGAAAGAGGAAATCTCCCGGTCGATGCGGTAGGCAGTGGGTTAAGAACAAAACATAATAAATATTGTCACAAAATATCCCACACAGTAATGAATGAGCCACTAAGATGAAAAAAGGAACTTTATGACTAAAAATAGTTTTACAATAAACTTACCTATCCAAACAAATGCCTCATCTTCACTTGACGTGGAACATCGCCATGTTCTCTCAATTTTTTCCCCCTCCCCCCAAAAAAACAACCCCAAGCTGGGAGTGCAGGGAGCCAAGTATGACTCAATCCCTTAATAAACCAGCCAGAGTGATCGCCCTTAGTAAGTTCACATCTCCCAGCCACACCTATAAGCCCTGGTCAGAGGAAACAGGCCAGCCAGCATGTCCCCCTCCTCCCACGTTCCATGCTCTTGATCCTGCACCTTGTTAACCCTCTGCCCCTTGTAACGCCCGCTGTGGCCCGAAACACGATGCCTTTCGTATCCTTGTAACGCCCGCTGTGGCCCGAAATACACTGATGCCTTTTGGCTGCCCCTAGCAGACGAATTTTTCCCACAATGCTTTGCGGCGTTATACAGTGACGTAGTTCCGGTTTCCAACTTCCTTCCAGTCCAAACAGCGCATTTTTTCATGGAGGACTTCGGTCGCAGTGATTTTTTGAAGTTGAGAGCAAGTTTGTGATGAGATTTTCGCTTCGGCAAGATGGACGACGAAACTGTGGAGATGTTGGTGAACATTTTTGGTGGCAGTGACAGTGATGAGGAGCTATTTACTGGCTTTAAATTAGAAGAATAGTGAAAGGAGAGGAGTCCGATGTCGATTTTGGTGGCTGATGGAGGCGATCTCAGCGAAATCTTAACATCAACTATGCCGATTACGATGGCCGCGGATGGCGTTTCATGCAGTTCGGTCAGTAGTGTTGAACTTAGCATAATTTTTTTACACCATTTTATCAACAAAGATATAAGCTTTGATGCATGTGGAATTTTACTTCAAAATGTTAACTTAATTTTGGAGCAAATAAAACATATTTATGACAAGGTTTGTATTTTTTCTGATTTTTTATTTAACATCAGTACATCCAATTTACGGAGTTACTTACCTTCCTTAAGATTTTGATACTAGTAAGCACTCAGACGGTCCAAGGGGCAAAGGGTTAAAGAAGAGTGGCTAGGGACTTATGATTTTGGTGGGACGCTGGAGCATGCACGCCCCTGACGAAACTCATGTTTGGACTGCCGCTGAAGGAGAGCCTATCGGAAGAGGATCCTTGAAGCAAAAGGGCAAGCTTCCATTCCTAGTTGGTGAAGATCATGCAGACAGACCAAAAAAGTGATAGATGGACAACATAACAGACACGAATGATTACAATGTTAACTCTTGGGTATGACTTCGGACAGTGGGCTTAAGATAACCCTGCCTGCCCAGACATACATCACAGTACTCCTATGAACTATTATTATGGAACAATCTTCTTTTAATTCTAATCACAGATAAACTGAAAATACTTCAAATGAAAATAATGCAAAAATAATGTTGGGAAAAGGATCCTGAAGCAAAAAATCATGAGGCTTTAATTCTTACGTGGTTTTGACTCATGTACGGTCGTATGTTGAGTCGGTCACTGAATGCAATGTGTCTCCTGATTTTGGCTGCACTGCTGATGTAATCAAACCTGGGAGGGCAACAGACAATATTCAATACCAAAAAAATCACAGAATACAAGCTTTACACAAAGTTTCACGGTACTTAAACACAATTAAAACCATTGCACATCAGCAGGGCAATTGGTACATCTCTGCACACAAATGCACATTATGTGAAATAGCTTTTTTTTTCCAGCCAGGTGTAAATGGAAGACAATTACTGCATTTCAAATTTCCAAATAATAACTATTAACAGAACATTATTCTTATAAACCAATTTTCACTTTCAAGTAACGGTGTTGCTTTTGTTTCAATAACTGCATTATTTGCATCACTGCATAGAAAATTTACTTCAGAGTTCAACATATACAATACATAACCATGGATTAAAAGCAAATTATTGAAAAAGTATTAATGAGGGGACTTGAAAGTGGTCAGCACAATCGCTCAGATCAGCAACTTGATAGGCTCAAAAGAATCTCTCTGTTCAGAGGCTTGACTTTAAAATATATTGTCTCTGATGGCAAAGTTGCTGAAAATCTGATTTATCCATCATTCCATGACACAGAAATGTGGTACTGTACTCACCGTTTCAGTTGGACTGTGAGCACATTTGAAGGCTTATGGATACTGAGTTTCTTCTGCGCATTTACTTTCTGAAGACATCTGGATGGATCACGAAACAAAAACGTATCAAAATGTTTCACAGCATAAAGACTTCCCTGTCACACATTTACATTAAACATTCTTCAAATGTTCTGACCTGTCCTGACAATGAACACACAGACCTGCCAACCCCCTAAGAGACCAATGAGTAAGAATTGAAGCTCAGTGAGCCAGAAATGTGTAATTTCTGAGAGCTAAGAGAATCAAGCGCAACATTTACCTTTTTTCAAACAAATACGATGCGATGAAATTGTTCGCACAATTTTTGTGAACTTTACTTTTCTACAAAAACAAGCTTTTCTTTTAAGTGTCACAAGAAATCTTTACAAATTATAAAAACGTAGAATACACTGGAAACACACACAAATCCCCTAAACCATCATGGCATGGCACACAAAGGCTTGATAGTGCGCCAGAAACAACCTAAAAAACTGGAAATGAAATGAGGCAGGGAACAGTAAATAATAAACAGTAAACAAGTGGGGTAACGTTTGCTCCCATAAGGAAACCTAACACAAGGTAACTTTTATTCAAGACTGGCACAGCCTTTTAAACTCGAATAAAGTCAGACAAATACACAGACGAACAATCTAATAGTGGGGGAAAAAAAAAACAAGCGCAGGCCAACAACTCAACTGTCTTGATAGTAATGACTTGGCAAAGATTTGGACTTACGGCGGGAGAGGGGGGGGGAGTTCGAAGATGGAGAAACTGGGAACATGAAATTAAGAAAATATATAACCTAAAAAATGTTCTCCCCTGTTGCTGATTCTGTGCATGTGGGGTTGGCTATCAGCTCTGTGGCGATTGTGTCATTTTTTAAGTATCGCACCACCCCAGGAAAGAATCCCCCCCTCCCCCCCCCCCTTCCTGACTTCATCAGTCCCCAACACAAACGGTCCATTCTGCAGTCGAAATGCAGCAGCAGTTTAGGCTTCCATGACAAGGGTCCTTACAGTGTGTGTTGTCTTTGTTCGACCGCTCTTGAACTGTTTGGCGATCTCCGAATCTGAGAACGCTTCTTTAATGCATGGTCGGCTGCGCTAAGAGCGATGTTGTGCTCGACGAAAAATCCGGCCACCAACGCTTCAGCCCGAATTACCCTTTTCCTAATTTCATCCTCTTTTGAGGTGTCTACAGTCTGAAAAAACTGTGTGATGCTGGAAGAATTTGGCGCGTTAGAGGAATCGATGTGCTTGCGTGACTCAAGGTGACGCTTCACATCCACCATCCCGCTATGGGAAATTGTGATGTTCGACTCGCAAGTGGTACACCGTGCACAATTTACACCTTTAGCCGAAGGTCGTATGCAGGGGAACTTTTCCGAGTATTCTTTTCGGAACTTTTGACCAAGTTTTTTCTTTTTCGCATCTTGTCCAAAACTTTCTACTCCATGTTTCGACATTGTCGTAGCTAAAACTTCAAAAAGACACCAACTTCGCTGAATGGTAAAGATGGTGAAACGAACTGCGCATGACCGGAAACGCTTCTTGAAGATTACTGGTAATACGCACGGCGCCGTGCGAATCTGTACATAAGCTGATTTTTTCGTCCGTTTTTTTCCTTTCCTTTTTTTTTGAAAACTTTCAATGCGTAATTTTTTGGCTAAATGCGTAAGAATTATCACTTGGGCGTAATAAATTACGCGAAATGCGTAATGGTTGGCAGGTCTGAACACATGAAAATTTATTTTACAAAAAAATTATGGCTACTGATAAGAATATTCATCAGTACAAGGACAGAACTACACTTTTAACTATATAAATCAGGGCTTAAAACAGGAGGAGGAAAAACACACTGAAAGTAAGGGGGTCCGGGGCATGCTCCCCGGGAAATTTTTTTAAAAACCAAGTGTAAATCTATGCCACTTCGCGCTTTCTGGACATAATTTCAAGAGATATTTAGTGCATAAAAATTGCTGTAAACATGAATGTGATCTTCAAGAGCTTTCTTCCCACGACCACCGTAACACACTTCCCTTGAGCACAGTTTGCACCGAGCTAAAGCTGGTGCAGTCACTCTGTGAAGAAAGTCTCCAATGACTTCTTCGTCAACTTTCTGAAGCGTCCACTCCCATTTCCACTTGTTTTTAATTGAAGTGTCGTCAAAAGTCTGACCCGCTTGAACAATGTCTGTGCGCTCCGCCATTTTATTTTTCCAAGAAGTCCGACCGGAAACTTCTTCCAAGAAAAATCAGGGGCCATAACTTGCACGCCGTTGCTATGAACGCTCGAATCCGATCACGGATGCCTTGCTCCTTTTGTTGTTTTTGTTGTGTGTTTTTTTTTTTTGAAAAACTGAAATCACAGAATTCTGCCCAGACGTGGAACGTTTTAAGCCCCGATAAATACAATGTATCATATCGATGTTTACTGATCTTTCATTTAGGTTCAACACTCAACGAGTTTACATTTCAAGTTTAGTTATTTTCATGTTTAAAATCAGTCACTGTGGTGCAATGTGGATGTAAAATTCAAAAGCAAGAGGTTATATACATTATCATAAATAAAAATAATACCATAAAGGGCTTCAACTACAAATTATGAAACATGAACAATAATCAAGAAACTGCTGCAATTCAAGAACTGGCTGCAGTGGCTTGTAAACCTTTACACTGCTGGGTATAGAATATTTCTGATAATTCATCCAGACTAACTGCACATTTCCAATTGTGCAATATTGTGTTCAAAAAGCAAGGTCTGTGTATGTCAGAATCATTTATCATCCATCTCTGATGCACCATTGCAAAACAGCAAAAGTTCTTGAGCAGAAGACAGAGGTATATACTTTTCACATTTGTATGCGTTGTCCATATCAAGGGTCTCAGGCTTGACATATCTTGCAAACGCCTCTTCCAGATACTTGACATCCTGCATGAAATGATATTACACTTACTGATACTGAACTATCATAAACTATTCAGTCATAATTAGATGTCTGTGAATAATAATACATTATTCCAAACTTTGAAAAATGCGCAGAACAATTCAGTCTGACTCCTGTGCTTTGATCCTGTATATCGAAACAAACATACATCACACTATTAAGGACCACATTCTTTAAACAGAACAAATCTAACCATGCTGCCTGCAACTCGCTAAATCTCGAAGGTTGGCCATTCTTTTTTTAGAAAGAGAAAAACACCAAATACCAAAACTTTCTGTATTACAAGTCAACACTCTGCCCCCCCCCCAAGTTTTATAGATTAAAAAGATCTCCATGTGATAAATATGTTTTGGGCTCCCAACAATGTAAGCCAATTGTACACTTTTGTTCACTATGTACAATCAATGACTTTCACTCCCGCCGCTTAACTGCTCAAGCACAAATCACCCAGTGTCCACTTTTATTCATGCACAATGTATCCATGGGAAATAAAAACAACTGCCAAATTTCATTCTTCTGTATCATGCAAACAACAAAAACTATTTTCGTAGAATAAAATCTATTCTTATTTTCCAAAGTGCCTCCTTCATAGATAAATCTGTGTATCTTCATAAGCAGAGAATGTGTTCAACATTCCTCATCAACTTGTCATCCAAATCTTGTGGTGACTATTTTATTAGTACATACACTGATGCACTTACTTTAATATCAAGGCTGATGTCCATGTACGGATCATAGGTGTTGAAGCGAGCTGAACATTTCAAGCACTTCACTGCAACAGACAAATATCTGCATTATTATTCATTGACGACCATCAATAAATTGTAATATATTCTATCTGCTGCTCATTCTGCAAATGAAAATTATTATTTCATAATGTGGTACATTACTGGGATAGACAACTTCAAATATCAGTAAAATTTGAATTCATAAAAGACAAAATAAAAAAAATGCTCTGGCAAATCAAAACGGACAATCAAAAGAAAACAATAACCATCATAAAGAGAAAGAAAAATGATGTTAAAAAAAATCAACTGCAGAACTTACCTTGACTCTGAAGATATCCCCCAAAGATCTGATTTACAACTGTTGTCTCTCTGCTCAGCCGGTCAAGTCTGCCAAAAGACACACACAAACTCCTTTTTTGCTCACTTTCTTTTCAAAGTCATTTAATTATAAATTCTCTTTATCAAATTTAATAACAACAAAAATACAATATTAACAAGTAACTACATGCACACAGAGAGAACTAATGAACATAAAATGTCCCTTATAGCACTTCCCCTTATTTGAAAGGACACGAGCACATGTTCACAATGACCACAAAGTTCATAGTTTATAATCTTCATCATTATTGCCCAGCCGACCACCACAAAAGCATGCAAAAGCTATTAAATACAAACTAAAGGCAAAACACATTACATGGCTCAAACATCAAATCTAAGCATCCAACAGAAACAAAATCAATGGAAGAAAATCCAGACTTGGAAATCATAACCAAGTGAACAGCTGAACAAGAAGTGCCAATTGTAATAGACTTAGATCTGGTGCATGTTTGCACAGACAGACAGGAAGAGAGGCATTCATGAAAGCAGATCTCTGCCAAGGCCAAACCTGAATCTGTCCTCTGATGTGGACCTGCACTAGATTTCAATCCACATTTGATGGGACAGGCATATGCACGTACAGACCACAACTGATGGGACATGTACAAGTGTGCATGAATACCCCATTGGCAAGTACCATTATTCAAAGGAGAACCATGACGTGTACAAATCAAACACCTAAGCTGTCTTCTTCACCCACGCTGCCCCATGACTGGAAGCAGCAATGGTTCATCAACATTTTAATGTGAAATTGTACAGATTCAGAGTAGGAATTAACTTGACTGTACCAGTTTTATACAGAATTCCAACTGGCCATTTCAAATGGGGGACACTGAAGTTTTGTTGAGCTCTGACATCGCCTGAATACCACAAATTTCAAAGAAATAGCAGATTTCTATTGGAAATTTAACTTACGTCAAAGTTTAAGAAATTTTTCAATTCGACTTTCCTGCAAAAATGATTTTCTGGGGAAAAATATTTGGAAATCAACTTCAACAAAGCTAACAAGCTGCCAACTTTAGTAAGTTGACAGCTTTCAAAGCTGCAATGTAGCTATGTTGACTATACAGACTGATGTAAATCTCTTTTAAATGAAAATTAAAAAGGCCAACATTTCAGCAATGATGAAATTTTACAAATATCTGCAATTATTTTCTGTAAAAAATGACTTAGTCAACTTTTGCATCATGGTCCATATTTGTCCAAATATCTTTGATTATAAAAACGAAAGCAAGTAAATTAAAAAAATTATCTGATCTAATTCTAGTCTGACTCATGAAACTACTTCATAAAAAATCTTTTTTTTTTCAATCTTTCGTTCTCAATTCTTCAGAATGAAAAATAAATGAAAATGGCAGCATCACTGATGAATAAATTTCAGTTCAGCATGATTTCAAGTTCACTATACATCAAATATATTTAATAATGCAACTTGAAATAGGTAAAACAACTGTTAATTTAGTTTGATTTTGGTTTGTTTATCTCTTGTACATTTCGTGTCAGTGTAGCTGCCATATATTTGGAGTCATTTTTTTTTTCACACCTTCCTTAAAACATTGAATCAAGAAGAGATTTCCTCCTTCCTGTCCCCCTCTCTCTCTCTCTCTCTCTCTCTCTATCTCTCTCTTGCCTCGGATGTCAAACATTTTTGTGTTAATTCTTACGTGATTTACCTTGATGGGGGGGGGGGGGCGGATGAGGTGGGGGTTGCTGTGTATGTGTGTGGGTCTGTTGGGGTGGTGGGGGTGGAGGAAGTTGTGTCTATGTGGGATGG
>CM031595.1:158403545-158458227 GCA_018398815.1 Conus ventricosus
ATCATGCAAACAAAAAAAACTTTTTTCGTAGAAAAAAATCTATTCTTATTTTCCAAAGTGCCCCCTTTTCATAGATAAATCGTGTATTTTCATAAGCAGGGAATGGGGTTCAACATTCCTCATCAACTTGTCATCCAAATTTGTGGGGACTTTTTTTATTAGTCCCATACACTGATCCCAATTATTTTTAATTTAAAAGGCTGATGTCCTTGTACGGTTTCATAGGTGTTGAAGCGAGCTAAAAATTTCAAGCATTTCACTGAAACAGAAAAATTTATCTGCATTATTATTCTTTGCGCCTTCAAAAAATTTGTAATAATTTTTCTGCTGCTCTTTCTCCCAAATAAAAAATTTTTTTTTCATAAAGGGTGGTACATTCCTGGGATAGCAACTTAAATATCATTTAAAATTTAAATTTCATAAAAGACAAAAAAAAAAAAAAAATGCTTGGCAAAATCAAAACGGACAATAAAAGAAAACAAAAAACACATTAAAAGAAAAAGAAAAATGTTTGTTAAAAAAAATCAACGGCAGAACTTACCTTGCTCTGAAGATATCCCCCAAAGATCTGTTTTACAACTGTTGTCTCTTGCTCAGCCGGTCAAGTCTGCCAAAAAAACCCCACAAAACCCCCCTTTTTTTGGCCCCCACTTTCTTTTCAAATCTTTTTAATTTTAAATTCTTTTTATAAAATTTTAATAACAAAAAAAAAATACAATATTAACAAGTACTACATGCACACAAAAGAGAACTAATGAACTAAAATGTCCCTTATAGCACTTCCCTTATTTGAAAGGACACGAGCACATGTTCACAATGACACAAAGTTCTTAGTTTTTTAATCTTCATCATTATTCCCCAGCCGACCCCCACAAAAGCTTGAAAAAAAGTATTAAAAAACAAATAAAGGAAAAAACCATTACATGGCTCAAACACCCAAATCAAAGCACCCAAAACAGAAAAAAAAATCAAGGGAAAAAAAAATCCAGATTTGGGAAATCTAACCAAGTGAACGCTAAACAAGAAGTCCCAAAATTGTAATAGATTTTGATCTGGTGAATTTTGCACAGAAGACGGGAAAGAGAGGCATTCATAAAACGACCCTCTCCCAAGGGCCCAAAAAGGGAATCTGTCCTCGGGATGTGGCCCTGCATAGTTTTTCAATCCACATTTGGGGGGACAGGCATATGCCCGTACAGCCCAAAAAAAGGGAATGGGAATGTAAAGTGTGCATAAATTTTTCCCCCAAATTGGGAAAAATTTTACCATTATTCAAAGGAGAACCCCTGACGTGTACAAACCAAAAAACCTAAGCTGTCTTTTTCACCCCGCTCCCCTAATAAATGGAAGCGCAATGGTTCATCAACTTTTTAATGTGAAATTGAAACAGATTCAGATTTGGAAAATTAACTTGACTGTACCAGTTTTATACGAAAGAATTCCCAAAAGGGCCACAAATGGGGGCCCACTGAAGTTTTGGGTTGGGGCTTGACATCGAACGGGGAATACAAAAATTTTCAAAGAAAAAAAAAAGCGGATTTCTATTAAAAATTTTAAAACTTACGTAAAAGGTTTAAGAAATTTTTCAATTCGATTTCCCTGAAAAAATTGTTTTTTTGGGGGAAAAAATTTTTGGAAAATAAAACTTCAAAAAAAGCTAACAAGCTGCCAACTTTGTTGGGGCATTTTTCAAAGCGGGCAATGTAGCTATGTTGATATACAGATGATGTAAATCTCTTTTAAATAAATTTTTAAAAAAGGCCCAAAATTTCGGGGCAATGATGAAATTTTACAAATATCTGAAATTTATTTTTTTTGTAAAAAATGACTTAGTCAACTTTTCCCATCATGGTCCATATTTGTCCAAATATCTTTGTTATAAAAAAACAAAAGCAAGAAAATTAAAAAAAAATTTATTGATCTAATTCTGGGCTAAATCATAAAAAAACTACTTCTTAAAAAATTTTTTTTTTTTTTTCAATTTTTTGGTTCTAAATTCTTCAGAATGAAAAAAAAAAATAAAAATTGGCAGCATCATGATGAAAAAAATTTCCCAGTTCAGCATGATTTTTCAAGTTCTCTATCATAAAATTTATTTTTTTAATAATGAAACTTGAAAAGGAAAAAACAACTGTTAATTTAGTTTGATTTTTTTTGTTTATCTTTTTTACTTTTGTGTCAGTGTAGTGCCATATTTTTTGGAGTCATTTTTTTTTTCACCCCTTTCCTTAAAACTTTGAATAAAGAAAAATTTTTCCCCCTTTCCCCTGCCCCCCTCTCTCTCTCTCTCTTCTCTCTTATTTTTCTCTCTTGCTCGGATGTCAAACATTTTTGTGTTAATTCTTACGTGATTTACCTTGAGGGGGGGGGGGGGGGGGGGGGGACCCCTTTTGATTTTTAGGGGGGGGTTGCTTTTGTATGTGTGTGGCTTTTTGGGTGGTGGGGGTGGAGGAAGTTGTGTACATATGTGGAGATAGCGGGGGGGTTGGGGGGGCCCTTTAAAAAGGGAGTTATTTACTCGAAAATTATAAAATATTGCTTTTCTGCTTTTGCTATGCACTGATGTTTACAAGTGAGGGGGAAAGCCCGGGGGGGCACTGTAAACTATACTTCTGTGTGTACTGATCTCTCCCATACTGGGGGCCAAAAAATTTTTTGGGGGACTTGTTGCTAAAAAAATGGATCCCATGTTTTACTTTGGTCTCTTACTTTCAGGTAAAAAAAGGGTTTATGGTAACGTTTTCTGGTTTTTAAAAAACGGGAAATTTGGGTATAACTATCGCTTGTTAGGGATGCCCATTTTTTATATGGTGAAAATTGTGCGTACATGATATTGAAAAAACAGTTTTTTAAATCCCAAATTTTGACAAGACAGTTACCCTGTTTTTTTAGGATTTGCCCCTTTTCCCGGCCCCCACCCCCCCCTTTTTCGGTATTTTTTGGGCCCCCCCCCCCCCCCCCCCCCCCCCCCTCGCTTTAGGGCCCCTCACTTTTTCTTTCCCCTTTTTGCTATAGATTTTCGCAAATGGGGGAATTTATGCGATTATGTCCCGCTCGCGCGAAGGGTGTGTGTGTGTGTGTGTGTGTGTGTATGTGTGTTTTGTTTGTGGGGGGGGGGTTGTGTGGGGTGTTGTTTTGTTTGCGATTTAGAGGGGAAACCACACTCTTCTGAACCTGTGTCTTGCTCAGATCAGTTAGCGCGGGGGGGGTTATTTTACGGGAACTAATTTTTTGGGTTTTAAATTATTTTTTGGTATTTTGTTTAATTACTTCTCTTTACTCCTGGTGGATAGCTTTGATCTTCTCGGAAAATTGGGGGAAAAAAATTTTCTTTTGTAGGGTTTTTTGTTTTTTGTTTTTTTCTTTTTTTCTTTTTTTCCTCTGCTTTTAAAAAAATTATTCAATCCCTTTTTTGTGCCCCCATAAAAAAATAGAATTCTGATTTTTTTTTGTGTCATTTAAACCAAAGTGAAACAAGAGTTTTATGAATTTTTCTTGTGCAAATTTCCTATTGCTGTTGTTTTAGACTTTTTATTTTATTTATTCTTTGCGGTGTGTGGGTGTGTGTGTGTGTGTGTGTGTGTGTGTGTGTGTGTGTTGTGTGTGGTGTGTGTGGGGTATACGATTAGCAACATAAAATTTTTGGGTAATATGTGAAAAATGCATTTTTTTGGTTTTGTGTACGTGTTGTGTACAATTTTGCACTTTTGTGGTGAAAAAATTGCGTGTTTTTTCCCAGATTGTGAAAGAGTTGTTAGGTCCAAAGTGGGCATATGTGCACGTTTAAAACTATACATTGTGTTGTATGTAACTGAAAAAACCCTGGTATAAAAAATGCATTTGCATGAAATTGTATGCACGTTAGCCCTGTGCCCTGATTTAGGGATATTGTGCAAAAAGGGGAAAGCCCTGATTTGATTTTTCCCAGGAGGGAAAAGAGGATTATCTTTTCCCGCCCTCGCGTTCTCTCCGCCTCCCCCCCCCCCCCAACCCCCCCTTTTCCTGCTTTCGTGCCCCCTTCCCCTCTTTTCCCCCTTTTTCTCTTTTCCCCCTTTTTTTTTTTTCTTTTTTTTTTTTTTTTCCCCCCCCTTTTTTTCCTCTCCACGCCCGGGGCATTCGTGCGTGATTCAAGCAAAAGTGCGGCGCGGGTGTACGTATGTGAAAATTGTCCCCGCGCGCGTGGGGATGTGTTTTTGTGTGTGTTTTGGCGAAGGAGGAGGATCACTTCGCATAATTATTATTGGGTTTTAAATTAACAAAACACCTGGGGTTTGGGCCCGTCTTCTGCCGCCGAATTGGGCCCTTTTTTTTTTTTTTGGTTTGTTTTTTTTTTTCCCTGTTCGGGTTTTTTCAAAACTCCATCTTTGAAAAGTTGCTATTTAGGTCTTGAAAAATAAAGAGTGATGCCCAAAGACGATTTTTTTTTTTTTTTGCAAAAACTCATGCCAAATGTCACATCCAAAAACATTCAATGGGCTATAAATGATTTTTTCAGGGGGTCAATGTCTATGTTTTAGAAACGTGTGGTGTTGGGATGTGTCCCTTGTGCCTGGGGAATTTACAGGGTTTTTATTGGGTTTTCATTTTTCAATGTTGATTTGTGCTTTAGCGTTGATGTGATAGTGTATGTGACATGGATTCCGCTTTCCAGTTTTGTTTTTTTTGGCCCTTTTGGGCTTTTTTGAGAAAAAAATTTCGTTTTAAAGTAATTTGTGGAAACTATGAAAATTCCCATTAAGTATCCTTTTGTCCTTTCCGTTAAAGACTTGTAGGGGAAAAACAAAAATTTTGGGGCTATGAACGGGCCCAAGGGCTCCCCAATGTCAGAAAGTCGAGAGTGTTTAATTATTTAAGACCAAAAAAAGTTATTTTAAAATTTTCCGTACAAGGGCACTCACTGTTTTCCCAAACTTTGAAGCCTACGTTTTAAAAACTGAATGGGGGTAAAAATGTTATTTTTCCCCACATAATTCTAACTCCCGGGGTTGCCATACCCGTTTTAATTTAAAAACTTTTATTTGCTTGAAAAAAAGATTTATAAAGACCCCTTGGCAAATATATTTTTGCCTCGATAAAAGCCAAAAGGACATGGGGAAATTTTTAATTTTGAATTTGTATGGGCCCCAAACGTGACGATCCAGAGTTTTTAAATTTCATTAGAAAAAAAGATTCGGGGTTTTTAGGGGTTGAAAAAAGTAATCATTGCAGGAGACTGGAACTCTGTCCAAATTTCACTCTTGACTTTTTTGTAACTACAAAAACAATAAAAAATCCAAAAAGCAAGAACAAATAGATGATATGATGGATAATTGGGGCCTCGTTGATGTTTTGGGGGGAAAAGAAACCCGGTTTAGGAGGACACATGGAGAAGGAAAAACACCATTCCAGAGAGTAGAATTTGACTATTTTTGATTTCGGATATATTTTGTAGTTATGTTTTGAAGAGGGTATTCTACCTGGTACCCATCGATCCTCTTTTCAAAATTAACTCTGGGAATGTGGCCCAAAAAGAGAGGAGAAGTTCTGTGGAAATTTAATTGTTCCCCATTAAAAAACAAGAAAATGTAGGGAAAAAAAAAAATGTAATCAAAAAAGGGGAAATGAAGAGTACGCAGCCCTACCTTATTGTGTGATTCCATAGAAAAAAATAGCAAAGTTTGATCTGCAGTTTTTTTATCTCGGTCAGCTGTTCCCGGATACGCTTTTGTTTTAAGATTAGGGGGAAAACTATTGGGCCACGCAACAAGAAGAAAAAGTGAAGCTTTCAAAAAAAGAAAAAGAACTTGAAAAAAAAAATAGAACCCCCTTGGAAAAAAGGGTTTACATTTCTGATGGAGAAAAAGCAGTTTGAAAAATTTCAAAAAAAGAACTGGTCAGTGTAAGAAAAAAAGAAAAGGAAGGGGGTTTTTTGCTGCGTTTTAAAAGCAAAAATGGGTTTGCCGAGGGGAAAAAATAACAAAAAACTTTTGCGGCCTTGAAAAAAGGAACTATGCAAGTAAACAAATTAAAAAACTTTCTTTAAAGGGCCCGGTTTCAAAGTTAACAAAAGAATAATGACATTATGAGGGAGTGAATTATTTTACAAAAATTTATTTCGGGAAAAGTTGAAAAACGTGGTGAAATCCAAAACCTTACTGACCCAAATGCCACAATTTAAAGGAAAAGGACAAAAATCTCTTTAAAGGGGAAAAAAACTTTAGAAGAGGCCTGGATATGTGTTTTAAAAAATTTTGGGGAAACAAAAAAAAGCCCCGGAATGACGGTTTCACAGCTGAGTTCTTTAAGTTTTTTTTTTTTACGTTAGGGTCAAATGTTAAGATCTTTTTTTCGAAGGGTTTTACAAAAAAGGAAAAAAATTTCAAACCCCAGAAAAGGGGGGGGTCATTATATGCATTCCCAAAGGGGGAAACCCCAAAAACCAAATAAAAAAAAAGGAGCCCCAAAATCGCTTTTGATTTTAGTGGGTTTTAAATTGGGGTCTGCGTGCATTTTTAACAGATTAAAATTTTCTTTAAGTTCAATCATAAGTGAAGACAGGTGGCTTTATACCAAACCGATACTTAGGGATAACATTGACTTATTTTTCGGGTCCAGGATTCCCTTTTTTAAAAATAGGAAAAATGGGCTATTTCTATGCTTAGACTTTGAAAAAGCATTTGATAAATGTTGACTTACAATTTTTGTTTAAGGGCTTAAAGATTTTGGGCTTGGCCCTGGCTTTGTCGCTGGGTTTAAAAATTTTTTTTTAAAAAATTAAATCAACGTTTCTGTCAAAGGGAAACTAACTAGTGGTTTGCCATTGAGAGAGGTTGAGAAGGGGCCCGATATCAAACCCCCTTGTTTTTTTTTGTGGTTGAAATGTTACCCTTGGGTAAAAAAAAAACCAAAATATTCAAGGGTTTAAAATTGGAATTTTTGTCATTAAAAAATCACTTTTTCAGGGCCCCCTGAAATTACTTTTTGAGGGAGACGGGAAAAACGTTTTAAGAATCAATCAGAACCATTGAAAAATTTGGGAAAAGTTTGGGCTTTTTATTTAAAAACAGAAAAAAACGGGTAGCAGATGGCTTGGGGAAATATGCGGAAATCAGCACTGAAAAATTTTTACCCCACCTGAAGATGGGAAAGGAAAACCAAAACCCTTTTAAGATTTTTTGGGGTTTTGGTTAAAGAAAGATTTAAAAGAATGTGAAGTTGTGAATTTTGAGGAAAAATTTCTGAAATAAAATCATATTTCAGAAACTTGGCAAAAAAACAAATTACAACCCCTTGGTAGAGTCCAGTTTTTTAAGCGCTTGTGTTATCCAAAATTTTTCATTTATGGGGTATTTTTGAAAAACCCCCTGGGCCGTCTTTTTGAGGAAAAAAAAAAATTTTGTGTTTTAAATTTGTAGGGAAAAAAACAAAGATAGAATAAATTTTTAAAAAAAAGTCTTGGGTTTAAAAAAATCAACTCCCGGGGGGGATGGGTATAACCCCAATTTTAAAAATTCTGAACGCTTGGAAAAATAAAAGTGGATTCTTTAAAATACAATCAGTAAAACCCTAAAAGGAAAGGGAAATTCTCAGGGCTTCAGTTTTCGAAAATTGACATTTAAAGGGGAAAACCCCCGGGTCCGAAATTTTCCCAAAAGGTGTTTTAAATTTCATTCTGGGGAAAAATGTTTTTAAAACATACAAAGAATTTGGAGACGTTTTAAAAAATGTCAAAATGTAGAAGTTTTTGTTCTGAACCCTTTTTTTGTAAAACAATTAAATTAAAAAAACAGTTTATTATAAAAACGGATCAGAAAAAATTTACTTTTTTTTAGGAAAAACTTTTGGATGGGGCAAAGGCAACTTCTTCACATTCCAAACTTTCACAGAAAAAATTTTTGGGATGTTCAGAAATTTTTTTACTTACCCTGGGGAAACATAAAGTGCTGTGAGAAAATTCGCAAAAGAGATAGGATGAAATTTTACGCGCGGGCCCGAATTTTTCAAACCCAAATTTTGAAGAAAAACAAAAAGCTCATTCAGGAGCCAAAAGGGATTTTTATGAATCTTAATGGAAAAATGCCAAAAAGAGCCCAAGTGTTGTAGAAAGTGGGGAAAAAAAGGCTGGAAATGAGGTCTGTTGGCTCAAAGCATTTAAGAACATTGGAAAAATAAAAGATATTAAAAAGAAATGGTTCCAAATCCAAAAGTAACTCATAAAAATTTTGGGAAAAAAAATTTTTAATTTTTCAGAAAATGAAAATAACCAGTTCAGATTAAAAGTTCGTTCTGTATAACGAAAAAGAAACAATAAAAAACACCCCTTTGGGGCCCGTGAAAGGAAAAAAACTTTTTGGAGGCATTTCAAAATTTGATAAAAAGAAAAAAAAGTAACAACTCAAAAACCCCCCCCTTGGGTAACAGAAAAAAGTTTTATTTTAATGCGTTAAAAAATTACAGAGCTGACAAGGGTTTTTTGACCCAATTTTTGTGGTTTTGCTAAATATTTTATCTACAAATAAATGTGGAAAGGGAAACAACCCCAATTAAAATTTAGTATATTTATATCTGAAAAGAAGATATGAAAATTTAAAAATTGTTATGTCGGGATTGATATGGGCTCAGAAAAACTGGTTTTGGCTCAAAGGGCAATGTAAAATACCCTTTTTGAAAAAATTTTTTAAACCTCTTTTTTTTAGAAATTTCTGTCACGGATCAAAAAACCGTCTGTATTTGTATATAATGTTCCTGTCCCAAAATTTTCTGGTGCTTTAATGTTTGTGTTTCTGTCTGTCTCTATGTTGAAAAAAGAAAAATTTAAAAAATGTTTAAAAAAAAAAAAAAAAAAGCAAAAAAAAAAAAAAAAAAAATATATATATATTTAATAATTTTTCACTGTTCAACTTCAGTTCTGGTAATCCATGAAGGCAGTATATATACTACTCAAAAGAATTTAAGGGCCGCATTAATTTTTGATATGGTTTACATAATACAGCGTAGCATAAAACATGAAATGTTTATGGCCAATTTATTCACTCAAAGTGTGACAAGTGCTTCACAGAAAAACTGGTTTTGGCAATTGTTCAGTCGAATCTGTGTCAAAGGTGTTACACTGGTCCGCAAAAGAAGCTCAAAAACCACGAGAAAAAGGTCGCAATTTGAGTGCGCCTAGCTGGCGCAGCAGTGTTCGGCTGTCTGAAAACTGCATTGCACATGCAAGCCGGACCTTTAATGAACACTTGTCAACCTGATTCGCTGACCAGTGGCTTTATTAAGGGCCGCTTCTGAGGGTGTGTTCCAACATGCCACCAAGACGCAAACTTAGTGACGCTGAGAGAGGGATGGCTGTGGCCTGGCTACAAGAAGGCGTGGCGGTCCGAGAAGTTGGCAGACGACATAGAGTAACACATTCTGTCATTCAAAGACTGAGAGACCGGTACAACTATGGAGAGTTCAAGAAGCACGCAGACATGGACGCCCCAGAGCGACCAACAGACGACAGGATCGCTTCATCACCCTGGCGGCACTACGCAATAGAACCGCCACCGCTAACGTGCTCAGGGGCAGCTGAGAGCAGCCAGCAATGTCCTCGTCAGCGACCAGACTGTTCGCAACCGCCTGCGTGAGGCCAACATGCGGTCAAGGCGTCGAGCATTGCGACCTCCACTGACCAGAGCTCACCGTGCTGCTCGTCTGGCTTGGGCTCAACGACACCTGGCCTGGACAAGGCAGCAGTGGTCCAGGGTGCTCTTTTCAGATGAATCCCGCTACACCCTGTCCTTCAACGACGGCAGGATTCGCGCCTGGAGGCGTGTTGGAGAGCGCTTCATTGACGCCACTGTTGCGGAGCACGACCACTATGGTGGTGGGTCCCTGATGGTGTGGGGTGGCTTCAGTCTTCATCACATAACACCCCTGCACAGTGTCCAAGGCTACCTGACCGGCGTAGCCTACAGGAACGGCATTCTGGAGCCAATCGCTGTTCCAGCTTTGCAGGCCATGGGACCAGGAGCCATACTACAGGACGATAACGCCAGGCCGCACAGAGCTCGGGTCGTACAGAACTTTCTCCAGCAGCAGCAAGTCACCAGGATGGACTGGCCTGCCCGCTCACCCGATCTGAACCCCATCAAACATCTTTAGGATGTTCTGGGGCGTCGTATACGCAACAACCACCCTCCTGCACACAATCTCGACGTCCTGTTCAGGAATCAGGAGCAGGAGTGGCAGGCGATCCCCCAGAACACCTCCAGACTTAGGTCAGATCCATGAGACAGCGCTGCCTTGACTGCATCAACGCAATGGCGGTCACACACGATATTGACTCTTGACATTCTGACAGTCGGTTGTTCTGAATTTGCAAAATGGGGGTGTGTCCATGTCAATGAAATTTTCGCGATAATTGATTTCACTTCTTGATGAAATTGTGTCCAATCGATGATCAAATGATTGAATTAAATGTTTGTTGGTTGATTTCAGCTGTCTGACTTATGAGTTATTATTGGGGAGTGATGAACTGTGTGGCCCTTAAATTCTTTTGAGTAGTATATGTAGACCATGGTTCACACTGAATTAAACATGACTTTTTAATGTGTCATACTAGCTTCATAAAACTTAACACAACTTTTTAATTAAAGTTTTGATTAAAACGATTTCTTTTTATAACATAAGAAAAAAAGATTACTTTCCATTTTTCTCAATTTGTCCTGCCTTGAAAATCAGTCCTTTTCTCAGAAAATCAAACTTTATGAAACAATGTTATTTTCAGTTGCGAATGCTGACTTGCAAATGAAGTTGTTTTTTTCTACTTTGAATGAACTGTTATTTCATGCACATGATCTAAAAAGAAACATCATTTGTGGTTTCTAATCATACACATAATACCCATTCCTAACAGGCAAAGCACCAGAAGCAGCATCTGTTTGTTGGAACCTGAAAACTGTAGCAGTCTCTCAAACCCCTCAGCTCTCACAACCAAAATGCCACTTGCTGCCTCGAGGCTGATGGTAGTCAACTCTGTAACTAGTCAAATATAGGTTAATGGGTTTTACCCTGGCCACATTCCATCTTTGCACCAAGTTGTTTTGAAATCAATTCAATAATTTCAATTAACTTCAATTACCACTTAAGTTATAAATACCAAATGTCTTATCATCAACTCAAATTAGAGCTTATTGGGAACAATTCTCAGCAATTTCAAGCATGCTTCTCTAAAACACAGAAGCTACAATAGTGTCAGTGAAACTGGTAACAATACGTCCATTTCTCCTCGTCATGTGGGCCACTGCACAGACTTGAAGATACCTGTTCCCTGTTCAAGTTTTGAACTTTGAAGACATGCAACTTCAGTATTGGTAGTAAGAAGTTCCTACTGCCTACTGGCCGGACGGGCAGTGAACTCATTTACTGCTGGGTGGACAAAAAGGGTTTTCAAGTAAAAAAAATCTGACTGCATGAAACGTTCAAATGCATGATAGTCAACTTTACTGGCAAACACTCTAACCACCTGACCATGTGTAGCATTGAATCTGTGTTCTTGGTTGAGACAGTGACGTCACCATCAACTGACCATGAAAAGTAAATCAATCAAAATTGCATGTAAATGTCACCAAAATGGGTCCGGACCTGATTATGGTGATTACTTGCAACCTATATATCAAATGTCAGATGGCTAAAGTGTTTCCCCTGATCACACCAGACAGGGATTTAGGCTACATGAGGTTATACTCTGGGGTCATCACAAGAAGTTTGACTCCTATCAAACCTATTTTACAATATCTTCAGACATAAGTTTAGTTGTGTTATTATTTACACAAATCTTCACACCCTTAATTCCATAACTTATGCTGTAATCATAGAAAAATGAATGAATCTGCTTCTGACAAGACTTACTTGGTATATCCATTCAAACAGGCTTTCTGCAGGCCGTCAACTATGACTCGAAGAAATTCATGGGCATCCTCTTGTCTGCCATCCCTAAAGGATTTTGCGATGATGTTGTCTGAAAAAGTCAATTACTCAGAGCATGAAATACAAGATAAATCTTCTGACATCCATCTGTAATGTACAAAAGCCATCAGTTTCAGCAGGTTTTATATGGGGGAAAATTTCGGCAAATATCACTTTAAATCTCCAGTAAAGACTGACTTCAATTTAATCATGGGTGACCTTTGCAATCTAACTGACATCAGTCTCGAACTTTGGAGGGTGAACAATCTCCAAATTTGAAATAACAGCTCTCTGTGTGTTGGTGGATCAAAGAAACAAATCTCAAACTCATAAAAATGCTAGCAAAGCAAGTACTGTAATATTCAGTGTATTCATTCTGAACAGGCAATTATCAAACACCAGACTGAAGGCTTCTTTGTGATCTGACACTGATGGCTCCTTGTGGACAGGGAGGGACCAAGTATGCTGCAAGAAAAGCTTGTGGTTGTGCACAAAAGGATCTAGAATCCGCACTGTGAAATCATTACTGTGTAAAAACTGTGCAGAATGGAACAGATGTGAATATTTAAAGATAAATGAATACATAAATGTTTAGGATGACTAAAGAAAAACTTACCTTTTGCATTCTGACTGACCCATACTGGTCGAATAATAGATCCGCCTTTCTGCAATGCATTCCTTATATGACATGTGAATTCACACATCAAGCAAAATTTCTTTTGAGTGCCTGTAAACAGAAAAGAATGCAAATGAATTCTGTATTCTAAAAATAACAACTGTTATATTTATACTGCAGAAAGCAATCGCAGTAAGCAATCAATGCAGACTTCCATAGTGTGCATTTGAGTGACTCAATCATTCTTGCATCAATAACATTTAAGTATGATTTCTTTCTTCCAACATCAAAACAATTTTGAAGATCATTCTTCATCACCAAGTAACTACGTTTGACTGTAAAAAGAATCACAGACATTATCACACAAGAGACTTCTTTATCGGTTTTGAGAATTTCATTCCCTGACACAGATTAACTTATTTTTGATGACATTTTTGTTGAGAGTTACTAACAGGCAGTAAATGAGAGAAATACTATTACCAAAATGGAACAACCGAGACCAGATCAAACACAGAAAAATTAAGCTGAAAAATGGAAAAGAGAGAGCTGAATGTAAAATCCCTCTCTAAAAAAAATAAAATAAAAAATAAAGACTTGATAGTAAGGGTATCTCAGAACATCCACAGAAGCGAGCCACACAAGCCACCCCTACCTCTCATACGAATTGACAGTGACCACTTTCAGACCACAATCTACCTACATGTTCTGGGATGCTCATCAGAGATGCAGTAGTTGGCCAAGGGAGGGGTGTGTGTGAGGCACTGCAGCACAGAATTCATGTAGCATGTGTTGCCCTGGTTGACCAGGCCCGCACCAATCTTGCGCACCACCTGCTCCCACTGCAACTTGATGAGGTGCGGAGGGTAGAGGACCACGCAAGGCTCCGACAGACTGTTGCCATTTCCATCACCACTGGGTCCTGGCCTGTCCATCGTACTGCCACATTCACAGCCATAAGGTAAATATTTCCACGTTTTAAACAGTGTGCTGAATAAACCTCTTGGCATGATTCTTATTTCTGATTTTTTTTCTTAATTCACACACACAGTCATGTCCAGTAGAACTTACATTTCTTTTTCTTTCTTTGCTGCATCTCTTTCACTCGGTTTGTGTAAATCAACTTGAACAAAGTCTTGCTTCTCTAACCAATACTTTCAAAATACAAAAAACGCATTCTGAAGTCAACTGAAGCAACGAATTTTGTTTAAATCAAAACTAAATCAGGTTCATTGATTGTTTCTATATCTTGTTGCGGACGGCGTTTGTTTTTGTTTTAAGTTTTTGTCGTTGTTTTAGCTGTCTCATCTAGCATGCCTTCTCAGTGCCACTCTTTTTGTGGTCTAACCTTTTCGTGTCCACTATCATACCATTCCTTCAACCTCTCTATACAATGCAAAACCTAGAGTTATCCTTAAGCATTCTCAGAACAAACAACTCTCAGAACCTAAAGACATTAAACCATCTCAGGAAACAAGTGGAGACATCGTACTCCTGCCAAGTCATTTGGTGTTGTTCAGCAGTGCCTGTTTTTATCTAGTATATAAATGAAAACACTTACTAAGCCTCCTAATGACAACAATAACTGCCACCAAATCCATCCAATCAGTCATCTATCTATCTGCTTATTTGTTTTCATATTCCGTTTTCAGACCACGAAGTACACAGATATCAGCCCATGATATAATGATACCCTGGTAAAACCCTGCATTCACAGACCTTGTGGCGATTCTTCTGTTTACAGAAATGCACTTCAAAGTTTGATTCCAACATTTCCAATGTGACAACCAGTGATCATTTTTTGTTGAAAATCTATGGGTCAAATGGCCCACTGTGAGTGTGACCAACTTCTATGGGCCATTTCCAAATTTTATGGGTCATTCTAAAACGGAACCAAACAGACGAAAAAGCACACAACTGAAAACACACACACACACACACGCACGCACACACACACATACACACACACACAAACGCGCTCGCGCACGCACACACGACCGCACACATGCACGCAGGTCCGCGCGCACACACACACACACACCGCACTACAACTACAACTTTTCGTGTGTGAAAAGCGCTCCAAAATGAGGCTCTGGGGTAGACGAAAGATTGCTTCTGATTGGGCAGACCAGACCGCCTGACTGTAGTCTCATCCAATACATTTTACGTCACATTAGCTGTCGCTGGTAGCAGACGTATTTTGTTGGGGAGTCTACAGACTGTGAGCGCACGGCACTCTGTGTCGAAACTTTATAACGATGCACCGATCGGCGCACAGCTTAAGATTTTTATGGGTCATTTTTATTTATTTATGCGCCAATGGCGTAAGGCACGGACATAAAATGATCACTAGACAACTCATCATTGAAAGTATTGTTTCAAATGCTGAAAAGATCATCTTAGGGTCTCAATCGCCCTCCCCCCCCCCCAATTTCTGGCACAGTAATTTGTATCAATCAAAATGATGAAATACTGTTATTCTCATGGAGATGCTCAGTCCAGTTCAATCCTCACATTTATCAACCATGTATGCATGCTAGGTAGCAGACAAGAGAAACGCTGTCTTCTTGCACAAGCTTGAGTTGGTAGAGTCATCACTCCCTGTTCACCTAAGCTACAAAGCTTCTCTACCGGAAGTTGTTGATCACACAAAGGCGAAAAGCCATCAAATGTCTTCATGTCCCGTCTACGCAAGCTAACAAGCTTATCCCTTTGTGTAAAGCCCATATCTGGATGCATTGTTGTTAGGACTACCTCGCAATGGAGTGGAACAATAACTGAATTCTCACAAGACCATCGATCAACGGCTCCCTTTTATGATGAGTAATACAGAAAAAAACAAAACAAAAAACAAAACCCTACTGCTCTTTGAAGACACTGACAGCGGTGAACAAGAACTGGTTCTAATCTCTACTCATTCAATTCCAGGCAGAGCAAAGGTCAACTCAATGTTCAGTGTCACTACTTCCAGCAGAACATTAGCCAAACAATCTTTACATAGCCATTACAACCATCCACAGATAAAAAAGGTCCTTTAGTCCAGCCATATTCTGAGAAACACAGTTCTCAGATAACTCTCTCAAACACCCCAAACCTATTCTTTCAAAAAAATTTCAAAATGGAGTGACTGACGGCGGCGAACGAAGCAAGATTAGGAATAGAGTTTGTTTAGAACTTACCGCCAATGACATTGACAAACAAAGCACAAGACAAGACACGATGCATTTCAACCACTTGGGTCTTCTTCAGGCGAAAAAATAAATCACATTTAACATGTGGGACAGTACAAACAACGAAAAACGAAAAAAAAAATGAAAATGACTTATCCGTTCTTGGCCATGTGTTTGGTGGGCGGAAATGACATGCGGCCAGGGGGATTATGGGAGAGGAAACGGAGGGGGGAGGGGGGGATTGCGTCAGGGGAGGTGGGTCATTCCCTCTCGAAACGTATACCATTTCTGTGACTTATCAAGTCAAAAATGAAAATGATTTTTCTGATGAAAAAAGCATTCTGCTATAAAGGCATACATTTCCTGTATACATTATCATAAAAATAAAAACAGTCAAAACTCTCGTTTGTGTGAAATTGATGATAAAGTAACATGGGTCAGCACCGTCCCGCGTGTATCAAGGACACCATATGGTGTAATTATTAAGTCATTATTTAAAGATTTTTGCATTTTTTTTTAGTATTTTTGAGCTAAGATGTACTGATACAACCAATATACAGGAATCATGTTATGTTTTCATTTTATGCATTGTTACTGTATTCTTCATTTGGACGTTTGGAGATGACTGAATCTGTTCTTAATTTATTTGTTTTCACACAGGATGGCAGAGCTTGTAAATACTGGTTGTATGTGATCAGTTGCTTTTATTGCAAGGTTTGAAATGAAGGGATATTTATTCATTCCAACTGATATTGTGTTTGAATATTACAGTTACTAAATTGGTGGTCTCGCTGTAACATGGACACCATCCCGCATGTAACAAGGACACCACCACTCATTCAAGCAATACTTCAAGAAAAAAGCACCACAGCAATACAGTTCCAACAATGTTTATTTCCTCCATGTTTCAGCAGTTTTCAAAATTTCACTGAACCCTTCGACTTTCCAGTCTCTGAAAGAATTCGAACATGGAACAAGTTCAATTCCTGTCTTGATGATCATGTTTGTAGTCACTGTTTGAACATCAGCTGGATCCGGATAGTAGAAGATCTTTTGTCTTCCAGGACGAGGCCACAAGAAATTGACAGTCAGTGGATCTGTGCTTGTGACCACACCTGAGGAGAGAGGAAAAACTTATACTTGCTGAGCAATTGGAGTTCTTTTCTTCTTTTTTTTGTGTGTTAAAGTCATCAATACTGTCATGTATTATCTACAAAGCATGTATTTCATTTTATATGCTATACAAAACGGGATAGAACTTTCTCTTTGAAAAGCTGGTATTTTAGCTAATACAGTCACAACTGATTGCTGCACTACAAAAATTTGCCTACATAGAACTTATCATGGTTACATCTGTCATAACAATAACGTGCAATGTCAAAAGAAAGCGCAAAATTTCAAAGCACTAATTACCACTGAACGCCCACTTTTATATTTTTAAGCACATAACAGAAAATTTAACATTACTTATGTACCGCACTAATAAATAATTCATTTCATCTAAGTCTTTGAAACTATGTAGACAATCTCATGTGTAACGGAGACGCCATCTCACATGGTGTCTCGGTTTCGTGTGGGATGTAGAAACACTTTCACATCATTTCTGAACAATCACACAGAATGAAATAACATTTTACGTCATTTTTTTACGTAAACACCGCTAGACGCTTTATATAAATAATTATTTAGAGTTTTTTTGTTTTCAAGTAAGACACTGATCATCAACTTTTCACGAACGAAATCGATGACGTCGCCCAAAATGGTGTCTGCAATACGCGCAGTGCTCATTCACAGGTTTCTTTCAAATCTATCATAATCAAAACAACATTCCGGCAAACATTGAATGACTTTATCAAAGACATTACTATATTAGTGCTACAAACAGTTATTGTATGGGAAACATCAATTAAATCGAACATAATATGGTAAAATGCCGAACAAAAACGTAATGCCGTGTGTGAAAGCGTTCCATGTTCGCATGTGTCAGGCACATTTAGCTGGACAAAGCAGCAAAATTTGCGACAAATCCACACAATTCAGATCTATTAATAAAATGCAAAACATTACCCACTGATTAAACTATGGGAATCGAGTGCAAAATAAAGAAACTTACCTTCAGATCTTTGGAATGGCACTGTCGATCACGAACGTAAAAATGACGACTCGTCGGACACCCCACACACTTTTTCGGATTCTCCGCGCCGTGCTCGTCCAATGGGGGCACGAGTGGGAACACAGTACGCATTAACCCTCCGCTGTCATAGTTACTCTCCTAAAAAACGGTTTTTCTGCGTGAAAGTAGTCCCCCATACAAGTATTTGCGGGATCTCATACGTATCGCGAAAGTGGACACCATGTCACTGATCGGGAAATAATTTCGTTTTTGTGTAATTATCAGATAAATGGCGATACACAAACAAGAGAATATTCGCTGCAAAAGAATTAAACTCTCCTAAACAATTTTGGTTTGGTAGCTAAAGACATTTGCATATATCGCTCCGCCAGTTTGTTTTGCCTGAATGGAATCGGACACCATGCGATACGCTCGAGACCGGGTTCACATTTTTGGTCGTTTTCTCCCTAAGTACAAAGGTGATGATAAGATAAGATAAATAATGTTGCTTATAGCCCAGCCGACCGCAAAGGGCCATATCAGGGCTGTCACCACTTAAAATCAACTCACCAGTCTTTAAAAAAAAAAAAAAAAAACCAACTTTCACACATCTTGTTTAAATGACATCGTCTACAAACGCACCAGAAACTTTGTTAAAAATCTTTCAGCCGTAAAATCTTAAATCAGATAAAAAATGTTAATCTCTCTCAAAAACTCAAGGATCACGTCAGGCGGACATCCCTGAACAGGATCTTCATGGACTCCGCCGTAAAATGTTTGTGTCTCACATCGTGCAAGTCCCAACACTCTAAAAGTACATGTTCATTGTGAGTGGCGCATGACATGGAATGCACCACGGAGCTTCTTCACTCCTTAAAAGGTAAGCATGGGTAAAATACGAATGGCCGGTGTGCAGCCGGCACAGAACCGTTTCCTCTTTACGACCTCCCGATGTGGATGGGAGGAAGTCCTTAAGGTTTGGACGGATCTGAAAGAGTTTGTTACTCGTCTGTGTGTTCCAATCCCTCCTGCCAGAGGTCTCTCACATAATCGTTAATTTTGGGTTTCACATCTGAGCAGGGGATATAAGTGTTGGACAGTTTTCTCTCTTGTGGCTTTCTTTGGGTAAACGATCAACCTTTTCGTTCCCCGCCGATGCCAACATGACCAGGAACCCAAGCAAGAGTAATGTTGTAACCGTCCCGCCTTCAAACTTGCTAAAAAGTTCAAAAAAAAGTAAAAGTTCTGGATGCTGAAGGTTGCGGCCAGCTATGGCCTCCAAAGCTGACAGCGAATCCGACAGAACCAGAAAGTCCCTCCTCGAAGAATGGGAGATTATCTTCAAAGCCAGTACTAGAGCAGTAAGTTCAGCAGAATAGACAGAAGCATCTGAATGTATATGTTCCAACAATATCTGAGAAGGAGCCCCAGGGCAGTAGGCTGCACAGGCCACTCCATCCTCAGACTTGGAACCGTCAGTGAAAACTTTTTGATAGGATGGGAATTTGGAACAGAGCTCGGCATACAAAGCCTTGTACGCCAGAGAGCTGGTAGACTCCTTACGGAAAGCTGCGAGATCGAAACGAATCTCTGGTGTGAAAAAGGTCCATGAGGTTGATCCGGAAACTTGAAAAATCGAAACTACTCCCAGGTCTATACCTGCATTCCGCACGTGAGCTGCATACGAAGCCAAACGCGAATACATTTCGGGTTATTTCAACAAACAACCTTTCCTTTAAAGCCATCTTTAAAAAGTTCCCAATTTTTAAGTGATGAGTAATACAGAAAAAAAACAAAACAAAAAACAAAACCCTACTGCTCTTTGAAGACACTGACAGGGGTGAACAAGAACTGGTTCTAATCTCTACTCATTCAATTCCAGGCAGAGCAAAGGTCAACTCAATGTTCAGTGTCACTACTTCCAGCAGAACATTAGCCAAACAATCTTTACATAGCCATTACAACCATCCACAGATAAAAAAGGTCCTTTAGTCCAGCCATATTCTGAGAAACACAGTTCTCAGATAACTCTCTCAAACACCCCAAACCTATTCTTTCAAAAAAATTTCAAAATGGAGTGACTGACGGCGGCGAACGAAGCAAGATTAGGAATAGAGTTTGTTTAGAACTTACCGCCAATGACATTGACAAACAAAGCACAAGACAAGACACGATGCATTTCAACCACTTGGGTCTTCTTCAGGCGAAAAAATAAATCACATTTAACATGTGGGACAGTACAAACAACGAAAAACGAAAAAAGAATGAAAATGACTTATCCGTTCTTGGCCATGTGTTTGGTGGGCGGAAATGACATGCGGCCAGGGGGATTATGGGAGAGGAAACGGAGGGGGGAGGGGGGATTGCGTCAGGGGAGGTGGGTCATTCTCTCGAAACGTATACCATTTCTGTGACTTATCAAGTCAAAAATGAAAATGATTTTTCTGATGAAAAAAGCATTCTGCTATAAAGGCATACATTTCCTGTATACATTATCATAAAAATAAAAACAGTCAAAACTCTCGTTTGTGTGAAATTGATGATAAAGTAACATGGGTCAGCACCGTCCCGCGTGTATCAAGGACACCATATGGTGTAATTATTAAGTCATTATTTAAAGATTTTTGCATTATTTTTTAGTATTTTTGAGCTAAGATGTACTGATACAACCAATATACAGGAATCAGTGTTATGTTTTCATTTTTATGCATTGTTACTGTATTCTTCATTTGGACGTTTGGAGATGACTGGAATCTGTTCTTAATTTATTTGTTTTCACACAGGATGGCAGAGCTTGTAAATACTGGTTGTATGTGATCAGTTGCTTTTATTGCAAGGTTTGAAATGAAGGGATATTTATTCATTCCAACTGATATTGTGTTTGAATATTACAGTTACTAAATTGGTGGTCTCCGCGTGTAACATGGACACCATCCCGCATGTAACAAGGACACCACCACTCATTCAAGCAATACTTCAAGAAAAAAGCACCACAGCAATACAGTTCCAACAATGTTTTATTTCCTCCATGTTCAGCAGTTTTCAGAATTCACTGAACCCTTCGACTTTCCAGTCTCTGAAAGAATTCGAACATGGAACAAGTTCAATTCCTGTCTTGATGATCATGTTTGTAGTCACTGTTTGAACATCAGCTGGATCCGGATAGTAGAAGATCTTTTTGTCTTCCAGGACGAGGCCACAAGAAATTGACAGTCAGTGGATCTGTGCTTGTGACCACACCTGAGGAGAGAGGAAAAACTTAGACTTGCTGAGCAATTGGAGTTCTTTTCTTTCTTTTTTTTGTGTGTTAAAGTCATCAATACTGTCATGTATTATCTACAAAGCATGTATTTCATTTTTATATGCTATACAAAACTGGATAGAACTTTCTCTTTGAAAAGCTGGTATTTTAGCTAATACAGTCACAACTGATTGCTGCACTACAAAAATTTGCCTACATAGAACTTATCATGGTTACATCTGTCATAACAATAACGTGCAATGTCAAAAGAAAGCGCAAAATTTCAAAGCACTAATTACCACTGAACGTCACTTTTATATTTTTAAGCACATAACAGAAAATTTAACATTACTTATGTACCGCACTATATAAATAATTCATTTCATCTAAGTCTTTGAAACTATGTAGACAATCTCATGTGTAACGGAGACGCCATCTCACATGGTGTCTCGGTTTCGTGTGGGATGTAGAAACACTTTCACATCATTTCTGAACAATCACACAGAATGAAATAACATTTTACGTCATTTTTTTACGTAAACACCGCTAGACGCTTTATATAAATAAGTTATTTAGAGTTTTTTTGTTTTCAAAGTAAGACACTGATCATCAACTTTTCACGAACGTAATCGATGACGTCGCCCAAATGGTGTCTGCAATACGCGCAGTGCTCATTCACAGGTTTCTTTCAAATCATCATAATCAAAACAACATTCCGGCAAACATTGAATGACTTTATCAAAGACATTACTATATTAGTGCTACAAACAGTTATTGTATGTAAACATCAATTAAATCGAACATAATATGGTAAGAATGCCGAACAAAAACGTATGCCGTGTGTGAAAGCGTTCCATGTTCGCATGTGTCAGGCACATTTAGCTGGACAAAGCAGCAAAATTTGCGACAAATCCACACAATTCAGATCTATTAATATAGCAAAACATTACCCACTGATTAAAACTATGGTAATCGAGTGCAAAATAAAGAAACTTACCTTCAGATCTTTGGAATGGCACTGTCGATCACGAACGTAAAAATGACGACTCGTCGGACACCACACACACTTTTTCGGATTCTCGCGCCGTGCTCGTCCGAATGGGTCACGAGTGGGAACACAGTAACGCATTTAACCCTCCGCTGTCATAGTTACTCTCCTAAAAAACGGTTTTCTGCGTGAAAGTAGTCCCCCATACAAGTATTTGCGGGATCTCATACGTATCGCGAAAGTGGACACCATGTCACTGATCGGTAAATATTACGTTTTTGTGTAATTATCAGATAAATGGCGATACACAAACAAGAGAATATTCGCTGCAAAAGAATTAAACTCTCTAAACAATTTTGGTTTGGTAGCTAAAGACATTTGCATATATCGCTCCGCCAGTTTGTTTTGCCTGAATGGAATCGGACACCATGCGATACGCTCGAGACCGGTTCACATTTTGTCGTTTTCTCCTAAGTACAAAGGTGATGATAAGATAAGATAAATAATGTTGCTTATAGCCCAGCCGACCGCAAAGGGCCATATCAGGGCTGTCACCACGTTAAAATCAACTCACCAGTCTTTAAAAAAAAAAAAAAAAAACCAACTTTCACACATCTTGTTAAATGACATCGTCTACAAACGCACCAGAAACTTTGTTAAAAATCTTTCAGCCGTAAAATCTTAAATCAATAAAAAATGTTAATCTCTCTCAAAAACTCAAGGATCACGTCAGGCGGGACATCCCTGAACAGGATCTTCATGGACTCCGCCGTAAAATGTTTGTGTCTCACATCGTGCAAGTCCCAACACTCTAAAAGTACATGTTTCATTGTGAGTGGCGCATGACATGGAATGCACCAGGGAGCTTCTTCACTCCTTAAAAGGTAAGCATGGTAAAAATACGAATGGCCGTGTGCAGGCCGGCACAGAACCGTTTCCTCTTTACGACCTCCCGATGTGGATGGAGGAAGTCCTTAAGGTTTGGACGATCTGAAAGAGTTTGTTACTCGTCTGTGTGTTCCAATCCTCCTGCCAGAGTCTCTCACATAATCGTTAATTTTGGGTTTCACATCTGAGCAGGATATAAGTGTTGGACAGTTTCTCTCTTGTGGCTTTCTTGGCTAAACGATCAACCATTTCGTTCCCGCCGATGCCAACATGACCAGGAACCCAAGCAAGAGTAATGTTGTTAACCGTCCGCCTTCAAACTTGCTAAAAAGTTCAAAAAAAAGTAAAAGTTCTGGATGCTGAAGGTTGCGGCCAGCTATGGCCTCCAAAGCTGACAGCGAATCCGACAGAACCAGAAAGTCCCTCCTCGAAGAATGGGAGATTATCTTCAAAGCCAGAAACTAGAGCAGTAAGTTCAGCAGAATAGACAGAAGCATCTGAATGTATATGTTCCAACAATATCTGAGAAGGAGCCCCAGGGCAGTAGGCTGCACGGGCCACTCCATCCTCAGACTTGGAACCGTCAGTGAAAACTTTTTGATAGGAGGAATTTGGAACAGAGCTCGGCATACAAAGCCTTGTACGCCAGAGAGCTGGTAGACTCCTTACGGAAAGCTGCGAGATCGAAACGAATCTCGGGTGTGAAAAAGGTCCATGGAGGTTGATCCGGAAACTTGGAAAAATCGAAACTACTCCCAGGTCTATACCTCATTCCGCACGTGAGGCTGCATACGAAGCCCAAACGGCGAATACATTTCGGTTATTTTCAAACTTACTTTGGAAGGGAGGGTCATAAAACACAGTCATAGGCAGGATTCTGTGGTTCTGAGAACAGTCGGATGTAATAATTCAAAGACAGTTTCAGCCTGCGATTGGACAGTGAAGGTTCACCTGCCTCTGCGTACAGACTGTACACAGGGTGGTGCGGAACGCTCCAAGACAGAGACGAAGCCCTTGATGGTGGATAGGGTCCAAGTTTGAGGTAAGATGATCGTGCGGAGCCGTACACAGCACAACCGTAGTCCAGTTTAGAACGGACCAGGGCTCTGTAGAGGTGCAACAAAGTTTTCTTATCAGCGCCCCAGCCCGTGTGTGCTACGACCCGCAGAATATTCAGTGCCTTTTGGCAAGCAGTTTTGAGGTTTTTAATATGGCTGAGAAAGTTAAGTTTTTGGTCAAATATGACTCCTAGAAATTTGGCCTCTTTAACAGCGGGAATGGGAGATTTCCCTACTTGAAGTTCCGGATCTGGAAAAAACTGACGGAAATTATGGAAGTGAATACACTGGTTTTTGTAGCAGAAAAGGTGAAACCGTTTTCATCCGCCCACCGAGGGATTTTTATCTACGCAAAGCGGGAGCCTGCGCTGGACACTGGGGTACAGGCTTCCAGTTGCGTAGACAGCAAAATCATCCACAAACAATGAGCAGTCTGAACCCTGCTGAACTGATTTCACAATGTTGTTGATCTTAATACAAAAGAGGGCAGGAGATAGTATGCTCCCCTGTGGAACACCCAACTCCTGCTCGGGACATCAGAGAGAGTGGTGCCAACCCGACCTGAAACTGTCGTTCTGCCAAAAAATTTTGATAAAAAGCGAAGATGACCTCGAAAACCCAGATCGTGGAGATCATGAAGTATCCCCGACTTCCAGGTGGTATCGTGGGCCTTCTCCAAGTCAAAGAAAATTGCCACTGCATGCTGTCTGTTTAAAAAAGCGTTCCTAAGTGTAATTCCAGACGAATCAAATGGTCAACTGTACTACGATGTTTGCGGAAACCACACTGTTCTTTCGCCAAAAGGCCATCGGTTTCGAGTTTCCACATGAGCCTAGCATTGACCATTTTCTCCATCAGTTACAGACACAGCTGGTCAAAGCTATGGACGGTAGTTAGATGGATTAGAAAGATCTTTTCCAGGTTTGGGATGGGAATAATGAGGCTGTCCGCCAAGAGGGGGAAAGCAACCTGTAGTCCACACGGGGTTGTATACCTGTAACAGATGTTCAGACCTTCTTGCGGAAGATGTTTCAATAGTTGATAATGTATGTCATCTATACCTGGAGAGGAATCGCTGCAAGAGAGTAAGGCAGATTTCAGCTCGTTTAATGTAAAAGGAAGATTGTAGTCTTCCATGTTGTCGGATGAAAAGTTGCAGGGAGATTTTTCTTTAGGGCTTTGTGTTTGACAAAAGTGACTGATTTATTAGAAGAGAGGAAATTCTTTCAATGGTTGAAGCAAGCAGATTAGCAACTGCTTTCTTTCTGTTATTAAAGAATCCGAAAACTTGAGATGGTTCACAGTGGGACAGGTGTTCTTCCCCTTGATTTTCTTAATGATGTTCCACACTTTTTTCTTAGAATTTTTTGATGTCAGCCTGGAGCAGAAGCTTCTCCAGGACCGACGTTTACTGATTTTAAAAGTGTGTCTTGATTTAGCACGGAGTTTCTGATGGCTCGAGCGTTGGGACCCGAAGGTCGTTGGTATACCTGACGCTGAGCCCGTTTTCTAACTTTGAAATTTGTTGGCATTCTGAATCGAACCAGGGTGTTTTGGCATTTGAAGTTTATCGGAAGACACTGGAATACAGGCCTTAGCACATTTAATCATAGTGTTAGTCATGTGATTCAGCTGGGTCAGGACCTGAAAAAAAATCAGTGTCCTGGAACTCCTTAGAAACAGTGGCTGCAAAAGATCCCAGTTTGCTTTTTATAATTGAGATGTTGAGAGACAGAGACGTGTTCAGTTAATACAGGTTGTAGAAGGACAGGGAAATGGTCACTTCCGTGCAGATCGTCATGGACAGACCACTCATAGTCCAGGACCAGCGAGGGTCACAAACCGACAAATCTAAACACGAAAGTGAACCTGTGGAAGAGTGAAGGTAAGTTGCAGATCCGTCGTTCAGACAACACAAATCCAAAATCCGACAGGATATCCTCAATCAGCAGACCTCTGGATGACGTACCGGCACTACCCCAAAGAGGGGTTTTGACCGTTAAAGTCACCCAACAGCAAAAAAAGGTCGAGGAAGTTCCCCTAACAGATTGACAAGGTCCTGACGACAAACCGGGACAGAAGGTGGAAGATAAAGGGAGCAGATCGTCACAGTCTTGTGGAGAGTGACTCTCGCAGCTACAGCTTGAAGGGAGGTAGACAGAGCGACAGAACTATACAACAAAGTTTTATGTATGAAAGGCAACACCGCCCGACAGTCCCAACGTGGAAAGGTTGTGCAGGTTTTGAAATAATATTAAAGCCAGAAAGAGTAAAGGTCTTCTGGCTTTGAATTTGAGTTTCTTGAAGAGCCACGACGGAAGGTTTTATAACTGACACAGAAGCTGCAGCTCCTCAAAGTTGGAATTTAATCCACGATATTCCAATGGAGTATGGTACTATCCATGGTGCAGAGGCGAAAAGGAGAGAGATCAGGTCATCTCCTCCTCAACATCTGCGTCCAATGGAGAGAATTTATTATTTAGTTTAACTGGACTGTGTTGGTCTTTGGACCTGCTGGCAGACTTGCCCGCAGGTGACAAAGGCCTGGAGTTTGGAGAAGGTGGAGGTCTGGATTTGGGGGATGGTGGAGGGTTTTTCCTTATCTCCACCATCTCCACACTGGGTGGAACTCCCTTGCCCGCACGGGCACTGGACAGAGGATTCGAGGGGGAATTGCTGGTTTTTTAATCTCCCAGCAGCAGATGTTGTAGACTGCTGGCAGTCTGAGGGTGCGGATTTTTTGCCTCCACCAGGGCAGTCACTTTGGTTGGGAAGGTGGTGACTTGCTACCACCAGAACTGACAGATCGTACTTGCAAGTTTTTCGAAAACGTAAAGTTATCAGTCTGACAGCAGACTGACCGAGTTGAAACTGTAGGAACTTTCTTTACGGCCGAAGCATATGAAGAAGCTGTCGGCGACTGACTGCCCACAACCTGCTTGCGGGCTTCGAAAAAGGAGATCTTCTTTTCAGTTTTGATTCTTTGAATAGCGATTCCCCGAATCCAAAGAGGGCAGTTTCGTGAAGAGGAGGATGGTTGCCACCGCAGTTAGCACAATGTGCCGGGTCTGGGCACGGCCCATCATGGGTTGCCTTGCAGCAAATACCACAAAACCTCCTGCCCAGAACAGCGGTCCCTGACATGGCCAAACTTCTGGCACCTGAAGCACCTCAACGGGGACGGGACATACAACTCAACACGGACGTTCAGGTAGCCAACTTTGATGACCGGAGGCAGCACAGGTTCAGAAGGTCAGAAAGAGGTGTTGGTGGCCACTCTCTCTGCACCTTTCTTGACTGTCAAACCCCGCGCACCTCCGTCACACCCTGGGACGCCAGTTCTGTTTTTATTTCTGCCTCTGAGACACCCGTTAAATCTCTGCAGCGAATCACACCTTTTGAGGAATTTAACTGTTTATGGGGAGTCCACCCTGATCTCCCTATCCACTAATTTTGTTGCCCTCAACAGCTGTTCAGATTGTTTTCTTGATCGACACTGAACTAAAAACGATCCATTCCTCAACCTTTTGACGGACTGAGGGGCACCTGCTAAGCCTTGAAAGCCCTTTTGAATAGCAAAAGGGCTCAGAGCTGAAAGGGGTCTTTCCTGCTCCGTCCCTTCCACCACGAGCCAGGAAGCCCAGAAACCTGTTCTCTGTCGTATCTCCGTGTCAGAATCGCTGTCAGAATCACGCTCCCCTGAAATAGGGGATGCCGCCTTCCTCTTCCTTTGGGGGGATTGTTTTTTAAAGAGCCATATTTGATTTATTGTGATTCATCCCTCCCTTACCCACCCCCCTTGGAGTCCAACTAAGGGCCAGGGCCAAGAAACCAATGTCTTGACCCCTTCCAGCTTCGGGAGAGACATACGACAAGCAGAAGCAACCAACCCTATCCCCCTGATCATGCTCAACTCCCGGAACAGAGAGCTGAGCACTGCAGGGGTTTACTTGGCCAGCTGGGGAACTGCCCGTCTTGACCCAACCCCAAGAAGGGAGCCGATTAGTACACCCGGCCAAAGTGTACTCCCTGTCTAGGAGAGGTCCGAGCCAAAGTGATGTGTTGAAGAGCGCTGGCCCTCTCAATCACCAGGATCTCATTCCCCTCCGACACAGGTCGCACCGCACGGCAAACGCGGCGGATCTTAAGGAGACCCAGAGAGAAAAGGAGTGTGGAAAAGAAGACTTGAAGGGAGACGAAGATAGAAAAGGGCCAAATAAGGGAGGCAGAAAACAAGAAAAGGAGAAAGGCGGGTTACTGTTAGTCAGGATCCTCACCCTTAGCCTATCTGACATGGGAAGCCCTACCAGGGGCATCAACTCCTTACCACGTTACGCTTAGGCCAAACAGCATCTGCACCTCTCAGGCCTAGAAGCAGTGTGAAAAAACAGCCTATCTCCAAGTATTGATGCCCCGCCAGCAAAGCCTAAGGGGTCACTGGACCACGCAAACCCTCCGACCACGACAAGGTCGCAAACCCCCCGAGGGACAAAGGTGATGAGGCCCGATATCTTTTCAAATGCAAAATATACTATGCTTTTATCCATTAACATAGTTTTATACCGTCTTACTTTCGCTGGCCAGATTGATATTATGTTGTTTCTGAGATCGGGTTTTTCGATGTCACAAAATGGCTGCTTACGAACCCCCCAAATTTGACACAAAATGATCGGGAAAAAATAAACGAGGACAGATAAGAAGCCAACACTGCTCATGCAGGTTATACATGCAGTTGCTAATTGGAATGCATTAGGTGCAATTTAAACATTGTTTAATTAAATTTGTACGAGGCTTTGACATCGGCCACCCCCGCGTGGTATACGTTTCGAGAGAATGACCCAGGTGTGTGTGTGTGATATGATAGGGTTGAGTGTCCAGTTTATTGGGATGGGTTCACACCATCCCAATAAACTGGACACACAACCCTATCATATCACACCTCCCCTGACGCAACCCCCCCCCCCCCCCCCCCCCTCCTGTTCCTCTCCCATAATCCCCTGGCCGCATGTCATTTCCGCCCACCAAACACATGGCCAAGAACGGATAAGTCATTTTCATTCTTTTTTCGTTTTTCGTTGTTTGTACTGTCCCACATGTTAAATGTGATTTATTTTTTCGCCTGAAGAAGACCCAAGTGGTTGAAATGCATCGTGTCTTGTCTTGTGCTTTGTTTGTCAATGTCATTGGCGGTAAGTTCTAAACAAACTCTATTCCTAATCTCTCTATTCTTCCAAGTTTATGAAAGTTCTAAAAACATGGCTTAGCACAGCCAATCCACATACACTGAATATTCTGTGTAACAGAGAGTTCAAGAAACATGGCGTAGCACCGCCAGTCAACAAACACTGAATACTCTAGAACCATCAAGACTCATGACATAACAGAACCCATCAAAATGAATTGAATGTTCTTGAAATTCTGAGAACCTACGGCTTATGACGTTTACAGACACATGAAATGCACGGAACATTCAATAAAGTTAAAATGAGACAGAGCAAAATCTGAACAGTATTCCTTGTAGTTGTTGGTAGGTTCAAAGAAAGCTGAAACAACTCCACACTGTCTGCTACAGACATAAGACATATACAGAGCTAATTTGGTAAAAACAAATAGCCAGGCAGAGCTGGAAAACTGGCTAAAGCTTGCAGGACTTTGATGTGATATAGCATATGATGCCAAACTGGTAGATGAAGGAAGGCTTTGCACAGTCACTGTACTGTAAATGATATAGGAAAATAATAAATACCTTCAGAACCATACTCCGACTCCACTCGAACAGCAGTATTTGGAGATCTATCGCCCCATTCCCGCTGATTATGTCCGTTCGTTTGGGTGTTGATGTACATGTGTTCAGATTTCAGTGAACTAAAACAATAAAGATTAGTTCAACATTATTTCATGCAAACATGTCTGAACAAAACTGTTAGTACCAGAGTTATTTTATATATATATATATATATATATATATACACACACACACATAACCCACTTGGAAGACTTGAAATTTGTGTTTTGTTTGTGGAATATTGTGATGCTTGTTATATTTTGGTGGTGTTTGTATTGAAGAAATAAAATCTAAAAACAAAAATGCATGTTTGTATTATTTTCTTTGTAAATTGAGCATTCATTACCAAAAATCACACAAAACAAAATGGCGGATTTGTGACAAGAAGAAACACGCTGTAAACTGATCGTTTTTAAGACCCTTTAACAAGTGTTTTTTTAAACAAAAACAGTGTCAAACACCTCTACAGATATCTTTGCACCTTTGCAATAATCAAACTCTTTGCTGCATCTTGATGTTGATTATATATGGGCGTATAATATTTTCATTACGGTCGTGACGCTTCGTTTCCACTTTCCGGTCCATCGTAATGTTTCATGCACAAAACTGTTCAGCATTCCACGGAATGCTTTCCTACAAAAACTAATAAAGAAAACAGTGTACGACGCTGAGTACTATCTGCACTAACGAACTATGGTTCCTGTCTCTTTAAAATCATATCGCGGATAACAAACACGGCGTCGTTTCCACTTTTTACGGTCGCGACTGTACAACGTAAACTTTGTGTGAACTCTGAGACTGAGGTCGGTTGACCGAGATTCCACGACAGAGCACTTGCCTTGACCTGAAACATCTCTGGCAATACGGAATTTTCCAGCGTTATCACTCTATGAGTGGATTCTGCACTCCCGTTTCTTTGTCTTCCATCCTCTGCGGCAACGTCACGACAGTGCCAGCCTCCTGCGACTGCTTCATTGAAGGTAAGATAAGATAAGATAATGTTGCTTATAGCCCAGCCGACCGCAAAGGGCCACATCAGGGCTGTCACCACGTTAAAATCAACTCACCAGTCATTTGGAAAAAAAAAAAAACAAACAACTTTCACACATGTCAGTAAATGACATCGTCAAGGAACGCACCAGAAACTTCGTTAAAAATCTTTCTGCCGTAAAATCTTAAATAAGATGAAAAATGTTAATCTCTCTCAAAAACTCAAGGATCACATCAGGCGGGACATCCCTGAACAGGATCTTCATGGACTCCGCTGTAAAATGTTTGTGTCTCACATCGTGAAAGTCTCAACACTCTAAAAGAACATGTTTCATTGTGAGTGGTGCATGACATGGAATGCACCACGGAGCTTCTTCACTCTTTAAAAGGTAAGAATGGGTAAAATACGAATGGCCGGTGTGCAGCCGGCACAGAACCGTTTCCTCTTTACGACCTCCCGACGTAGATGGGAGGAAGTCCTTAAGGTTTGGGCGGATCTGAAAGAGTTTGTTATTCGTCTGTGTGTTCCAATCCTCCTGCCAGAGGTCTCTCACATAATCGTTAATTTTTGGTTTCACATCTGAGCAGGGGATATAAATGTTGGACAGTTTCTCTCTTGTGGCGTTCTTGGCTAAACGATCAACCATTTCGTTCCCGCCGATGCCAACATGACCAGGAACCCAAGCAAGAGTAATGTTGTAACCGTCCGCTTTCAACGTGCTAAAAAGTTAAAAAAAAAGTAAAAGTTCTGGATGCTGAAGGTTGCGGCCAGCTATGGCCTCCAAAGCTGACAGCGAATCCGACAGAACCAGAAAGTCCCTCTTCGAAGATTGTGAGATTATCTTCAAAGCCAGAACCAGAGCGGTAAGTTCAGCGGAATAGACAGAAGCATCTGAATGGATATGTTCCAACAGTATCTGAGAAGGAGCCCCAGGGCAGTAGGCTGCACAGGCCACTCCATCGTCAGACTTGGAACCGTCAGTGAAAACTTTTTGACAGGATGGGAATTTGGAACAGAGGTCAGCATACAATGCCTTGTACGCCAGAGAGCTGGTAGACTCTTTGCGAAAAGCTGCAAGATCGAAACGAATCTCTGGTGTGAAAAAGGTCCACGGAGGTTGATCCGGAAACTTGGAAAAATCGGACACAACTCCTAGGTCTAGACCTGCATTCCGCACGTGAGGCCGCATACGAAGACCAAACGGCAGAATACATTTAGGGTTGTTTTCAAACTTACTTTGGAACGGAGGGTCAAAGACACAGTCATAGGCAGGATTCTGCGGTTCTGAAAACAGTCGGATATAATAATACAAAGACAGTTTCAGCCTGCGGTTGGACAGTGAAGGTTCACCCGCCTCTGCGTACAGGCTGTACACAGGGGTGGTGCGGAACGCTCCAAGACAGAGACGAAGCCCTTGATGGTGGATAGGATCCAGGAGTTTGAGGTAAGATGATCTTGCGGAGCCGTACACAGCACAACCGTAGTTCAGTTTAGAACGGACCAGGGCTCTGTAGAGGTGCAACAAAGTTTTCTTATCAGCGCCCCAGTCGGTGTGCGCTACGACCCGCAGAATATTCAGTGCTTTCTGGCAAGCAGTTTTGAGGTTTTTAATATGGCTGAGAAAGTTAAGTTTTTGGTCAAAAATGACTCCCAGAAATTTGGCCTCTTTAACAGCTGGAATGGGAGATTTCCCTACTTGAAGTTCAGGATCTGGAAAAAAACTGACGGAAATTATGGAAGTGAATACACTGCGTCTTTGTTGGAGAAAAGGTGAAACCGTTTTCATCTGCCCACCGATGGATTTTATCTACGCAAAGCTGGAGCCTGCGCTGGACACTCGGGTACAGGCTTCCAGTTGCGTAGACAGCAAAATCATCCACAAACAATGAGCAGTCTGAACCTGCTGAACTGATTGAACAATGTTGTTGATTTTAATACTAAAGAGGGCAGGAGACAGTATGCTCCCCTGTGGAACACCCAACTCCTGCTCGTGGACATCAGAGGGGAGTGGTGCCAACCCGGACCTGAAACTGTCGTTCTGCCAAAAAATTTTGAATAAAAAGCGGAAGATGACCTCGAAAACCCAGATCATGGAGATCATGAAGTATCCCCGACTTCCAGGTGGTATCGTAGGCCTTCTCCAAGTCGAAGAAAATTGCCACTGCATGCTGTTTGTTCAGAAAAGCGTTCCGAAGTGTAGATTCTAGACGAATCAAATGGTCAACGGTAGTCCGATGTTTGCGGAAACCACACTGTTCTTTCGCCAAAAGGCCATCGGTTTCGAGTTTCCACATGAGCCTAGCATTGACCATTTTCTCCATCAATTTGCAGACACAGCTGGTCAAAGCTATGGGACGGTAGTTTGATGGATTAGAAAGATCTTTTCCAGGTTTGGGGATGGGAATAATGAGGGCTTTCCGCCAAGAGGGTGGAAAGAAACCTGTAGTCCACACATGGTTGTATACCTGTAGCAGTATGTTCAGACCTTCTTGCGGAAGATGTTTCAACAGTTGATAATGAATGTCATCCATACCTGGAGAGGAATCGCTGCAAGAAAGTAAGGCAGATTTCAGCTCGTTTAACGTGAAAGGAAGATTGTAGTCTTCCATGTTGTCGGACGAAAAGTTGCAGGGTGACTTTTCTTTTAGGGCTTTGATTTTGACAAAAGTGGCTGATTTGTTAGAAGAGGAGAAATTCTTTTCAATGGTTGAAGCAAGCAGATTAGCAACTGCTTTCTTCTCTGTTATTAAAGAATCCGAAAACTTGAGATGGTTCACAGTGGGACATGTGTTCTTCCTTTGATTTTCTTAATGATGTTCCACACTTTCTTCTTGGAAGTTTTTGATGTCAGCCTGGAGCAGAAACTTCTCCAGGATCGACGTTTACTGATTTTAAAAGTGTGTCTTGATTTAGCACGGAGTTTTTGATGGGCTCGAGCGTTGGGACCCGAAGGTCGTTGGTATACCTGACGCTGAGCCCGTTTTCGAACTTTGGAAATTTGTTGGCAGTCTGAATCAAACCAGGGTGTTTTTGGCATTTGAAGTTTATCGGAAGACACTGGAGTACAAACTTTAGCACACTTGATCATAGTGTTTGTCAGTGATTCTGCTGGGTCCGGACTCTGAAGAAAGTCAGTGTCCTGGAATTCTTTAGAAATAGTGGCTGCAAATAGATCCCAGTTTGCTTTCTTATAATTTAGATGTTGAGAGATAGAGACGTGTTCAGTTATTACAGGTTGTAGAAGGACAGGGAAATGGTCACTTCCGTGCAGATCGTCATGGACAGACCACTCATAGTCCAGGACCAGCGAGGGGTCACAAACCGACAAATCTAAACACGAAAGTGAACCTGTGGAAGAGTGGAGGTAAGTTGCAGATCCGTCGTTCAGACAACACAAATCCAAATCCGAAAGGACATCCTCAATTAGCAGACCTCTGGATGACGTACAGACACTACCCCAAAGAGGATTGTGACCGTTAAAGTCACCCAACAGCAAAAGAGGTCGAGGAAGTTCTTCTATCAGACTGACAAGGTCCTGACGACAAACCGAGACAGAAGGAGGTAAATAAAGAGAACAGATTGTCACAGTCTTGTGGAGAGTGACTCTCGCAGCAACAGCTTGAAGGGAGGTTGACAGAGCGACAGTACTATACAGTAGAGTTTTGTGTATGAGAAGGGCAACACCGCCCGACCGTCCCAACGTGGATGGTTGTGCAGGATTTGAAAGAATATTAAAGCCAGAAAGAGTAAAGGTCTTCTGGCTTTGAATTTGAGCTTCCTGAACAGCCACGACGGAAGGTTTTATAGATTGGCACAAAAGCTGCAGCTCCTCAAAGTTGGAATTTAGTCCACGGATATTCCAATGGAATATTGTATTATCCATGGTGCAGAGGGCGAAAAGGAGAGAGATCAGGTCATCTCCTCTTCAACGTCTGGTGCTAAAGGTGTAAATTTAAATTTTAGGTTTGTACTGGACTGTGTTGGTCTTCAGACCTGCTGGCAGACTTGCCAACAGGTGAAGAAGGAGGTCTGGATTTGGGAGACGGTGGAGGCTTCTTCCTCATCTCCACCATCTCCACACTGGGTTGAACTCCCTTGCCCGCACGGGCACTGGACAGAGGAGTTCGAGGGGGGATTGCTGGTTTTTTAATCTGCCCAGCAGCAGATGTTGTAGACTGCTGGGCAGTCTGAGGGGTGGCGGATTTTTTGCCTCCACCAGGGGCAGTCATTTTGGGTTGGAAGGTGGTGGACCTGCTTCCACCAGAGTTGACAGTTCTTCCTTGCAGTGTCTTCGAAACGTAAAGTCATCAGTCTGACAGCAGACTGATCGAGTGGGAATTGTGGGAACTTTCTTTACAGCCGAAGCATAGGAAGAGGCTGTCGGCGTTCTGACTGCCCACAACCTGCTTGCGGGCCTCAAAAAAGGAAATTTTCTTTTCGGTTTTTATTCTTTGAATAGCGGATTCTTGAATCCAAAGAGGACAGTTTCGTGAAGAGGAGGGATGGTTGCCACCGCAGTTAGCACAATGTGCCGGATCTTGACACGGCCCATCATGGGTTGCCTTGCAGCAAACACAGCATACCTCTTGCCCTGAACAGCGGTCCCCGACATGGCCAAACTTCTGGCACCTGAAGCACCTCAACGGGACGGAACATATAACTGAACACGAACATTCAAGTAACCAACTTTGATGACCGGAGGCAGCACAGGGTTGCAGAAGGTCAGAAAGAGGGGTTGGTGGCCACTCTCTCTGAACCTTTCTTTACCGTCACCCTGCGCACCTCCGTCACACCCTGGGACGCCAGCTCCGTCTTAATTTCTGCCTCTGATACACCAGATAAATCCCGGCAGCGAATCACGCCTTTTGATGAATTCAATTGTTTGTGGGAGTTACCCTGATCTCCCTGTCCACAAGTTTCGTTGCCTTCAGCAGCTGTTCAGATTGTTTTGGTGATTTACACTGAATAAGAAACGAACCATTCCTCAACCTCTTGATGGACCGAGGGTCACCTGCTATACCTTGAAAGCCCTTTTGAATAGCAAAAGGGCTCAGAGCTGAAAGGGGTCTTTCCTGCTCCGTGCCTTCCATGATGAGCCAGGAAGCCCCGAAACCTGTCTTCTGTCTAACCTCTGTATCAGAATCACTGTCAGTATCAAAATCCCCTGAAATAGGGGAAGCTGCCTTCCTTTTCTTCTTGGGGGGAATGTTTTTTGAAAAAGCCATAGTAAATTTATGATGCTTCATCTCTCCCTTACCACCCACCTTGGAGTCCAACTAAGGGGCCAGGGCCAAGAAACCAATGTCTTGACCCCTTCCAGGCTTCGGAGAGACATACGACAAACAGAAGCCACCAACCCTATCCCCCCTGATCATGCTCAACTCCCGGGAACAGAGAGCTGAGCACTGCAGGGGTTTACTTGGCCAGTAGGGGGACTGTCTGTCTTGACCCAGCCCCAAGAAGGGGGGCCGATTAGTACACCCGGGCCAAAGTGTACTCCCTGTCTAGGAGAGGTCCGAGCCAAAGTGATGTGTTGAGAGCGCTGGCCCTCTCAATCACCAGGATCTCATTCCCCTCCGACACAGGTCGCACCGCACGGCAAACACGGCGGATCTTAAGGAGACCACAGAGAGAAAAGGAGTGTGGAAAAGAAGACTTGAAGGGGAGACGAAGATAGAAAAGGGCCAAATAAGAAGGCAGAAACAAGAAAAGGAGAAAGGCGGGTTACTCTTAGTCAGGATCCTCACCCTTAGCCTATCTGACATGGGAAGCCCTACCAGGGGCATCAACTCCTTACCACGTTATGCTTAGGCCAGACAGCATCTTCACTTCTCAGGCCTAGAAGTAGTTTAAAAACCAGCCTATCTTCAAGTATTGATGCCCCCACCAGCAAAGCCTAAGGGATCACAGGACCACGCAAGCCCTCCGACCACGGCAAGGTTGCAACCCCCGGAGGGTTCATTGAAGGTGGGTGTACTGATTTGTTCAACCATTTTTGATAGTTTAATTATGAGCAGTTCTTTGTAAAAAAGAATATTGTTACATTATAAAGGCATTAAATAATGGAAATTAGTATTTAAGACGAGAAATTTTTAATTTCGGATGTTCTCACAGACTTCGTCTTCGTCTTGCTAACCAACTTCCAGCTACACTTTTGGTTGTGAGCAGCATGTCAGTTGAGACAAGAGACGAAAGCGCGATAGTTTCCGGGGCCGACCGGTCAAAATTTTATTAAACTTTTTTCGTTCTATGTGTCATCGATGTTTTTCTTTATTTCGTTTATGTAATAAACAAACAAATGTGTAGGGTAAATACTGAATTTGCAGAGCTTCAGATTGTTGGCGCGCCCGCGCCATTGGCGCATATTTTATCAGAATGACGCGTAACAGTTAGGTGTATGCGCCAGCCTGGCGCGTCATAAAAATCGCCAACTTGTCTCGATCCTCGGTCTGTCGGTACCAAGCCACACCAGGTCCAAGCACATGTGGCCACACAACGGAGTATAGTACCCAAACTGGCACCTTGCTGCCTTGCCTAGCATCGCTGTGTGTGATTGGCTGACAGCCAAGCACAACAACCAATCAGCGAACATCTATCAGTTTCACCTTGCAAAGGCGAAATCGTCTGGGTCCAGAAATCGTCTGACTTTTCAACACGTGTGGAATCGAGTCATCGTTCTGCTAAAGACAAGATGCCACCGAAGAAAAAGCTCAAACAAAGTGAAAACCAGTGGCAGCTGACTTTGTCAGCAATGTTTTCAAAGGATAAAACGAGTGGTAAGTGTTTAGTTTTTATCTCTTAGCTGAAAATTGAAGCCATCATTGTTTTTCTCTCCCTTCTAGTCTCTCTCAGCCAGCCGGCACGTGTATTTCCCCCACTCCCCTTTCGGCTTTCCACTCCTCCCTCCCGCACTCCATTGTCTTTCTCTCCTTTCCCTTGTATCTTATCTCAGCAAGGCGGCATGTGTATCCCCCCTCCCTCCCCTCGCCCCACCCCCCTCCTCCAGCGTTTAGTGGGTCAGTCATCCAGCAAACTGCCACCGCTAAAAATAGCTAAGTGCCATGAACACATCGCAAGGAAGATGGGTGGGAAAAGGAAGAGAGAGAGAGACCAAGCGGAGAAGAAGAAAAAAGAGGGAGGGGGGTGTTGGACAGTACACACACATACAGACACACACACACACCTCTCTCTCTCTCTCACACACACACACACACACATATATATATATATATATACACCTGGGAGGGTCAGAAGAGTACCAGCACTGAGCCTTTTATCAACAGAGAAGAGGCCATGGATGAGTGGAGACTTCTGAAGAGAACAGTCCTGAGTGAGCAGTTCCCTAGAGACGACTTTGTGACTCTGTGGCAGGCCATCTGCAAGTTCTACCCTGAGGACTTTCCAAACCTTAAGAAGCTGACAGCCTGTGCTCTGACCTTGCCTGTCCACACAGCAGATTGTGAAAGGTCCTTCTCGGTGCAGAACTACATTCACACCCAGAGGAGAAGTGCCCTCACAAACACACATTGTGACCAGCTGATGAGGGTGTGCATTGATGGACCTAGCTTCCAGGACATGCCCTTTATGAGTGCAGTGCAGGTGTGGGCGGAAAAACGCAGGCGGTACCTGTTCAAGGACTAGGTGAACATACCTTTGATTGTCAATGACCCATCTTTTTCAAAATTGACCCATCATTTTGCATGGCTATGGGTCATTGGGCCCATGATGTCTGAAAACAATCTGAAGCTCTGAATTTGATTTTCGAACTTTTGATTGTGGGTTTATTTTTCTCTCCGTCTGTAAATATCAGGCCGAGTGTTCCAGTTGCGACGGGAAACTATGACACTTCGTTTCCTTGTCGTGACTGTTAGATCTGGAAATGGAGAGAAGTCAAATAGTTTGCCTGTCGGTTGTTTCTTCTGCCTTTTTTATCTGTCAGTGGAGCAGTTGCTAAAACAAAATTTACAGTTTGTCTGCCTGCCTGTCACTGCCATTTGTATCAGTCACTGGCAGAATGAAGATTTACCGATGTGTTCGTCGCGACGGGAAACGAAAGCTGCATGGTTTCTTTCACGACCGAAATGCTCATCGTATTTCTCCTTTTCATACACACATATTTCCATTGTGATTCAGTGAAAGGAACAGATCTATAATGTTGTCGTTAAACTCGAGCTACTCATCTTTTTCTGCGACAACGACGGTTTGTTACTTCTGATGTAATCTACGTCGGAAGTACGTACAGTCGCTCGCGGAACCCACTGTTCCGAGTTTCTCGTCACGACGAAAACGCGTCACACCCTCTCCCCTTCCATACCTTCTTCCCCGTGGTTGTACTCCACATTGACCGTAATTTTGCTTTTTGGCTATTAATTTCGTCTCACTTAGATTAGTTTATGTGCAAAATAATGCACACACACACACACACAATCAGTTCAAGTTCTCAATGTTTTCATCGTCACATGTAAAGAAGAGTCATTTGTTTAAAAGTTGGATGGACATGGGGATAAAACTCTTTTTGGTTCTACTCAGTCTAAATTTTGGGGTTCAATAACGTCTTCCAGATGACAAAAGTTCACAATATGACTTAGATTATGGTGCTGTGGCTCACAATCATCTGCGCCTTTCGAACTGCTCTTTGTTCAAACAACACATTCAAAACTACTCTGCCTCTCGCTCACAATCTTGCTAGAGACTTTCACCACCTTGTTCAACACATTCTTGCTCTTGACACTTAGGCTTCTTATACAACAGATAAAGAGAAAGTTAAGATGGACTCAATAAATTCCGCGTCCTCTTTTCCTCTCTCTTTCTTCTTCTTACCCTCTTCCTTCCACCCCCCCTCCACCCCCACCCCCTTCCTTTCAAAATTGCATGTGAAAATCAGTTTCAGATGGCCGATGTTTCAATCATTTGCATGTTTTGTTTTGTTTCCGCATAATTTTATTCCTTTTTATTGTTGGTTTATTTGTTTGCTTAGGTCTTGTCTGCACTGCCAAAGACCGCCAGGTCGAGGCGCGGTGTCATCTTCATTTCGCGGTCCGGTATTCTGACATTTAGTTTTAAACGTAACTTCTGCATACAGCCACTATATTCTGGAACTCACTACCACTCACTCATTGGAAAGGTAAGAAGCTTCTTTGAAAACCCCAAATAAATTCAACTTTGTTTAACATTAAGCAAATCTACCAGCCAACAGGTCCAAATTCTTCACTGACGCTGATGGTAGTATTAATAGAGCTGATAGTATAATTAGAAATAGTTTGATTATTAACACTACTAGATTTTGCCATTAGGTGACAAAAATATCAGCCAGTGGGTTCAAGTGCTTCACTGATGGTGATGGTAGTATTCATAGAGCCAATAGCATGATCAGTTATAGCGTGGTTATCACCAACACTACTTATTTCTGCCAGTAGGTGATAATTCAACGATTGCTTTAAATTGCAGATTGAAGCCATTGATGTAGAGGAACAGGACATCTACGTCAGCTTCCTAAAACTCCATCCCTCAGGCTCCTACCACACTTGGCCACAACAGACTGATTCATCATGGGTGAAGATCCAGCAACATTATCTTATCTTAGCAGATCACAAAAGTGATGGGTGACCCATGGATCGATGCCCGTGATCACTACACTTTTATCATTTGAGACATGTACATATGCTGAAATTATTTCACTTGTTTTATTTTCCTGAATTGAACTGTTTTATTTTAAGCTGTTTTATCCTTGACTCTATTTGCCATGTACACTGTAGAGTTCTCAGTATTTTGTAGAATTGGATTCCACGTCACAACTGTAATAGACTCCAAACTGAAAACATTTATCAGTGGTTTGACTTCAAGTCCTTTTTGTTTTGTTAACTGAAATTATTCTGTTGTCAGTTATGTTCTTTTTGACTCATGTTTGCCATGTCCATGGCTGGTTTCAAGTTGTTTTGTAGAATTAGATTCCATGTCACAACTGTAATGGACTCCGTGTCACAACTGTAACAATTTGTTTTCATTACATAATTTAATGCAATAAACAGTACATTTTCTTGAAATGCTGCTTTGTACCTTTTGACTGCGAGGATAAGAAATACTACATGCCTGACTTGAGCTGTATATTTCAATAACTATGGAGACATGGGAATATGAAGTTGCTGCGAGCATGGAGGATTAATGTGCAACTTGAAAATTACAGAAAAATACACATTCTCGATCATTTTGAAAGTTCTCTTCATATGGGAACCTTTTCTTCCTTGGTTTACAAGTAAATTATGCCAGGTTTTAGAAAGCATGCTGTTTTTATAGACTTCAGAGCTGTTTTTTGAGGTTCCATGTCACAACCGTAACACAGCAAAAAATTAAATGTTTAATCATCTACTGCGAGAAGATTGAACTGACCTATCATCTTTTCCTCTTTAGAATATGATGTACATTGAAATGCTGTACTGTGTGACACAAAGACGTATATGTAGAGTGAAATTTATTTTGGGGTCTCTATGTCACAGAAATAGCACGTTTTTGAGAACAACCATATATATATATATATATTATATATGACTTCCATAAAAAACGCGAAAAATTGAAAGGCTATTTTCGGGTGAAAATTGGTGAATATACAATATTGAACCATTGTGGCAAGTTGTTTGGGTCCAAGACTCACGTGCAGTGAAAAAATTGTGTGAGCAACACATCATTCCCGGCATTGGAGGGTCAACAGAAATGGCAAACTGGTTGCTGCATGTGAGGCACGTGCACACCATGCAGAGCAAAGTTAACCAGCGACAAGTACGCAGGCATGCAGCCTTTATAAAGCTGCGCTACAAGGTTCAGGTAACGACTTGCCGTCTGAGCGCTACAGAGATGCCAAGACTACGAGCAGAGGAACGCAATCGTGCCCTAGGCCATCTGGAGGCTGGTTGTGGATGCCAGGCAGGTCGCCAACATCTTTAACGTCCACATCTCAACCATCTATCGTCTGCAGCACCGCATGCGAGTCACTGGTACCACTGATGATCGTCTCCGGCCAGGCCGTCCTCGGGTCACCACACCAAGAGAGGATCGCCATTTTGTTCGAACCCATCTGTGGGACAGGCGGCAAACAGCCGCTAACACTGCTCGACAGGTGCCTGGGAATCTCCAGGAACGAATCAGCCTCAACACTGTGCGGCGGCGTCTTCAGGAGAACGGGCTGGCATGTAGGTGTCCTCACAGAGGTCCGGTACTGATACCAAGACACCGGCAGGACAGGCTGCAGTGGGCACAAGCCCGAATCAACTGGCGCAGGCAGCAGTGGGGACGCATACTGTTCTCAGATGAGAGCCGTTTTTGTATTGACATGGCTGAGGGTCGTGTCAGAATATGGCGTCGACCTGGTGAACGCTATGCTGACTCCTGTGTGGTAGAGCGGAACCCCTGGGGAGGCCCGAACGTTATGATATGGGGTGCAATTGGCATCAACCACGCCATAGGACCAGTCATCTTTCAGAACATTGGTCCTGGTCGCGGACAGGGTGTCAATGCACAGCGCTACATCCACCAGGTGCTCAGACCCCATGTCGTTCCTTTTTTTGCGCAACACCCAAACTGGACATTCCAACAGGACAATGCAAGACCACACACACAGCCAGGGCCACCCAGCAATTTCTTCAGCATAACAACGTCAATGTGCTGCCCTGGCCAGCCCTCAGTCCTGATTTAAACCCAATAGAACATTTTTGGATGAACTTGGCAGACGGTTGGACCTCCTGCGTCCACGACAAGCAACAGCGGCTCAACTTCACCAGGCCATCGTCCATGTGTGGGCTGGTGTGCCAAGGGGACGCATCAACCACCTGGTCCACTCAATGAGCCGCAGGTGTCAAGCAGTTGTCCATGCAAATGGTGGCCACACATGGTATTAGGACTTCAAGCTGGTTTGTCACGTGACCTTGGATTTTCCACACAAAGACATATTGCTGATGACATTTTCACACATTACCGGTGTAATGAATCAAATCACATTGAATTCTCGCTTCCACTCTGTACAATTGTGACCAATAAAATTCGCCCCTAACCTTCAGCTTGTTTTGCTTTCGCGTTTTTTATGGAAGTCAGTATATATATATATATATATATATATATATATATATATATATATATATATATATATATATATATATATATATATATATATATATATATATATAGTGTGTGTGTGCGCGTGCGTACGTGTGCGCATGTCTGCGTCTGTCTGTAAGGTGTGTGTGTGTGTGTGTGTGCGTGTGTGTGTGTGTGTATGTGTGTGTGTGCGTGCGTGTGTGCGTACGTGTGTGCATGTCTGCATCTGTCTGTAAGGTGTATGCATGTGTGTGAAAGTAAAAAGGAGAAGATAAAAGTGCCATCTGTCTGCACTGAAGCTGACTGCTCTGTCACCTTTTCACCGACAGTCAAAAATTGGATGCCCACCAAAGGGAATGAGCACTGGACAATCAGACAGGTGGGTATTTGAAACCCTGTTCATTTTCTATACAAAAGCAGGTAAAGAGAGTGAATATGTGGGTGACTGAAAGATTTAAGTCACTAAACACACACTGGTGTCCTGAAAGTTTTTTTTTCTCTCTCTTTTTTTTTCTTTTTTCACTACAGAATGTACCCACTACAAATCTGATAAGATTCAATACAGCCACAAAAATAATATCTAATGTTCCATTTCTGCTTGTCCGCTTGGAACTGGTCTGCAGCAGAAGAACGACCACTTCAATCATAAGGACGCTGTCCTTTTCTCCAACATGTCCCCATCTGATCAACTGAATACTGAAAAAGACCACTAAAATTTCTCAATAGTGGGTGATTCTGCTTTTACACAACACACAAAACACCACAACTGTGCTGTTTCAGAATTCAGGAAAAGTTAACACGTTGACCTGAATCAAATTTATGCTTTTGAACCAATTAAAACATGTGTTCTGTGAAGGAGTCTTAAACTACATTCTAAGAGTTTTCAAAAGTCACACTATCCAAGCATAATCACACACTCGTGCGCGCGCACACACACACACCACACATATACACAATATTCATGGACTTAATCAATTACAGCATTCAGCAGACAACTAAGCAGTAAAATATCCCATAACTACCATTTCATATAATGTAAAAATTTTCATGTGTATCTCTGACAAGCACTGTAAAGTGAAACACACAGACTGAATTTTTGAACTGATGTTGGTACTTAAAAAGAAAAAAGAAAGAGCTCAGGTTAGAACACACACACACACACACACACACACACACCACACACATACACACACACACACACACACACACACACACACACACGTTATCAATTTATTTAAAATTAACCCAAACAAAGCAAAATGTCACCACCTGTACTGTTGTGAAGTGGTGTAACCTGAGTAATGTGATGCTGGTCTGGAAATGTCTGATTCATCATTCTGTTCAGACTTGAAGTTTCCACACGATGAGGTATTCAGAGTATGTGGCACCTCCACAAATTCTTCAGTGCAGGGCATAACACAACTGACCTGTGACATGGAAGAAAATTGGTTAAGATGATTGACGCAACAGTCTACTGTCAATATAACCCAAACAAGACTGTGCCAATGTAATTTCAACCATGCTTTCATGGTTGAAATTACATTAGCACAGTCTCGTTTGGGTTATATTGCCAAGAGACTTGTATCAATCATCAATTAAATAGAGGAGGAGGAGGAGGAGATGGATTGCTGTAGTTGGGGTGGAAAATGGGGGGCTCATTGTATATGCACAAACACAAAGGTCTCTGTTTAATGCAACAGTTTCTTTCCAACATCAAGTAGCAATAAATTCTTGGTCAAAACTTGCAACAGATAAATTAATCCAATAGCAGTGGTTCACTCCTGAACAAGACCCATTCAGCTACTTTATGGGAAAGGAAAGCAAATGCACAGAAAATTTAAATGAAGCTCATAATACTGCATTCTAACTTAGAAACGCCATCTGGCAAATGCCCTTCCCCACCCCCACCCTCACACCCCTGCAAGATTTGATGTTATTATACTACTACTTTGATTCTATCATACTACATTCAGGAGGAGAGTTGGGCGTGGGGCTAGCAACCTCACCCCGTAAAAACATTACCGCTACGGAAACGACAGCAAGAGAAACTTCTCCATCTGGCAGAGGGAGTGAAGCAGACCAAGCAATTGGACTTATGAAGGAGGGGGACCAAAGCCGAAAGGACGTCTCCAGCCCGATAGCGGATCTCCTAACGTCAAAACGTCACATGCGAGTTGGATTTTGGAACGTGCGGACCTTGTACCAAGCTGGAAGATTAGCACAAACTGTAAATGAGATGAAGAACTACAACCTGAGCCTACTAGGGTCACAGAGGCAAGATGGACAAAAACAGGAAAACAGAGACTGAGTACTGGAGAAACCATCATCTGGTCAGGAAGGCAAGATGACATCCATCAGAAGGAGTTGCCCTCATTATTGCCAAGAAACATGCCAATGCCGTACTGAAATGGAAACCAATCAATGAACGCCTGCTGTAATGTAAGAATGAACTCCAAGTGTGCCAAGCTATCAGTTATAGTGGCCTATGCACCAACAGACAACACTGACGAGGAGGACAAGGATCAGTTCTACAGTGCGCTCCAAGCAACATTGGATGACATACCAAAACACGATGCTCTCCTCCTGATAGGGGACTTCAACGCAAGAGTTGGTAGCAACAATGAGAACAGGGAAAGAGTCATGGGGAAACATGGAATAGGAGACATGACCGACAACGGCGAACGACTCATCGACCTCTGTGAAGAAAATGATTTGGTCATTGGCGGTACTCTTTTCGCTCACAAAACCATCCACAAGCTAACATGGACATCCCCCGACGGCAAGACAAAGAACCAAATTGATCACATCATTATAAAGGGAAAATGGAGGCGCCCCCCAAGATTAGTGTATGCAAAACGCAGATGTGGTAGTGACCATGAACTACGGGAGCGAAACTGACCCCAAATGGGGAAAGGCAAAATTTGGGGGACATAAAAAACCGCGTTTTTGGATTTTTTCCAAACTAAAAGACCCCAACAAAAAAAGAAAGAATTCTCCCGCCCAACCCCTGAAGAATCGCTTCAGGGGCCCTCCAAATGAAACGCACTGACCATAGACATTTTTTAAACCAAGGCTTTTCCCCAAACAGCAAAAAGCCCAAAAGGGTTAAAGGAAAAGTGTGAAATCTGAGTGGATAATTTCCCAAACCCCAAAAGGAAACCATTGGGGAGAAAAAACGGGAATAAAGAAAAACTGCAAGCCAAGCCCACTCGGGCTAAAGGGAAAAAAAAAGGGGCAACCCAGCACAGAGAGAAAGACAAAGAATGAAAGTTGCCCCTGAAAGGGAAAAGATAAACTCTCTATGCAGAAGACTTGTTTGAAGAACCCGGGGCAGCACAGAATGAAGGATAGGGAAAGACATGTAAAAAACCCCCAAAAGGGGCTGGGGGGAGAAAAGAGGCCAAACCAAACAACCATTAAGGCAGAGGACAGAACACCTATCACAGAAGAATGTGCCAAGCTCAAGGTGGAAAGAGCATTTCCCCAGAGGACCCAAAACCCCCTGATCCCCCAACACCACTGACATTCCTAGGGCCCGAGAGGACCGGACGTAAACAGGGGAGACATCCCCCGTAATGGGGTCAAGGAACCATCCGAAAAAGCTGAAGAATGGAAAAAAAGCTCCGGGAGAAGTGGGTTTTCCCCAGATGCTAAAGGGCAGAAAAAAAGGGACACCCTTTTAAACCCCCAAACGCATCCTGCAGGAAAAAAGGAACCAGGGACAACCCCACTGACGGGAAAACGGGTCCCAAACATAAAATTACCAAAAAAGGATCTAGGGGGAAAAAGCAAAAATTGGAGAGGCATCAACCCTACTATCAATCACCAGCAAAGTCTTTAGTCGCATCTTCTCCAGCGTATAAAGAAACGGGAATACCTACTTCGTCAAGAGCAAAGGGAGCTTTTTGAGCGGGAGATCATGCATTGATCACTTTTTTGTCTTTTTCCCCCAAAAATTTACATCCCATGAATAACAGCCCACCCTTTTCGTGGTTTTTTATTGATTTTGAGAAACCTTTTACAGTTTGGGACCGGCTTCTCCCCTGGAAGATCCCCACGACACTTTCGGGATTCCCCAGAAAAATTTGGGCAACATCATCCGGCCCTGTATGAAGCCCTTGAGTGTCCGGGATCATCCACAAAAACCACTGACGGGAAACCCTTCAAGGTTTACACCGAGTGAAACAAGGCTGCATACTTCACCAATCCCCTTTTCCTTTGGGCCCCGACGGGTTTATGCGAAACGTCAAACCCCGGAAACAACGGGGGAAACCGGGGGACCTTGACCTCATCTTGGGGGACCCTTGACACCAATGACCTACGGGTGTCACACAACATCAGGACGCCCAGCAAAGAAAGAAAAAAAACCCAGCAGATAGCCACACCATTGGGGTGAAGGCAACGAGAGGGAAACGCAGGGCATAGAAAAAAGCCACAAACCCCAAAAACCCCCTCACCGCTAAAAGGCAAAACCCCCTTTTTTAAAAATTGGGTTTAAAGGGAATTTTTTATACCTGGGGCGCAAGATGACCACAGACGGGGACTGCAAAACCCGGGGAATTTAACGCCAGAATCGCAAAGCCCAACCAAATTTCCCCATGCTTTGGGCCCCTCCCGGAATCCACCGGCCCCAGCATCCAAACGAAGATTCGACTCTTCAAGAGCAAAGTCCTCAGGGTTTCCCCCGTATGGCTCAGATGTGGAAGACGACCGTCGCCATCCCAGAAAAAAACTGGGAAATGTTTTCCAAAAAAAATGTCCCGCCCGTATCCTCAGGATTTCTCCCGAACATCATCTCAAACAAAACTGAGGGCTAAACAGGGGTCTCCACAATACAGGACACCATCCCGGCCCGTTTGGGGATGGGTAGGGGGATTCTGCCCCATGCCCCCCCAGCCACTCCCCAGAACCCCCTGCCTGGCCCCCCAAGGGAAAAGAAAAAAGGGGGGGACCCAAGGAAACCTGGGGCAGGACAAAAGAAAGAGAGCTGAAAAGGCAAAAGGGCTGACTCTCCCTAAAAAAACCCCCAAAACACCGCAGACAAGCCAGAGGGGGATCTCTTGCCCTAGCCTCAACGCCACAGGCACGGGGAGGACTGGGTATATGAGAGATTCTATCATTAAAAAACTACAGTAAAAGTAACAACAGTGTTTGAAAATTTTGGCTACTACTAAACGATCTGTTATTAAGAACAGCCTTCAAAGTTCAACACTTTGACAAATTTTACACACCAGAAAATGTTTTGGTGATCTCTAGGAGCTTAAATGACTAAATATTTTTTGCTGACAATTCAAAATTCAAATGGGGATATTTTTTGCTTGGTTTACTTTGTCAAATTCTTACAAGGCTTCTTTTCTTTACAAAGGGCACTTAATGAGTTCTGTCTGGTCAAATTTTCAGGGCCAATGCACAAATAAAACACCCCACTCATTGTCTTCCATCTTTAGATAGCGTAATGTCATTTTTACTTCCCCTAATTCCATGGCCAAACCAAGGACTCTGAATCCCTAGTATATTCAGACAAAGAATTGAGAAAGCTCCCACTCTGGCACCATGTGCTGTACTAACTTTTTAAAAATTTTCAAGACAATTTAAAAAGTAGGAGGAGGAGGGATTGCCCCAGTTGGGGTGGAATGGCAGAGCTAACCATGATTTAAAGGAGATTCCTTGGAACCATCCCGCTCTGGTCATGAGTGAATTATTTAGTAAAGTTAATGAAGGGATTCTCAAGCACCAAAAATCCGTTTTCAAGGACTAGGAGGGGAGTTTAGAAGAAACCAAATGTTGGAATGCAGCACATGTGACAAAATGCTCTAATCTCAAGGACTCTCAGATTAAGGTTGGTAGCCCTCAACCAGAATCCAGGAGTACCCCCTTTGATGGTACTGGAAGCCACTTGGAGATTAAGCCGCAGAAACATTCCTTTGCTGAGACTGGAATGAAAAAAGTGACGTTGAGAGCAACGGTACATGTCAGTGGGTCTCCCAGTTATGGCGAACAAGCATCGGATGGGCTTGGTTCTGCTTCCTTCATTCTGAGCTATGATAACTGAGAGAGCCTTAACTAAGAGAGCCTTAAAACAGAGATAAACTGAAGGAAAAACACAGCTCTTAGTCTTTGTTTTTGGCCAGAAACTCAACAAGAAATGCGTGATGACTGACCGTGGTGACCCAAAAATGGCTAGAAATAGAACGGGGAGGAAAAGGATATTAAAAGGACATGAGGTCAAAGGACTCTTGAAAAGATGCTCGAAGGGTGATTTTGGAGAAAGTCCCAAAAAAAGGAACAGGCCGAGAGAGAAAACCCAATCAAAATTTTTTCAAACATCGTTGCGATCCTGGATTGTCGGCAGCGATTTACCCAAAGGGGGATTAATTTGGGAACTTCTCAATTTTGTGGCTTGATTTTCAAGGTTTTCAAGAAGGTTGGTAACAGAACCACATTTTATTGATTTTCAAAGGTTTTTCATCGTTTTGAAATTCCCTGTCAGAATTCAAGGAGTTTAAAGGAGCGTACGGACCCTGCTCTAAGACTTGTGCAGACGCTTAACACACAATGTTTAAAGAAACTGGATTTTACTTGAGCAATGGAAAATTTGTCTTAAATCATGTAAATACTGTGCTTTTTCAGGGTTTCCTCTGAAAATAAGCAAAAACTATTAAATTCAAAGAGAATCCAGATGCCCCACCAGCCCCCTTTACTTCCGCTCCCTGAACCCTCTCCACTCCCCCCCCCCCCCCCTTCCCCCCAAAAAAAAGAGAGAAAAAGAGGGAAATTGGCACTGGATTTCATCGATCACATACAGGATTACTTGTTTTTACAGCTGTTGTCAACAATTTTGCATCAGCATGGCCTTACCGAAGTAGGGCCCTTCACACTCATGTAAGAAGATCTTGTGACATGATTGACATCTGCAGGTACAAAAAACTGACCAGAAATCCAAATTTCAAGTGCCCATTTTTCTTCCCATCATCCTTTCCAAAAGCATCCCCACCCCCACTCACCACTGGAATTTTTAAAACTATTTCTACATATTTCTCTATAATCCATGAGGTCGAGGCAAAGTAGGAGCCACGTTTTTTGGGGTGTGTCAGTTATCAGAAGCACTGTCCATCACAAAAGGCTAAAAACGAAAATCTGAACCTAAATACTGACCCTACTCTTTATTTGTCTCATACACAATCACAACAGTTTTTCCCCTTGACCTAAGTATTGTCTCACAGTCACAGTCTTGGTGATGATCTGGCAGCCTCAGCCCAAAAGTCAACAAAGAGACCAAAATCAGAGAAGATGTGTGCGTCCTTTAGATGTACAGCCCTCAAAATCAATGCTGGGTGGGGATGGGGGTGGGGAGAGGGTGTGGTCCCAGGACCTTTTCAAATTTTGTATAATGGTACTACAGTGCGTGATCACACCCCTATTCATTACTGGTGTTAATCACAAAAATTTTGCCAAACAGATAAATCAACCGCCATTGCTTTTAAGAGTTTGACATGATATAGTATGTGTTGCTAATAAGCTGAGAAAAGAGTGAAAAAGGGTGTAACAAATATGTTTAAACTAAAACCCATGATCTTGAGAACATGGATCTATATTTGTGACTTGAAATTCCATAGACTCAAAGTTTTTTATTATTGGCTACAGTCAGTTAAAAACAAACCAACTTTTATTTTCGATTGTAAGGTTATTTGGCAGCTGATGCCTAGTCAGATACAATATTTCCAGCATATTTATTTCACCTTTTCGGAGTGCAGGTCTATTTCTGTCGGTCATTTAGTGATTGTTTTTGACTGAAATACACATAAACTGTTTGAGCATCAGCTTTTGTCTTTTTTATGTTTCACAGCATATTTCCTAATAGAAAAAATCGTTTACGTAAATAAAAAATCATTTACATATTAGGATGCAGGAAAAATGCAAAAAAGAACACAAAACAAGAATGAACGTATAAAAAAAAATACTAAAAATATGAAGACCTATTAATCTTGCAATAAGGTTTCACACTATTTTGTAATGATTCCAAAAACTGAACATGTTAAACACGCGTTTAACTACAGCACACTTAGTTCTGTGAAAAATGCTTTCCTTTACATTCCTTGTTCATCAGATAGCATGGCCTTTACATGAAACAATACACTGATTAAACCTTGGGCCTGTAATTCCATTTCTTGTCAATATCCCTAACTTTTCATAGTGGACTGATCCTCCACCCCCCTCCATCTTCTACCCAATGTCTGACCTCCTACTTCTCTTCCTCTAGTTTCACTTGGGAGGTATGAAAACCCTTAAAGGGGGTTCTACATTGAACAAACTTCTACAATCACCAACTTTGTTCACTGCCTTCACAATGTTTGTAATCTGATCCAAGATGGATCAGGATTATGAATATTGATAATCCTAGATTCAAAGAGGAAAAAAAGCACTGCTCAACATGCACTGGGGGCCGTTTATGTTTGCTCCAACAGAAATAATTATATGAAAGCTGTCCTATAATTGAAATCTGTTTGCAATAGCTTTCATGAGATGGAAATAAGTTTGTGGCTGGCTGATCTAAATTTACATTATACTCAATTTACCTAAGTAAATATTTCTGGTTTGGGTACAGATGAAATATTCAAATTCACAATGGTAAAAAAAAGACATGTAAAATTCTGAACATAGATATTGCTGATAGTGATATCACAGTCGATTCAAGACAGTTCCAAGTTCATTAGGCCTAACAGTAACAATATGTGGAACTCACTGCCGGGTGCCATCAAGATTGCCACAAATGCAATCTCTTTTAAAAAACAAATTGATACAACAGTTTTGAGATCTGCATATTGATGTTTTTTTTTTTTTACTTCCCCAGATATTTTACTGTTAACTGGGCCTGAATTGGCCATTGCTTTTAACTTCTTGAATATCGAGTGCGACCCCTTGTTGCCAAATTTGCTCCAGGGGCCAACAGTCTGAGTCGCACTATTTTATGTTATTTTATTTTACTTTTTAACATGCGCGCTGGTGACCTACTCGTTTTTGAGTGAACCAGTATTTTAGGAAGAAGAAGAAGAAGAATATGTCCTGGTCACCAGCAAGCAAAAATGAGTAGGCCCTACATAAACAAATAAAAAAAATAAAATGATGAATAAAAAAAATAAGCTAACTAAACTACTTTTTTAAAATGTAAATTTAAAAAAAAGGGCATAAAAAGGGGAGGGATGATTGTGAGACTAAGTGGAGCAGATTTAAAAGCAAAAAAATATAAGCACAGTTTAGCTTGACCAGCGCCATGCTATCAAGGAAAACAACTCTGGCTGTCTCATAACCTTCTCCCTAAATTATAAACATGTAACTCACAACAGACCAACACAACGGTTTCATATTATCAGTCACGTGCCTACCACGTTCCAAGGGGAAACAATACGGATGTATGGAGGAGTGGGCGTCACACAACAACCTCTGTACTTCGCTTCTCTTTAACGCTCTTGCCTGAACACGTGTTGTTGTGGCAAACAAACGAATCGCCATTTGCCGGCATTCCGTCGCCCCGATTTCGAGCTTGGGTAGTGATGTCGATCATATCAAACACACTATATATATGGTCGAGGATTATTCCCAATAGGCCTAACTGTCATCAATATGTAACTAAAATATGGGAATCACGAAAGTAAACAGCCTCTTCCCACGCGTATCTGTGCATCTTACATGTCGGCACGGCATGTAAACTTCCTCCAGACATGATTAGGCCTACAACGAGCGCGGTGTTTCGCATGACAAATGACATCAAATTGTACAGAATAAAGCTGATACTCAACTATAAGTAGAAATTACATTTGTCCATGCTACTAACAAAATCAGAAAATACTGGGAACTTATTAAGATGCATTACTCACCTGAAAAACGTGTATTTTTGTTGATCAACCCGTCTACACATCAACTAGGCCCTACGCTAAGCACGGCCTTTTTCTTCATCTCCCAACATGCCCTGTCGTGTCGCTTCACAAAGACGTAACTTCCGGTTATTAGACACTTTGGTTGGTTTACGAAACCAGGAGGTATGGGATATGAGCCAGTCTCAATGATTCTGCTTTCGATATGAATTCGATCACGACACAGAGATTATCACTAGAAATGGTAGGGATTGCAACTTCGAATTGTTTGACAGTTAAATGTTTTGTGAATCCAGTTTATAGATCTGTACGTCTTGAAAGAAAGAATTTCTATTTTGGAAAGACTGCAAATCAGGTCAACACGAACACTTCTTCAATGAAGGTTGTTCAAAGCCATCATGATGTTTCACGGTGCGCGCTCTATCAACATCACAGCTGCCTCCTGAAGAGTTTCCACACAAATTGTGTGATATTCTCACAGAGATGGTTCACAGCTACGTCGCCACGAATGGCGAGGCTGGATTCCGCTGATCTGAGAAAGCGTGTGGACGACCTCACTGACTGCTTCGCCGAAGCACGTGAGCTCCTTGGAGATGCGGTATGAAGACTAGAGTATGACAACTAACAAGACGACTCTCTCACACTCACTCTCAGTCTCTCTCCTCTCTCTCTCTCTCTCTCTCTCTCTCTCTCTCTCTCTCTCTCTCAACAGTAATGTGCTTAAACTTTTCTTCAATGCGCACATAATGTCACGTATAAATTACGCCTCAACATGTGGGACGGCAGTAGTGACGTCCACAAAAAAAGGCTGAATTCTCTCCATAGACGTGCAGCAAAGCTACTCCATCCAGCTGTATCTCTAACAACAGACGAAAACTAAAAAGCGCTGAACATACTTCCTCTGAATAGGCAATTGGAATTCAACAAGGCATCATTTATGTTTACAATCTTGACAGATACTATGCCATGTTATATCAATGCCCTTTTTACAAGATCGAACAGCTTTTCTGGCTCGACGAAATTCCTTCTTCCCTACCCACGCATTGATCTATACAAAACAAGCCTAGCTTACTCTGGACCATATGTCTGGAACTCACTTCCACCGAATCTACAAAACATGAATACTTTAAAACCTTTCAAGGAACATTTGCATAAACATTTTATGTCTCAGTAGTTAAATTATTCGATTACAATGATTAGTGTCATTCGCTACGTCTTCTGTGAACCATACTTTGGATAAATTTGTCTCAACATAAAACCTACTCCGTTAAAATCGCTCATCCCATCCCACTCTGTCTACCATCCCTTTTCTCCTCCCCCTACCTACCATTCTCTCTTCCCCAAACCCCCCTCTGACCTCTCTCTCTCTGTAGTTTTTGTTTGTTTGTTTGCTTGTAAGTTTCCTTTTGTTTTACCATCCCCCATCTCATTAGTGCTTTTATGAGCAGTTTGCTTATCATTGTAGAATTAGATTTTTCATGTTGCTATGTTGAATTGTCTGTATGAATGATATGTGCTGAAATAATGTATGCATGACAAGGACAGATTGTAAGACTAGGCTTTGGCCTAAAATCTTCATCCTTGGGTATTAAAGATCAATCAATCAATCAATCAATCTCTCTCTCTCTCAGAATAATGTATTCATGACAAGAACAGATCATAAGACTAGGCCTCGGGCCCAAAAATCACCATCTTGGTATACTAAAGATTAATCAATCAATCAATCTCCATATATAGGCCTACTCATGGACACGCACATTAGTGTAGTGACGCACGGTTTCTGCGCACGTAGGCGGATCAGCGGAAGTGCACCTGGTGAGAAGTTCACTGACACTCGGTGAAACAAGCCGCGAACTCCGGCAGTGCGACACGGAGCTTGAAGAGTGCGTTCTACTGACTTGTTGTTAGGTTTTGCGACACTGGGCCCTTTAGGAGAGGCGGGATAGCTAACTTT
>CM031595.1:158459227-158471397 GCA_018398815.1 Conus ventricosus
AAAATTTCAATAGATTATAGGTATAGTGTAGATGATGGCTTCCCTTCATCAGCAATGACACAGCATCAGGTATGTGTGACAGCGAACTATGTGTTGCCACAGAGCTCTAAATATCATTACCATTTGAAATATATATTCGTGGAAGGCAATATTTCAAGTTTCAGCTCCTTATGTTCCTAGTGTTATATTTATTGCCTTTTTGTGAGATTTTGTTTTGTTTTGGGGTTTTATTTGGTATGGGTTCCATGTCACAACCGACACGGTTTCTGTGTCACAACCGACACATTTCACTTATATTAAGTGTTGAAATATAGATTACTACAATTATTGTACAAAAAGATGTGCTATGTGTCATGAATATGATTGCATGGTTAAAATTTATTCAAATTTGGTGTCTTTGTGGTGGTGAACTGAATGAAAAGTAAACTTCAAATGAGCGGATACAAAAACTGTCTTATAGTGTCAGTTGAAAATGAGCTTGAATTGTATTTTATCAATGATCCCCATACTTTTTATTGTTGGGTTTGTTTTATTTATGATTTAAAAGACATTTTGCAGTGTTTTTTGTTAGGTATTCCATCTTGAAACACTTTTTTATGCTACTTTTGGTTTCCATGTCACAACCGACACGGGGCTAAAAATAGAATTTTTATTCTTCAAATACAAGGAAATGAGCTGATCAGTTATAATTTTTTCTACAGCATATAATGTGTGCTAAAGTGCTCTATTATATGGCAAAAGTGCATTAAGTTCCATTGACATCTATTTTTGAATATCTATGTCACAAAAACAGCACATGTTTCTGAGAATGACTCATATATATATATATATATATATATATATATATATATAGTGTGTGTGTGTGTGTGTGTGTGTGTGTGTGTGTGTGTGTGTGTGCATGCGTACGTGTGCGCATGTCTGCGTCTGTCTGTAAGAGGTGTGTGTGTGTGTGTGTGTGTGTGTGTGTGTGTGTGTGTGTGTGTGTGTGTGTGTGTGTGTGTGTGTGTGTGTGTGTGCGTACGTGTGCGCATGTCTGCGTCTGTCTGTAAGGTGTGTGTGTGTGTGTGTGTGTGTGTGTGTTGTGTGTGTGTGTGTGTGTGCGCGTGTGTGCATGTCTGCGTCTGTCTGTAAGGTGCATGCATGTGTGTGAAAGTAAAAAGGAGAAGATAAAAGTGCCATCTGTCTGCACTGAAGCTGACTGCTCTGTCACCTTTTCACCGACAGTCAAAAATTGGATGCCCACCAAAGGGAATGAGCACTAGACAATCAGACAGGTGGGTATTTGAAACCCTGTTCATTTTCTATACAAAAGCAGGTAAAGAGAGTGAATATGTGGGTGACTGAAAGATTTAAGTCACTAAACACACACTGGTGTCCTGAACGTTTTTTTTTCTCTCTTTTTTTTTTCTTTTTCTTTCTTTTTTCACTACAGAATGTACCCACTACAAATCTGATAAGATTCAATACAGCCACAAAAATATCTAATGTTCCATTTCTGCTTGTCCACTTGGAACTGGTCTGCAGCAGAAGAACGACCACTTCAATCATAAGGACGCTGTCCTCCAACATGTCCCATCTGATCAACTGAATTACTGAAAAAGACCACTAAAATTTCTCAATAGTGGGTGATTCTGCTTTTACACAACACACAAAACACCACAACTGTGCTGTTTCAGAATTCAGGAAAAGTTAACACGTTTGACCTGAATCAAATTTATGCTTTTGAACCAATTAAAACATGTGTTCTGTGAAGGAGTCTTAAACTACATTCTAAGATCTAGTTGCAAAGCGAGACGACTGCAGGCGGAAATCTAAACAAATCTTAAATAAATGTTAGTGAACCGCCCAGAGAACGTGGACAAACGAGTCACAAGACAAAACAACGCGTTTCGACCTCTTAGGTCTTCGTCGGGTGATAAATAAACAAATAAAACAACGAAAATTCACTTAGCTTTGATCGCTTCAGATCGCTTAGGGTTCACCGCAAGGAAGAAGGCGTTGAATGAGAACGAGGCTGTTGGAAGGGAAATAGTGAGCGAGTCAAAGTCGTAATGATGATAATAATATTACTGATAGGAATACTATTAATGGTCAAAATATTGGGGGGAAAAAAAAAAAAAAAAACCTTCACGATCGGATTTAGCAGTATCATTCAGTAATACTATTGCTAGTATTGATACTACCACTAGCATTGACATCACCATCGCCTTCGCCTCTGGGACTGTTGCCACGGCAACCCTGCTGCTTAAGAATCCTCTAACCCACTCTCCTTTCTCCCATACCCATACTTATTGACACCAAGATTGATCTTGTCCTCCCCCCCCCAATATTTTGACCATTAATAGTATTCCTATCAGTAATATTATTATCATCATTACGACTTTGACTCACTCACTATTTCCCTTCCAACAGCCTCGTTCTCATTCAACGCCTTCTTCCTTGCGCTGAACCCTAAGCGATCTGAAGCGATCAAAGCTAAGTGAATTTTCGTTGTTTCATTCGTTTATTTATCACCCGACGAAGACCTAAGAGGTCGAAACGCGTTGTGTTTTGTCTTGTGACTCGTTTGTCCATGTTCTCTGGGCGGTTTGCTAACATTTATTTAAGATACATTCTAAGAGTTTTCAAAAGTCACACTATCCAAGCATAATCACACACTCGTGCGCGCGCACACACACACACCACACATATACACAATATTCATGGACTTAACCAATTACAGCATTCAGCAGACAACTAAGCAGTAAAATATCCCATAACTACCATTTCATATAATGTAAAAATTGTCATGTGTATCTCTGACAAGCACTGTAAAGTGAAACACACAGACTGAATTTTTGAACTGATGTTGGTACTTGAAAAGTAAAAAGAAAGAGCTCAGATTAGAACACACACACACACACACACACACACACACACACACACACACACACACGTTATCATTTATTTAAAATTAACCCAAACAAAGCAAAATGTCACCACCTGTACTGTTGTGAAGTGGTGTAACCTGAGTAATGTGATGCTGGTCTGGAAATGTCTGATTCATCATTCTGTTCAGACTTGAAGTTTCCACACGATGAGGTATTCAGAGTATGTGGCACCTCCACAAATTCTTCAGTGCAGGGCATAACACAACTGACCTGTGACATGGAAGAAAATAGGTTAAGATGATTGACGCAACAGTCTACTGTCAATATAACCCAAACCAAGACTGTGCTAATGTAATTTCAATTCAAGCATGCTTTTCATGGTTGAAATTACATTAGCACAGTCTCGGTTTGGGTTATATTGCCAAGAGACTTGTATCAATCATCAATTAAATAGGAGGAGGAGGAGGAGGATGGATTGCTGCAGTTGGGGTGGAAAATGGGGGACTCATTGTATATGCACAAACACAAAGGTCTCTGTTTAATGCAACAGTTTCTTTCCAACATCAAGTAGCAATAAATTCTTGGTCAAAACTTGCAACAGATAAATTAATCCAATAGCAGTGGTTCACTCCTGAACAAGACCCATTCAGCTACTTTATGGGAAAGGAAAGCAAATACACAGAAAATTTAAATGAAGCTCATAATACTGCATTCTAACTTAGAAACGCCATCTGGCAAATGCCCTTCCCCACCCCCACCCTCACACCCCTGCAAGATTTGATGTTATTAAACTCCCATTCTATCATTAGAAACTACAGTAAAAGTAACAACAGTGTTTGAAATTGTGGCATATCTACTAAACTGATCTGTTATTAAGCACAGCCTTCAAAGTTCAACACTTTGACAAACTACACACCAGAAAATGTATGGTGATCTCTAAGGAGCTTAAATGACTCAATATCTTTGCTGACAATTCAAAATTCAAATGGGATATTTTTCTGCTGGTTTACTTTGTCAAATTCTTACAAGGCTTCTATCATACTAAGGCACTTAAGGAGTTCTGTCTGGTCAAATTTTCATGGCCAATGCACAAATAAAATGCCCCACTCATTGTCTTCCATCTTTAGATAGCGTAATGTCATTTTTACTTCCCCTAATTCCATGGCCAAACCAAGGACTCTGAAATGCTAAGTATATTCAGACAAAGAATATGAGAAAAGCTCCCACTCTGGCACCATGTGCTGTACATACTTTTTCAAACTTCAAGACAATTTAAAAAGTAGGAGGAGGATGGATTGCCCAGTTGGGGTGGAAATGGCAGAGCTAACCATGATAAAGGAGATTTCCCTGGAACCATCCGCTCTGGTCATGAGTGAATTATTGAGGTAAAAGTTAATGAAGGGATTCTCAAAGCACCAAAAATCTGTCTCAAGGAGGTAGTTTAGAGAAAACCAAAATGTTGGAATGCAGCACATGTGACAACTGCTCTAATCTCAAGGACTCTCAGATTAAGGTTGGTAGCATCAACCAGAATCCAGGAGTACCCCCTTCTGATGGTACTGGTAAGCCACTTGGAGATTAAGCCTGCAGAAACATTCTCTTTGCTGAGACTGAGAATGATAAAAGTGACGTTGAGAGCAACGTGTACAGTGGGATCTCTCCCAGTTATGGCGAACAAACATCTGGATGGGCTTAGGTTCTGCTTCCTTTCATTCCGAGCTATGATAACTGAGAGAGCCTTAACTAAGAGAGCCTTAATACAGAGATAAACTGAAGGAAAACACAGCTCTTAGTTTTTGGCCCGAAACTCAGACAAGAAATGCGTGATGACTGACCGTGGTGACCAACAATGGCTAGAAATAGAACGGGGAGGGGAAAAGGATATTACAGGACATGAGGTCAAGGACTCTTGAAAAGATGCTCGAAGGGTGATTTCTGGAGAAAGTCCAAAAAAAGGAACAGGTCACAAGAGAGAACCAATCAAATTTTTACAAACATCGTTGCGATCCTGGATTGTCGGCAGCGATTTTACCAAGGGAGATAATTTGTAACTTCATCAATTTTGAAGTTACAAATTATCTCCCTTCGTAAAATCGCAGACTACAATCCAGGATCGTGACGTTTGTAAAAAAAAAATTTTAAATGGTTTTTCATTAAACCCGAACGCAGAAAAATCCAACTGCCATTTCTTTTTGCCACATTAAAGATTCTTGGAGCTGATGGCTTGATTTTCAAAGGTTTTCAAGAAGGTTTGGTCAACAGAACCACATTTTATTGATTTTCAAAGGTTTTCATCGTCTTGAAATTCCCTGTCAGAATTCAAGGAGTTTCAAGGAGCGTACGGACCCTGCTCTAAGACTTGTGCAGACAGCTTAACACACAATGTGTAAAGAACTGGATGTGCTTGAGCAATGGTAAATGTCTTAATATCTATGTAAATACTGTGCATTTCAGGGTTTCCTCTGAAAATAAGCAAAAAACTATTAAATTCAAAGAGAATCCAGATGCCCCACCAGCCCCTTTACTTCCGCTCCCTGAACCCTCTCCACCCCCCCCCCTCCCTCCCCCCAAAAAAAGAGGAAAAAAAGAGGGAAATTGGCACTGGATTCTCATCGATCACATACAGGATTACTTGTTTTTACAGCTGTTGTCAACAATTTCGCATCAGCATGGCCTTACCGAAGTATGGCTTGACACTCATGTACAGAAGATCTTGTGACATGATTGTCATCTGCTAGCGTACAAAAAAACTGACCAGCGTTCCATAATTTCAAGTGCCCATTTTTCTTCCCATCATCCTTTCCAAAAGCATCCCCTACCCCCACCTCACCACTGGAATATTTAAACTATTTCTACATATTTCTCTATAATCCATGAGGTCGAGGCAAAGTAGGAGCCATGATTTTTGGGGGTGTGTCAGTTATCAGAAGCACTGTCCATCACGAAAGGCTAAAAACGAAAATCTGAACCTAAATACTGACCCTACTCTTTGTCTCATACCACAATCACAACAGTTTTTCTCCTTTGACCTATGTATTGTCTCACAGTCACAGTCTTGGTGATGATCTGGCAGCCTCAGTCAAAAGATCAACAAAGAGACCAAAACTCAGGAAGAATGTGTGCGTCCTTGAGATGTACAGCCCTCAAATCAATGCTGGGTGGGGATGGGGTTGGGGAGAGGGTGTTGGTCCCAGGACCTTTGCAAATTTTGTAATAATGGTACTACAGTGCGTGATCACACACTATTCATTACTGGTGTTAATCACAAAAATTTTGCCAAACAGATATATCAACCGCCATTGCTTGTAAGAGTTTGACATGATATAGTATGTGCTGCTAATAAGCTGAGAAAAGAGAGTGAAATGGATGTAACAAATATGTTAAACTAAAACCCATGATCTTGAGAACATGGATCTATATTTGTGACTTGTAAATTCCATAGATCTCAAAGTTTTTATATTATTAGGCTACAGTCAGTTGAACACAAACCAACTTTTATTTTCAGATTGTAAGGTTATTTGGCAGCTGATGCCTAGTCAGATACAATATTTCCAGCATATTTATTTCACCTTTTCGGAGTGCAGGTCTATGCTGTCGGTCATTTAGTGATTGTTTTAGACTGAAATACACATAAACTGTTTGAGCATCAGCTTGTCTTTTTTTATATTTCATAGCATATCCTAATAGAAAAAATCGTTTACTTAGTTAAATAAAAATCATTTACATATATAGGATGCAGGAAAAATGCAAAAAAGAACAACAAAACAAGAATGAACGTATAAAGAAAAATACTCAGAAAATGAAGACCTATTAATCTTGCAATAAGGTTTCACACTATATGTAATGATTCCAAACAATTGAACATGTTAATCACGCGTTAACTACAGCACACTTAGTTCTTGTGAAAAATGCTTTCCTTTACATTTCCTTGTTCATCAGACAGCATTGGCCTTTACATGAAACAATACACTGATTAAACCTTGGTGCCTGTAATTCCATTTCTTGTCAATATCCCTAACTTTTCCATAGTGGACTGATCCTCCACCCCCATCCATCTTCTACCCAATGTCTTGACCTCCTTACTTCTCTTCCTACAGCCCTGATGTGGCCCTTTTCGGTCGGCTGGGCTATAAGCAACATTATCTTATCTTATCTTACTTCTCTTCCTCTAGTTTCACTTGGGAGGTATGAAAACCCTTAAAGGGGGTTCTACATTGAACAAACTTCTACAATCACCAACTTTGTTCACTGCCTTCACAATGTTTGTAATCTGATCCAAGATGGATCAGGTTTTATGAATATTGATAATCCTAGATTCAAAGAGGAAAAAAAGCACTGCTCAACATGCACTGGGGGCCGTTTATGTTTGCTCCAACAGAAATAATTATATGAAAGCTGTCCTATAATTGAAATCTGTTTGCAATAGCTTTCATGAGATGGAAATAAATTTGTGGCTGGCTGATCTAAATTTACATACTCAATTTCTAAGTAAATATTTCTGGTTTGGGTACAGATGAAATATTCAAATTCACAATGGTAAAAAAAAGACATGTAAAATTCTGAACATAGATATTGCTGATATTGATATCACAGTCGATTCAAGACAGTTCCAAGTTCATTAGGCCTAACATATGTCCTGGTCACCAGCAAGCAAAAATGAGTACATAAACAAATAAAAAATAAAATGATGAATAAAAAAAATAAGCTAACTAAACTACTTTTTAAAAAATGTAAATTAAAAAAAAAGGGCATAAAAAGGGGGAGGATAAGAAAGAGATAAGATAAGATAATGTTGCTTATAGCCCAGCCGACCGCAAAGGGCCATATCAGGGCTGTCACCACGTTAAAATCAACTCACCAGTCATAAAAAAAAAAAAAAAAAAAAAAACCACTTTCATACATCTCATTAAATGACATCGTCTACAAACGCACCAGAAACTTTGTTAAAAATCTTTCTTCCGTAAAATCTTAAATCAGATGAAAAATATTAATCTCTCTCAAAAACTCAAGGATCACATCAGGCGGGACATCCCTGAACAGGATCTTCATGGACTCCGCTGTAAAATGTTTGTGTCTCACATCGTGCAAGTCCCAACACTCTAAAAGAACATGTTTCATTGTGAGTGGTGCATGACATGGAATACACCACGGAGCTTCTTCACTCTTTAAAAGGTAAGAATGGGTAAAATACGCAATAGTGGGTACAGATATTTTCAACATACTGGAACTGATTTTGTCTGGCTCTGAAGCCTTATTGGGAAAAAGAGAGAGAGAGAGAGAGAGAGAGAGAGAGAGAGAGAGAGAGAGAGAGAGAGAGAGAGAGAGAGACAGACCAAGAGAGAGAGAGACAGAGAGAGAGACAGACAGACAGACAGACAGACAGACAGAGAGACACAGAGAGAGAGAGACAGAGAGAGAGAGGGGGGGGGGAAGAGGAGAGAGACACATACAGAAATTATTAACAAACAGAACATATCAAAGTCAGAAAAAGATGGAGACACCTAAAGTTCTAAAAGAATTAAGTAAGGAGTTAGCTGTACCGCTCAGTAAGATTTATAATAAATCATTAGAGACAGGAAAATTACCCCTCGACTGGAAATCGGCAGAAGTTACTATTTTTAAAAAAGGGTCAAAATCTGAGCCAGGCAACTATCGTCCGGTAAGCTTAATCTGCATTGCATGCAAAGTGCTAGAATCCATTATAAGAGATGTCATAGTATCTCACTTCACTGATAATAATTTGTTTGCAGTATGCCAGCATGGCTTTCGTAAAAAAAGCCAAAAGGTCTTGCATATATCACAACTACTTGAAGTTATGGAAGATTTAGTTAACATGCTAGAGAATAAGTACTCTGTTGATATAATTTACCTTGATTTCCGTAAAGCTTTTGATACGGTTCCGCATGAGAGATTATTGAAAAAAAATGGAAGCATACGGTATAGTAGGTAAGTTGCTAAACTGGATTAGAGTTTTTTTGTCAAATAGAAAACAAAGAGAAAGAGTGGGTAACTGTATGTCGACAGAGAAAGATGTTATGAGTGGTATTCCCCAAGGGAGCATTTTCTGTACTGTTTACAATTTTTATAAATGACCTTCCAGATGAGGTAAATAGTTTTTGTAAAATTTTTGCTGATGATACAAAAATATATGACAAATCAGATAACTATAATAGTCTGCAAGAAAATTTAAATTGCCCCCAAAACTGGTCAGACAAGTGGAATCTATATTTTAATGTTGAAAAATGTAAAGTTTTGCTGAATGCATGTTGGCAAAAACAATCCAGAACATGAATACAACATGAAAATAGATGGTGGAAATAGGCTGGTACAGAATGTGAGGAAGAAAAGGATCTGGGTGTAATCTTTGATAAAGTTTTACTTTTTGATACTCACATTCAAAAGTGTATAAATAAAGCAAACCAAATGATTGGATTAATAAAAGAACTTTTATTTACCTAAATAAAGAAACGTTTTTTAAGTTAAGCTATGGTTAGACCGCATCTTGAATATGGCAATATAATCTGGTACCCACACTTGAAAAGACAGTCAATAGCAATCGAAAGAGTACAGAGAAGAGCTACTAAAATCTTGCAAGAATGTACAAACATGTCTTATACAGATAGATTAAATTACTTAAATCTGCACTCTTTAAAAGGTAGGCTAGACGTATTAGAGGGGATTTGATTGAAGTGTTCAAAATATTTCACCAGCAAACAGACATACAGTGGGACTTTTTTTAGGCTGTTAAAACAGATAGAACAAGAAATTCGGAAGGCAAAATATTTGTTAAGCAGTTTCATACTAATATGGGGAGATTCAAGTTCAGTAACAGAGTTATTGCTAACTGGAACAGTTTGCCAACTGCACTTAAATTTGCTAAAAAATACTAATGTTTTTAAGAATTTGCTGGATGAAGACTTGCAATTTAAAGTACAGTTTAGAAGCTTTGATGAATAAGAAGGAACATTTATATTGCATGCATTTTCAACCCTGTCATAAAAGTAAAATAACACGAGGGGACATTGAAAGGCTTAACGGCCTATGTATTGATTACGTCCCTACACTACTACTACTACTATGCTATCAAGGAACACAACTCTGTCTCATAACCTTCTCCCTAAATTATAAACATGTAACTCACAACTGACCAACACAACGGTTTCATATTATCAGTCACGTGCCTACACGTTCCAAGGGGAAACAATACGGATGTATGGAGGAGTGGGCGTCACACAACAACCTCTGTACTTCGCTTCTCTTTGACGCTCTTGCCTGAACACGTGTTGTTGTGGCAAACAAACGAATCGCCATTTGCCGGCATTCCGTCGCCCCGATTTCGAGCTTGGGTAGTGATGTCGATCATATCAAACACACTATAATTATGGTCGAGGATTATTCCCAATAACTGTCATCAATATGTAACTAAAATATGGGAATCACGAAAGTAAACAGCCTCTTCCTACGCGTATCTGTGCATCTTACATGTCGGCACGGCATGTAAACTTCCTCCAAAGACATGATTAGGCCTACAACGAGCGCGGTGTTTCGCATGACAAATGACATCAAATTGTACAGATATAAAGCTGATACTCAACTATAAAGTAGAAATTACATTTTGTCCATGCTACTAACAAAATTAGAAAATACTGGGAACTTATTAAGATGCATTACTAACCTGAAAAACGTGTATTTTTGTTGATCAACCCGTCTACACATCAACTACGCTAAGCACGGCCTTTTTCTTCATCTCCCAACATGCCCTGTCGTGTCGCTTCACAAAGACGTAACTTCCGGTTATTAGACACTTTGGTTGGTTTACGAAACCAGGAGGTATGGGATATGAGCCAGTCTCAATGATTCTGCTTTCGATATGAATTCGATCACGACACAGAGAATTATCACAAGAATGGTAGGGATTGCAACTTCGAATTGTTTGACAGTTACATGTTTTGTGAATCCAGTTTATAGATCTGTACGTCTTGAAAGAAAGAATTTCTATTTTGGAAAGACTGCAAATCAGGTCAACACGAACACTTCTTCAATGAAGGTTGTTCAAAGCCATCATGATGTTTCACGGTGCGCGCTCTATCAACATCACAGCTGCCTCCTGAAGAGTTTCCACACAAATTGTGTGATATTCTCACAGAGATGGTTCACAGCTACGTCGCCACGAATGGCGAGGCTGGATTCCGCTGATCTGAGAAAGCGTGTGGACGACCTCACTGACTGCTTCGCCGAAGCACGTGAGCTCCTTGGAGATGCGGTATGAAGACTAGAGTATGACAACTAACAAGACGACTCTCTCTCTTCTCTCTCTCTCTCTCTCTCTCTCTCTCAGAAATAATGTATTAATGACAAGAACAGATCATAAGACTAGGCCTTGGCCTAAAAATCACCATCTTGGTATACTTCTTCTTCTTCCTAAAACACTGGTTCACTCAAAAAAACGAGTAGGTCACCAGCGCGCCATACTAAAGATCAATCAATCAATCAATCTCCATATACTCATGGACACGCACATACAAGCAGCTAGACTCAGACACCTATGCACACACATATGCCCAAGAATGCTTGCACATGCATCGTATTTGGAAAATCTTACACTGAACACGAAAATTGTTCATATTATAAATGATATGCCTGATGAGGTAGATTGTAAGTAAAAATCTTTGCAGACGACACCAAGGCTTACTCTGCCATCCGAAATATAGAAGACAGAGATCATTTACAATTGTGTATACACAATCTAGTGAAATGGACAAATACTTGGCTATTGCTGTTTAATAGTGAGAAATTTTTATGCAAAGTTCTGCACCTTGGAAAGAATAATCCACACTATCAGTACACAATACTGGAAAATGGGGTTCTTCTTCTTCTTCTTCTTCCTAAAATACTGGTTCACTCAAAAACGAGTAGGTCACCAGCGCGCATGTTAAAAAGTAAAATAAAATAACATAAAACATAAAACAGTGCGACTCAGACTGTTGGCCCCTGGAGCAAATTTGGCAACAAGGGGTCGCACTCGATATTCAAGAAGTTAAAAGCAATGGCCAAATTCAGGCCCAGGTAATAGTAAAATATCTGAGGAAATAAAAATAAAAAATCGTCTATATGCAGATCTCAAAACTGTCGAATCAATTTGTTTTTTAAATGAGATTGCATTTGTGGCAATCTTGATGGCACCCGGCAGTGAGTTCCACAGCCGTACAGAACTGGGATAAAAAGAATGTAAGTGGCTGTCAATATTTGATGCAGGTATGGTATAACATTGACCGCCACTACATTGCCATGACTTATTCA
>CM031595.1:158472397-158484230 GCA_018398815.1 Conus ventricosus
GATTCTGAACAGTCTTAGTGTTAACGCAAGATCCAGTTTTAACAAAGCATTGAGTTAGGGTGTGTCTGTATTACAGATTTGGAATGTTATGCATAATATGGGATTATTCTTTTAATCATATAGACTTTATTTCCCTTCAAAATGAACGAGTCGGAAATCGCAGAATCAGGAACCCTGAATCAGAAAACATTGAATCAAGTCGAGAAAGTGACCAGTAAACACCTCATCCTGGGCGTGTTAAAGCAGGAAAAAGATTAGCGGAGTGGAACAGACAAAAAAATTAATGTTACAAAATATAGCTCATAATGAAAACATAACGCCGCCAACGCCAGAACAAGTTGATTCAATGCCAGCTATAAAAACTCCATGTGATTCAAGACCTACAGCGCCAAAGTCTTCATGGAATATTGAACTTAAAAACTGTTGCCATTTTTGGGCGTCCTTGCTGCTGCTGGGGGTGGTTATTACTGTTATAAAATATATATAAACAATGGCAGCCAAAACAAAAGCAATCAAAAAAATCTGAACCGCTAAATACAAAAAACAACAGCACGCCAGCACTGCCAATAACAAAAGATCATTTTGATCCATTTCAGATGGAATAATATTTTAAGAACTTAAATTTAAATTTTTTTAATAAAAATAGAACATGGCGTATTATAAAATGATGGTGTCAATAAATAAAGACATGGAGTCTATAAAAGACATTTCCATAGACCAGAATTGTAATCAATGCGGTTTGCTTAGGATGTAAGAACTTCATTAAGATCTATGCTGACCGATCTTGCGCAGAAAAACGATGAGCAAGATATTCTCAGCGATGGCGGTTTTTTGAAGCATGTGTGTACTATATTAGACATCTACTATTTAAGATAAAACATAGATTGTATTGTTTTTTTGACAAGATAACTTGAATAAGAACTTGGTTGTACTTAGAGGATGACTTAGTTATGATCTTAGGTTAACTTGGGGATGACTTGAGGATGACTTCAGTTAAGAACTTAAAAGTGACTTGGGGTGACTTGGGGATGACTTAAGGATGACTTAAGGACAACTTGAGAATAACTTGAGTAAGAACTTGAGGATGACTTAGAAGTGACTTGGGGTAACTTCAGTTAAGAACTTGTGGATGACTTGAGTGTGCGTTGCGTGGGGTGGGGGTGGGAGTGGGGGAACGTGCGTGGGGTGGGGGTGGGGGGACGTGCGTGCGTGGGGTGGGGGTGGGGGGACGTGCGTGCGTGGGGTGGGGGTGGGGGGACGTGCGTGCGTGGGGTAGGACAAAAACACACACAAACAAACAACAAACACAAACAAAACAACAAACAAACACACAATAGACAGGACAGTGCTTGTGAGAACATATGATCACTTGGCCTAGTTTGCTGTGCTCCTCTTTTCTCAACCAGGCTTGCAACTGGCTTTGGCAGAGTTACAGCAATTACTGCTGTAGCCGAGCTTTATGGCGGCTCTAATCGCCAGTAGTTAGTACATCCGTCATTGTATATTTGGAGCATTTATATGAAGATAGTGCTGGCCACACACTACTCCTCTCCATACTGGTAGATGTACTAAGGTCTGCCTAACCCTATCTAGTTTGTTTGCCAGAACATTCAAAAATCGTTATCCAGTTGCATAAGGGCACACTGCGTTTTTTAAACAATCAAACAGCCGAAGCAGCGCAGGCGCAAATGTCATATGGCAGCAAACCGTACATGCATGATCGTTACTATATTTAGAGCCACGTCATTTACTATTTTTGAAAACCGTACATGCATGATCGTTACTATATTTAGAGCCACGTCATTTACTATTTTTGAAACCGTACATGCATGATCGTTACTATATTTAGAGCTACGTCATTTACTATTTTTGAAACCGTACATGCATGATCGTTACTATATTTAAACACTTGTCTAAACCACAGTGTGATACTTCTGTTGTTACGCGCAAACAAGCACTGTATGTCTAAGACTGGGACTGTTGGCGCTCTGATGTGAGAGGAATATGCGGCGCTTCTGACCAGTACTTTTTGTACTCTTCGATCTGAAGCATCATTCAATGGTTTTGTGAGGACTGTAGAGAGGATGACAATGGAGAAAAAGGGCATAAATCAAGACTTGAGGCAAAAATGGACAGTATTTTGAGAGTGTTGACCTCTGTTCATGATAGACTGGACAGATTAGAGGGTACACAGAAAGAAAGTCTGAGAGAAGTTGAGAGCAAAATAGAGGAGGTGGTGGAGAGAAAGGTTAAAGACTACATGGAAGAAAGTGAGGAGAGGGAAAAGAGGAAGCTCAACATAATAATATGCAATTTACCAGAGAGCTCAGCAGAGTCTCCAGAGGAAAGGAAGAATGAAGACCAGGAAAGAGTCAGAGATTTGGTGGGCAAAATCACTGATGTTCAGAGAAATGAGGTCAATAACCCAGTCAGGTTAGGCAGAATCCAGGTTGGCAGAAATGCTAAACTAAGACTCCTGAGAATGGAAGTCAGAACTGAGGAAGCCAAAAAGAAAATAATGAAAAATGTCCAAGGATTAAACAAGCATGTTAAGGAAGGAGAAAGCAAGATTTACATAAATAATGACACCACAAAAAAAGAAAGAGAACAGATCAAATCGTTGAAAGCTGAACTGAACCAAAGAAAGACAAATGGGGAGACAAACTTAAAGATTGATTATAAGGCTGGCAAGATTGTGACATTCACACCAAAACAGAACCAAACTGGTGCTGTTGTCCCAGATCAGTGTCCAGACGAGGTCCAGACCCCTGAGGTGAAACACTGACTGTCAAGCAAACCACAATATGTAAATAGCTGTACAAAGCAAAATCTTTATTCCTCTGAAGTTAATGACAATCTTACAAATGTTACATCCCAGACTGTGTTAGGGAAAAATAATTGTAAATCTAAAGGTAATGACTCAATGAGAATTTTGTACAGTAATGTAGATAGTCTTCTGAATAAAAAGGATGAGTTTTTAATTCGTATAAATGAGGAGAAGCCAGATATTATTGGCTTAACGGAAGTAAGAGCAAAAAATGTTTTATATGCAGCAAAAGATGTTGAATTTGAAATTGCTGGCTTTGATATGTTTCTGAATAAGGAACCTAAAAGGGGTATAGCCATGTATTTTTGCTAAGGAGCTAAATGCACAACTTTGCGATGGAGTTTGAAAATAACAAATTTCAAGAGCAATTATGGTGTATTATCAGGGGTGGTAACGATGAGACAATATTAGTAGGGTGTATATACAGAAGCCCAAACTCAAATGATGAAAACAATTATGAGTTATTTAATTTGCTAAAAGCAGAAAAAATGAGTAGATATAGTAAAATATGTATATTTGGTGATTTTAATTTTCCTGATGTAAAATGGGATGGAAATTGGAATAGTGATAAAAGCAATGATGTTATTGAAAACTTTAGAGATGCCTTTTTAATACAGAAAGTGACTAACCCAACTCGTGTTCGGGAAGGACAGAAGCCAACAATTGATGACTTAGTTTTAGTTAATGAAGAATCCTTGATCTCTGATATTGAATATAGTGACCCTTTGGGTAAAAGTGATCACTTGATTTTAACATTTGAACTGTATGTTCCCAAAGAAAAGACTAAAGAAAACCCTAAGTACAAATTTGATTTACAGAAAGGAGACTATAATAAAATGAGGAAAATGCTTTCAGAGAGTGTTAACTCTTTGCTTACAAATGATCAGGATGTCGAGGAAATATGGAATGTCTTAAAATGCGAAGTTTTAAGAAGTATGGATGAATGTATTCCAAAGACTAAGTGTAGCCAAAATAAAATGCTTAAACCACTTTGGATGAATGATAAAGTACTTAAAATGATTAAGAAAAAATATAATCTTTTTCAAAGGTATTTATTGACGAAAGATGGGAAAGAATACAGTAAATATGCAAGAATGCGAAATAAGAGCAAAAATGAAATCAAATCAACAAGAAAAGCTTATGAACGTAAAATAGCAGAACAATGTAAAAAAACTCCCAAAATGTTTTTGGAAATACGTGCAAGAACGTACAAAAGTAAAACACAGGGGTAAATACTCTAAATGATGGTAAAGGAGGGTTGGCCGAGTCAGATATGGAAAAAGCTGAAGTTTTAAATGAGTTCTTCGCAAGTGTCTTTGCTAATGAAGATACAAATAACATACCTGATCTTATTGAATGTAGTAAATCTAATGGAATTTCAGTTACAGATATAATAACTACTTCAGATGCAGTAGAGAAGAAGTTGTTTGAATTGAATCAGTCTAAAGCGCAGGGACCTGATTTAATACCACCTAAAGTTCTAAAAGAATTAAGTAAGGAGTTAGCTGTACGCTCAGTAAGATTTATAATAAATCATTAGAGACAGGAAAATTACCCCTCGACTGGAAATCGGCAGAAGTTTACTGCTATTTTTAAAAAGGGTCAAAATCTGAGCCAGGCAACTATCGTCCGGTAAGCTTAACCTGCATTGCATGCAAAGTGCTAGAATCCATTATAAGAGATGTCATAGTATCTCACTTCACTGATAATAATTTGTTTGCAGTATGCCAGCATGGCTTTCGTAAAAAAAAGGTCTTGCCAATCACAACTACTTGAAGTTATGGAAGATTTAGTTAACATGCTAGAGAATAAGTACTCTGTTGATATAATTTACCTTGATTTCCGTAAAGCTTTTGATACGGTTCCGCATGAGAGATTATTGAAAAAAATGGAAGCATACGGTATAGTAGGTAAGTTGCTAAACTGGATTAGAGACTTTTTGTCAAATAGAAAACAAAGAGTAAGAGTGGGTAACTGTATGTCGACAGAGAAAGATGTTATGAGTGGTATTCCCCAAGGGAGCATTTTAGGACCTGTACTGTTTACTATTTTTATAAATGACCTTCCAGATGAGGTAAATAGTTTTTGTAAAATTTTTGCTGATGATACAAAAATATATGACAAATCAGATAACTATAATAGTCTGCAAGAAAATTTAAATTGCCTGCAAAACTGGTCAGACAAGTGGAATCTATATTTTAATGTTGAAAAATGTAAAGTTTTGCATGTTGGCAAAAACAATCCTGAACATGAATACAACATGAAAATAGATGGTGGAAATAGGCTGGTACAGAAATGTGAGGAAGAAAAGGATCTGGGGGTAATCTTTGATAAAGATTTACTCTTTGATATTCACATTCAAAAATGTATAAATAAAGCAAACCAAATGATTGGATAAATAAAAAGAACTTTTATTTACCTAAATAAAGAAACGTTTTTAAAGTTATATAAAGCTATGGTTAGGACCGCATCTTGAATATGGCAATATAATTTGGTACCCACACTTGAAAAGACAGTCAGTAGCAATTGAAAGAGTACAGAGATAGAGCTACTAAAATCTTGCAAGAATGTACAAACATGTCTTATACAGATAGATTAAATTACTTAAATTTGCACTCTTTAAAAGGTAGACGTATTAGAGGGGATTTGATTGAAGTGTTCAAAATATTTCACCAGCAAACGGACATACAGTGGGACTACTTTTTTGAGGCTGTTAAAACAGATAGAACAAGAAATTCGGAAGGCAAAATTTTTGTTAAGCAGTTTCATACTAACATGGGGAGATTGAAGTTCAGTAACAGAGTTATTACTAACTGGAACAGTTTGACAACTGCACTTAAATTTGCTAAAAATACTAATGTTTTTAAGAATTTGCTGGATGAAGACTTGAAATTTAAAGTACAGTTTAGAAGCTTTGATGAATAAGAAGGAAAATTTATATTGCATGCATTTTCAACCCTGTCATAAAAGTAAATAACACGAGGGGACATTGAAAGGCTTAAACGGCCTATGTATTGATTACGTCCCTACACTACTACTACACTACTACTATCTCTTCGATTTGCTTCAGTTTGCTCATAATATAACTGATTGGCAAACCAACGGTGTAAAATCGGGGAAATGCTTGAAGCGATTTGGCAACAGCACGCAGTCTACGCGCATGAACATCAGAATAGCCAGTTTTTTCTTCTAGCCACTGAGCCCACGTTTTTGTCATCTTTCCTTCTTTTCTTTGTCTCTCCTGCCATTGTTTGCATAAAATCAAAAACTTCCCAAACTGAATGTAAATTAAGATTTGTTGAGCGTTCTGCCTTTTGAGATTTCTCACACCCTTTTTGCAGTCTTTCTACAATGTCTTGTTCAGTTGCTGTTTGAGCTAAATAAGCATCTGTATAAGCTTCTGTTGATATAGCATGACTAACATCTGCTTGGTTTGAAACAAGATAGTGATGTAAATCACTTGGCGTTGTTGGTTCTACTCTCTTTTTCTTTCCGCCTTTTTCTTTAAACAAATCTTCCATCTTCCTTTTTGGTTTTTTGGGTAGTCTCATTGGTCCTTCTGTTTTAGCCTTAATAGCAGTTAAGGCCATCTGCTCAAAATATATTCTATTCTCTTCATAGTACATGCTGTTCTTCTTCTGTCCATAACGGAGTAGCTTGCTCTTGTTGATACATGCCTTCTGGAAGAATTAAAGGAGTTTTTGTTGAGAAAAATCTAACAGTTTTTGATTAGCTGCTTGCGCTTCAAAAATTTCGTGATTTAATTCTTGCGAAGAAGTACTAAATAGTTCTTCTTCTGAAGAAACACTATCACCGACATAAAATCTTTTTACAAACACCTTTTTTCACTGAAAAAAACCGCGTCTTTCCACCACAGTCCCAGTATCGCGTGATGAATTGTTTTGCTTCGGCCGACTTTCAACAATGCAGCGCCATTTTTTAGATAAGGAACCATCTCATCGATAGCTAAACACGTATTAAAACTGGCTGTATCTTTGTTAACATATTGCCTTCAACGTTTTCATTTCCTTGAACCAACAAACCTTTAACATACACAATCCTGTTCTTCAGTAAACCGGTTATTAGAATAACACACCCACAGCACAGTAAACCGTCCTGCTCGTCCAGCAGTCAGTGAAAGAATGTGTGGGTTAACCTAGTCATGTGAGCGCCCGCTGATTGGCCGGGCTGTAACAGCGCCATCACGCGGCAGTGTTGACGTGGCAAAGCAGATTCTAGAAGGCTGATGTAATATATTGTAATCGGACAGGCTGGGCGGGAAGGAGTGGGTGAAGAGGGGTAGAGGAGGTGCGGCAGTATTGATTTTTTGGTTTGACAGTTTGTCAGCAGGCTGAGCGATCGGCTAACTTAAAACGCAGACACTATTTATTATAGATGACTGTACAGCAGAAAAAAACACTTTGTCAAACCTGGCTTTCGGTGGAAGACATGCAGAGAACTAATAAATAGTGTGTTGTGTGTGTTCGTGTGTGTGTGTGTGTGTGTGTGTGCTTGTGTGTGTGTGTGTGTGTGTGTGTGTGTGTGTGTTTGTGTGTGTGTGTGTGTGTGTGTGTGTGTTTGTGTGAGTGTACGCGCATGTGTGCGCGGTGTGTCTGTGTGTGTGCGCATACGCACGTATGTCTATGGCTCCAAGACTGGCTTCTCCTCCGTGTCTAAATAGAAATATTATTTAAACCCACAAGCAATCCTTCACCACAACGGAGGGCAACTTGACCTTAACGGGCTTTGGCTGCGCCTCTCTCTTTGCTAACAACTCCACGCTGTAATTAACATACCGCGAAGTAATCGGATAGCCTAGTGCACCACCGTGTATATGGGCGCGTTCAGCCACGGATGCTTTTCCCCTACGTTACTCTATGGGGCGTGTTCAGCCACAGCTACTTTCCCCTACGTTACTCTATGAAACTTTAGTAAAATTAGTATTGAAAACGAATAACCCTACACAGTATGTTTGTTTGTAGGGTCGTTATTTTTTGGTTATTAAAGTCAACCGGTCGAAACTGGTTGAACTGTGTAATGCAGGTTGGTTTTACCTCGTTAATGCGCATGCCCAGTGGAATCAAGTCTACTGAGTATGAGAGAACTGATAAATGCCATCCTAGGGTCAGCTGCTCCGAAACTGGTTGAGGAGCAGCTGGCCTAGGATTGGCATTTATCAGTTCTCTCTTTGCGTAATCAGTTCGAAAATTGTGCCCACTTTTTTTTTCCACATTCTCTCCTTCCATTCTCCGCGTGCTCTGTAAGAAATAACACCGACGTCAGGACAACGCTGATCAACAACAACAACAACAAAAACGAAAGAAAGAAAGAACCCCCAACCAACCAACCAACCAACAGATCAAACCACCACCAACCTAACAAAACATTGTAGAATGTCAGAGAAAATCGTTAACTATTAGTGTGCTTACTCCATCCATTTTCTTTCTCTCTTACTCACTGTGAACCCGCAAATTGGCCCAAAGGTGAAGTAGATATGAAGCGCATACCAAACTTGAAAGTAATAATAATGATAATGATAATAATAGGACTAATGATTATTTATGGCGCTTAATCTTACATCATAAGCACTAAGCGCTTAAAAATACATAAAAGATTAAAGAAAGCATAAATGAAACCGATAAAAGATGAATGTTGCAAAAAAATCAATGCATCTACAAACAAGGGTGCATATTGACACCCCCCCCCCCCTTCCCCCCCCCCCCCCCCCCACCACACAAAACACACCCCCAACACAACACATGACCCACAAACACTGTCGCACGCAATGGACACAACAACAATGCTGAGAGATTGAAAAAAAAAAAGAAGAAATTTAGACAGAGATTTCAGTCTCAACGAAGTCCCATTTTACAGGCCTCAGTTAGTGTCAATATCTGTGACTGGCGCTCTCATGGTGAAACAAACAGAAAGGAAAAAAACAAATCTAAAGACCTTGGTGTTTTATCTTGTAGGCCAAATTTTATTTGTCTGTGTTAAACCGGAGGTTTTTACTTTTACATTTCTTTTAAATTGAAACCCATTACAGTCAATTTACTGCTAAAGCAGGAACAGAAAATAAAAGATTAAAACAAAACAAAAGGCATTTAGTTGATCTACTTGTGAAGTGGGAAAGTTTCTGCTTCCGGCCAGTTTGGGGATAGGCCCATCGTAGATCGATTCTCGGTAACTTGGAGTTCTACTTTCGTTTTTCTACAGCTTTGGCCGTATACGTACACTCGATATATCGGGTTGAGAAAACTCACACCGACCAAAATTTATTATGTCGCATGAAGATATGTTCGAACCAAGATCCTGAATACAATCATTAACACTGTGTTTCCCTAGTACTTAGCTGTATTCCCTTGGTGCGCGATAGGTGCAGCTATGGTCTGGCACTACTGTGCCCTGGTTTGGAATATGTTTTTCGACGACGATAGGGGAGGTAACCTGGCTCCCGGTTTTGGCCCTTCCCCTTGATGGCCACTTCCGACACTCGATCATTGTGCTGGTTTAGTGGCACGTTCAGAAAGGAGCAAAACCCAAAGATGTTAAAAAACAAATGATCAGTTGAAAATTTAGGAATTTTGTACTCAATTTTTTTGTACCAGGCACTGTAGGATTTTTAAATAAAGGATCGGTGTATTAGAAGGCAAAAAGTTCTTGAAAGTTCCACAATAGGGTATCTGTTTCCTTACTATGCTCATATTGATGATGACATCAGAATTAGAGTATTTGTTTCTTTACTTGACTCATACTGATGGTCACATCGTCAATGAGTTTTACTGCTGGATTTTCGCGATATTTTCAATTATTGTAGGAACAACTGATGTCGCTGAAGTGTGTGTTGTGTGGGGTGTGTGTGTGTGGTGTTTTGTGTGTGTGTGTGTGTGTGTGTGTGTGCATGCGTGTATGTGTGTATGTGGTGTATAGTCTTGAGCATTACGATTGTGGATGTAAACAGAAAACACAGTTGCACAGACAAAGACCAAAGCGGGATTAGGACACAGTATATCTACGAACATAAAAAAAAAAAATAATAATGAACAAGACTACAGAAAATAGAACGACTTACTTTTTTTAAAAAAAACCTTTGGGCATTAGCTAGCAGGGCTTGAAACACTGTCACCTTTAAACCCCACAGTTGCGTAAGACAAGCGACCCCTTTGATACTGAGAAATCTGAGTTTGTCTATTGATTCCTGTCGCGGTCAAATTTGTTGCTCAGTCAAAATTTGGTTGCTGGCATACCAGTTTAGGCAAAAAATGACGTCACCAGTGTCCCAGTCTACTCCAAAGCAGAATCGATGGTCTTTAGATTAGAGTAGGGCGAAGCCCGAGAGAGGGACGAAGGACGAATGAACGAAGGCCGTTAGGCCAAGTCCCTGCTCACACATTTCCTGAGTAGGCGGAAAGTGTGTTGTGGCATCAAATGACGTCATTTTTTGCCTAAACTGGTATGCCAGCAACCGATTTGACTGAGCAACAAATTTGACCGCGACAATTCCTACAAGGCCCGAGAGTGCTTTCAGTTTTACTTTCGGTTTTGCGTTCTGGTTCGAAAACGCGGAAGAGTTCAGAATCGCTCAGCAGGGCCAAAAGAACTTCCGTGTTTATATTCTAAAGAATATCAGTGGCAGTTCCCACGTCTGAATGTTCAGCTGTTCGCACGTGTACTAGCCATATGACACAGACACAGACGCACATGTTCTTTTTTCTTTGTTCATAATATGATGATCACTGAGTGAGCTACCACCAGAGTAAAAACAAACAAAGGATCAAACAAATAAACAAACAACCGCTGCAGCTGCATACCCACAAGGCAGAAGGAGAATCGAATCGTCTGATAATACGCCGCTAGCATAGGCGCGCGGGCGCCCTCACACACACACGCACACACGCACGCACGCACACACATATTTCTTGCCTTTCGCGAACATGCCTGACATGCGCTAGACGGTTTATTGGCGGTTGAAAAAAGAGTTGCTGTAAAAATAGAATGGAAAAGTTATTGTCAAAGGAATATATTGTTATGGTGCATTTTATCATTTGTCTTTTGTTTTCCTGCTAAAGAAATTTCAGGGACCGGGTGTATGTGCGAGTGTGTGTGTAGGGGAAGCGCAGGTATATTGAGCACTTAACTTTGGATTAATTTTGCATAAACATTAAACATCAGAAAAAGAAAAAAAAAGAAATGATTTCAGCCACTGAGAAACACAAAATACTTTAATTCTGGACACTTTTTTTGCAGAAACATGGAAAAAAAAAGTCAAAATAATGCAAAATTTCAAATTAGCAAAAACTGCTCAAATTACCTTCACTTGCATGAAAATTGAGCATGCCTGTTGGAAATACGAGCAGGGGCGCTGATTTTAACCACTATACAGTCAATTATGTTACTTTTCATTGCTTGGAAAGATTGAATGAGTTCACAAACATATCATTAACATTCAGTTATTGTACTGAGTTTTAAAAAAGGCTGGGGTAAAGGTGGTGTAGGAAACTGATGGACAAAGAAGAGTGCAAAGCCCACTCTAGGCGCATAGGTCACAGATATATTGTTGAAGTTTGTGTTGATTTGTGCACATGTCATGTGCCCAGTTTCCACAGGCAACGCATCGGGTCATATACTCCTTGACGTTTTCGTTACAGATCATACAAGTCCAGTCCTCCTCATCTACGGGTTTTGATTGTTTTGGCCTACATGTCCGAGCCTTTTTTACCTGATTTTTATTTGCTTTCTTACCTGAAGCTCTACTTTCTACCATTTTTTTGTGGGGGTTGGAGGTGAGCACAGTAGCAGCCTGACATCTCCTTTTCCTATTCTGTGCTTTGGAGATTTTCTGGGAGTGGAATAACCTCTTTGGCCCGCACTGTTGGGGCTGGAGCTGCTGGCTGCTGAGATTGTTGTCTCAATGGTGCATCAACCTCCCTGGCACATCAGACTTCCTTCAACCCCTGCATCACAGACTGTCTCCTTCACCCCCTGGCATCATTGACTTCCTCAACT
>CM031595.1:158493908-158536408 GCA_018398815.1 Conus ventricosus
CATGTTAATCAGTAACTACAGCAACTTAGTCTGTGAAAAATGCTTTCTTTACATTTCCTTGTTCATCAATAGCATTGGCCTTTACATGAAACAATACACTGATTAAACCTGGTGCCTGTAATTCCATTTCTTGTCAATATCCCTAACTTTTTCATAGTGGACTGATCCTCCACCCCATCCATCTTCTACCCAATGTCTGACCTCCTTACTTCTCTTCCTCTAGTTTCACTTGGGAGGTATGAAAACCCTTAAAGGGGGTTCTACATTGAACAAACTTCTACAATCACCAACTTTGTTCACTGCCTTCACAATGTTTGTAATCTGATCCAAGATGGATCAGGATTATGAATATTGATATCCTAGATTCAAAGAGGAAAAAAAGCACTGCTCAACATGCACTGGGGGCCGTTTATGTTTGCTCCAACAGAAATAATTATATGAAAGCTGTCCTATAATTGAAATCTGTTTGCAATAGCTTTCATGAGATGGAAATAAGTTGTGGCTGGCTGATCTAAATTTACATTATACTCAATTTACCTAAGTAAATATTTCTGGTTTGGGTACAGATGAAATATTCAAATTCACAATGGTAAAAAAAAGACATGTAAAATTCTGAACATAGATATTGCTGATAGTGATATCACAGTCGATTCAAGACAGTTCAAGTTCATTAGGCCTAACAGTAACAATATGTGGAACTCACTGCCGGGTGCCATCAAGATTGCCACAAATGCAATCTCTTTTAAAAAACAAATTGATACAACAGTTTTGAGATCTGCATATTGATGTTTTTTTTTTTTTTACTTCCCCAGATATTTTACTGTTAACTGGGCCTGAATTTGGCCATTGCTTTTAACTTCTTGAATATCGAGTGCGACCCCTTGATTGCCAAATTTGCTCCAGGGGCCAACAGTCTGAGTCGCACTATTTTATGTTATTTTATTTTACTTTTTAACATGCGCGCTGGTGACCTACTCGTTTTTGAGTGAACCAGTATTTTAGGAAGAAGAAGAAGAAGAATATGTCCTGGTCACCAGCAAGCAAAATGAGTAGGCCCTACATAAACAAATAAAAAAAAATAAAATGATGAATAAAAAAAATAAGCTAACTAAACTACTTTTTTAAAATGTAATTTAAAAAAAAGGGCATAAAAAGGGGGAGGGATGATTTGTGAGACTAAGTGGAGCAGATTTAAAAGCAAGAAAAATATAAGCACAGTTTAGCTTGACCAGCGCCATGCTATCAAGGAACACAACTCTGTCTGTCTCATAACCTTCTCCCTAAATTATAAACATGTAACTCACAACTGACCAACACAACGGTTTCATATTATCAGTCACGTGCCTACACGTTCCAAGGGGAAACAATACGGATGTATGGAGGAGTGGGCGTCACACAACAACCTCTGTACTTCGCTTCTCTTTAACGCTCTTGCCTGAACACGTGTGTTGTGTGCAAACAAACGAATCGCCATTTGCCGGCATTCCGTCGCCCCGATTTCGAGCTTGGGTAGTGATGTCGATCATATCAAACACACTATAATTATGGTCGAGGATTATTCCCAATAGGCCTAACTGTCATCAATATGTAACTAAAATATGGGAATCACGAAAGTAAACAGCCTCTTCCCACGCGTATCTGTGCATCTTACATGTCGGCACGGCATGTAAACTTCCTCCAGACATGATTAGGCCTACAACGAGCGCGGTGTTTCGCATGACAAATGACATCAAATTGTACAGATATAAAGCTGATACTCAACTATAAAGTAGAAATTACATTTTGTCCATGCTACTAACAAAATCAGAAAATACTGGGAACTTATTAAGATGCATTACTCACTGAAAAACGTGTATTTTTGTTGATCAACCCGTCTACACATCAACTAGGCCCTACGCTAAGCACGGCCTTTTTCTTCATCTCCCAACATGCCCTGTCGTGTCGCTTCACAAAGACGTAACTTCCGGTTATTAGACACTTTGGTTGGTTTACGAAACCAGGAGGTATGGGATATGAGCCAGTCTCAATGATTCTGCTTTCGATATGAATTCGATCACGACACAGAGAATTATCACTAGAATGGTAGGGATTGCAACTTCGAATTGTTTGACAGTTAAATGTTTTGTGAATCCAGTTTATAGATCTGTACGTCTTGAAAGAAAGAATTTCTATTTTGGAAAGACTGCAAATCAGGTCAACACGAACACTTCTTCAATGAAGGTTGTTCAAAGCCATCATGATGTTTCACGGTGCGCGCTCTATCAACATCACAGCTGCCTCCTGAAGAGTTTCCACACAAATTGTGTGATATTCTCACAGAGATGGTTCACAGCTACGTCGCCACGAATGGCGAGGCTGGATTCCGCTGATCTGAGAAAGCGTGTGGACGACCTCACTGACTGCTTCGCCGAAGCACGTGAGCTCCTTGGAGATGCGGTATGAAGACTAGAGTATGACAACTAACAAGACGACTCTCTCACACTCACTCTCAGTCTCTCTCTCTCCTTCTCTCTCTCTCTCTCTCTCTCTCTCTCTCTCTCTCTCAACAGTAATGTGCTTAAACTTTTCTTCAATGCGCACATAATGTCACGTATAAAATTACGCCTCAACAGTGTGGGACGGCAGTAGTGACTCCACAAAAAAAGGCTGAATTCTCTCCATAGACGTGCAGCAAAGCTACTCCATCCAGCTGTATCTCTAACAACAGACGAAAAACTAAAAGCGCTGAACATACTTCCTCTGAATAGGCAATTGGAATTCAACAAGGCATCATTTATGTTTACAATCTTGACAGATACTATGCCATGTTATATCAATGCCCTTTTTACAAGATCGAACAGCTTTCTGGCTCGACGAAATTCCTTCTTCCCTACCCACGCATTGATCTATACAAAACAAGCCTAGCTTACTCTGGACCATATGTCTGGAACTCACTTCCACCGAATCTACAAAACATGAATACTTTAAAACCTTTCAAGGAACATTTGCATAAACATTTTATGTCTCAGTAGTTAAATTATTCGATTACAATGATTAGTGTCCATTCGCTACGTCTTCTGTGAACCATACTTTGGATAAATCGTCTCAACATAAAACCTACTCCGTTAAAATCGCTCTCCCCACTCCCACTCTGTCTACCATCCCTTTTCTCCTCCCCCTACCTACCATTCTCTCTTCCCCACCCTCCTCTGACCTCTCTCTCTCTGTAGTTTTTGTTTGTTTGTTTGCTTGTAAGTTTCCTTTTGTTTTACCATCCCCCATCTCATTAGTGCTTTTATGAGCAGTTTGCTTATCATTGTAGAATTAGATTATCATGTTGCTATGTTGAATTGTCTGTATGAATGATATGTGCTGAAATAATGTATGCATGACAAGGACAGATTGTAAGACTAGGCTTTGGCCTAAAATCTTCATCCTTGGGTATTAAAGATCAATCAATCAATCAATCAATCTCTCTCTCTCTCAGAAATAATGTATTCATGACAAGAACAGATCATAAGACTAGGCCTCGGCCTAAAATCACCATCTTGGTATACTAAAGATTAATCAATCAATCAATCTCCATATATAGGCCTACTCATGGACACGCACATAGTGTAGTGACGCACGGTTTCTGCGCACGTAGGCGAGCTCAGCGGAAGTGCACCTCGCGTGAGAAGTGTTCACTGACACTCGTGAAAACAAGCCGACGAACTCCGCAGTGCGACACGGGAGCTTGAAGAGTGCAGTTCTACTGACTTGTTGTTAGGTTAGCGACACTCGGGCCTTGAGGAGAGAGCGGACTAGCTAACTTGTAGTTAGCTAGGGAGCTCGACACTCGGCCTTAAGGAGAGCGGACTAGCTAACTTGTAGTTAGCTAGGAAGCTACGTCGTACTACAGTACACTAGTGACAGACCAGTGCTGGGCCTCCAGTTACCAGGAGACAGTTTTGCCCTAGCACTGCGACAGTACAGCCGTAGACGGACACAACGGCTAGGACGGTTCTGACAGCACCACTGCTGGGCCCGGAGGTGGACACTGACAGAAAGACTGTACCAGCTGCTTGACCCTCTGAGGAAAGCTGCAAGCTCGGCTTGGAAGCTTGGACAGAGTGCGTCGCAGACTGTGTGTGACCGACCTTACTTGGCAGTTCATGCCAGTGAAGGGCTTGGGAAAGAATCCTGACGAAGCCCCCAAGCCAGAGTCTGGACTGACCAGGTAAGGTAGAGTGCGTGTGTGCGAGTGCAGAAGTGCTAGGTATATAAACGAACTTCTTTTGAGTGTAGGAAAACACTTCATTGGTGTCAGAGTGGGATATGCTTAGCACTTTCAGTTAGTACAACCCTAGCTGTAAGTTAACAACAACAAACAGAAGTTGTTAATAGCGTTGGGTGTTGGTTGTGTTGTACACAGACCAGGTACTAATTGTACTCCACACTAGTACTTTCCAGTTGCTCCATTTATAAAAGGGGGAAAGATTTATTCAGTAGACCATAGGGCTGAATGTAACACAGCCTCTGGATTGAGCAGTGCAGCTTGTGTGTTCAGGGAAAGGAAGGGGAAATTGAGGTTATCCATGATGACGTCCATTCCTTGTGGCAAACCCAGTGACGACCTGCTTGAACTGATTGATTTCGGAATGCAGCAGGGGGCCATGGAAGATTTAATAGAGCCCCAAAATGGCCGCCGCATTGGGGGGAGGAAAAGAAAGAGTACTCCCTTACCCACATGGGATGAGCAGCAGTCCATGGATGATTTCTGGTCCTCTCTTCACTCGGGGCAAGCAAAAACACAAGTCTAGTTGCTGAACCCAGTGATGCCAGTTCCTTGCTCGCCGAGCTTGCCACCATGTTCCGACTCATCCACTAAACTTGTGGACAACCTGGTTGAGTTGGAAGTGGGCTCTCCTGGGTCTGCTGAAAAATTGGAACCCCATCCCTCCAGAATGGTGAGAAAATCACCAGGAAGGAGCGAGTCTTTTAGACTTGGTTACTCGGATCGGGGACACGAGCGGTCGCGGAGGTCTCTGTCTTCGTCGAGGTCGGCCTCTAGCGGACAGCATTGCCACAGATTTGGGTCAGAGTCTCTGACGTGGGAACATAACCAGAGTCTGAGGCAGTCGAATCCTGAAACAAGATCACAGGGACGACAGCACAGACACCATGGTGGGACTTTAGATCTAAAGATTCCAGGCACTTTACCCCATACTCAAGTAGGTCCAGGTCGCCAGCACCGACTGACCACAGGCGTCAAGATTTTGCTGGAGATCATGACCAAGAGCATAGAGATGGGGAGGGGCGCCTGTTATAGTGGCAGGAGGCATGACGGACGAACACGGCCCCGTCGAGCTGTCCCCTGTCCTCGAGAGTAACTTGGAGCAGGCACCAAAGGTCTAGGTCACACAGAAACAGGTTTTACTGGCATGACCATCACGACTGCACTGAGAGTGAGTCGGAATTGTATTCTGACCCCTCAGACAGCAGCAGAGAAAACAGTCCTGTTAGGTACTCCCATTCTGGACCGAGAGGGGACCCGCAGAAATTACCAAAAAATTTACAGTATGACGGGAACACAAACTGCTGTCATTCAAGTACAGGTTTGACAGCTATAGAACAGCCCTCAACTGGTCAGAAATGGAGAGTCGGGATTATCTGGGATGGTGTCTGGAAGGAAAAGCCCAAGACTTCTTCACCATTGCCACCAAGATGAGCAGTCAGTGCTCATATCACCAGATGATGATGAAGTTGGAAGCACGCTTCGGGGCCAGAGAGCTGACGGAAACGGCCAAGCTCAAGTTCCAGCAAGCCAGCCAGAACCCAGGGGAGTCCTGTGAGGACTGGGCAGACAGGGTCACAATGCTTGCTGTTTCAGCCTTCAGAGACCTGCCAGAAAGATATGTACAGGGCGAGGCGATCAGCAAATTTTGCATTGGCAGTCAGGACAAGGAGGCAGGTAAATATGCCTATCTGGGGAGACCCAGAACCATGGAAGAAGCCGTCCATAAGGTCAAGTGGTACCAGCACGTCTCCCTGGTCATGGATGAGGCACCAAGGAAAGTTCAGGAGGAGCCACAGGTCAGTTCTGGTTTTTCCAAGCAGAATCTGGACAGCTTTAAGCTGATTGTGGAGAAACTGACCACTCATCTGCAGCTTATAGCCAGAGAAAGTGGAAAGCAACCTGACAATCCGGATTCCAACATCAAGTGCTTTTACTGCAAACAGGTTGGGCACCGGAAAAAAGATTGCAGGCGTACCAGAAGTGGCTGCAGAACAGTCTAGCAAAGGAGAGGGAAGGAAGGAAAACGACACCATCTCTTCAGTCAAGTCGCCAGTTCCTTCACGCTCTGTCAATGCGGTAAAGACCATCTCCAATGGCAGAATTTCCAAGGTGCAACCTTCAGTACGGTCCAAGGCAGTGGGAGCTACTGGCAATAATCCGCCACATATGCCTAGTGCTTCACTGCTGAAAGGACCGAACCAGCCTCTGACAGTAAGCACTCCATGCAAGAATTCGAAGGGGCCATCGCCTGAGGTTATTCGAATTGCTAGGGTCAGGGCTGGTTCGAAGGTGAAAGTGACCATGAAGAACAGGTCAGGATGCCAGAGTCAGGTTTCAGATACAGCTGGCAAATCAAGTTGCACTGGAAAAGTGTCAGCCAGGCATACTCAGGACAGTAGGGGTATTGGGCAGTCTAGCCAGCATCAGGACGATCCCAACACAGGCCTTATAGAAAGGGACAGGGAATCCTCTGACAAAGGGCCCACAACAGGGAATAGATGCACGGACTCGAACCCGACTGCTGAGATCCAGGATGCCAGAACTTCTCCCAAGCACATGTCTGTACATCGCCACAGATCAAGGAAGGCAAAGGAGGCCGGTTCCACATGCCAGGAAACCCAAAAGAGGGGCAAGAAGTGTTTGATTCCTGGATGTGGAGAGGCTAACCGGTATCCGAAAGCTCATGCCTTCATTCACCATCTGCCTGGCATATTTGATGAAAGGTTGCCATCTTCATCAAAGGTTGTTTTGCAGGGTCGGACACAGGCACTTGAGCAGGCAATAGCATGGCTACTGGGGCATGTGGAAACTGGGAAAGGCTGGTAGACTTCATCAGCAGGCGGCACTGCCCCAGCTTGGCAATACAGTCTTCACCAACTGCCAGAAGGAAGCCATGAAGGCTTTTAGCCGGCATGTGGGAGAGCCAGTTCCAGAAACACTTCATCTGAAGTCTGTGCCGGCTCTCATTCACTGGAAGGCACTGTTGGTGTTGATGGCTAGTATGAGCCGGAGAGGCAGAGCTGCTGGCGGAGGAGGTACCCAGCACCAGTGGACATGGAATCCCCTGAGCCTTCTGCTTGCTGTTAGGGTGCCTGAGAGAGAGACTGTGATGGTATGCTGAGGGGTGTGCAGGGCATTGTGGCAGGCCATGGATTGGTTTGTCGTGTCACTGGGAGGCTGGAGGTGACTGCTCCAGTTCCCCTGAATGCAGTGTCTTCTGTCCGCCCTGGGTGACGTGCGCATCCAGGATGGGCAGAGGGAAGCGATGGCCACTTTTTGCCAGTATATCGGGGGGCTGGTTCAGGTAGCTTCCAGATGTGCCCGGCTGAGCGGCAACCATCCTGGTTCATTAAAAGGTCATGCCTGCTTTTGGTGGTGCAGATAGACCCACAGTGAAAAAACTATGGAGAACACTATCTAGCGCTGGAGGCCTGGGAGCCTGCCCAAGCAGTGATGCCTTAGGCATCTGCTGACCCTCCGAAGTGGCTGAAATAGCCTTACCGGACGAGGTCGCAGACGGCTATGGATCAGTTTCCATGGGCCTGTTGGCACACAGTGCTTTTCGCATCTCCGGCTGCTAAACAGGAAGCACTCTCAGAGGACCTGCAAATCGACACTACAGACATGGGCTCAAGCGAGGTGAAGAGCTCCCTTCCTCACTGCAACCCCTGGACAAAAAGCTTTCATCATAAAGTCGGGGGGAGTGTAGTGACGCACGGTTTCTGCGCACGTAGGCGAGCTCAGCGGAAGTGCACCTCGCGTGAGAAGTGTTCACTGACACTCGTGAAAACAAGCCGACGAACTCCGGCAGTGCGACACGGGAGCTTGAAGAGTGCAGTTCTACTGACTTGTTTTTTAGGTTAGCGACACTCGGGCCTTGAGGAGAGAGCGGACTAGCTAACTTGTAGTTAGCTAGGGAGCTCGACACTCGGCCTTAAGGAGAGCGGACTAGCTAACTTGTAGTTAGCTAGGAAGCTACGTCGTACTACAGTACACTAGTGACAGACCAGTGCTGGGGCCTCCAGTTACCAGGAGACAGTTTTGCCCTAGCACTGCGACAGTACAGCCGTAGACGGACACAACGGCTAGGACGGTTCTGACAGCACCACTGCTGGGCCCGGAGGTGGACACTGACAGAAAAGACTGTACCAGGCTTGACCCTAGGAAAGCTGCAAGCCGGTTTGGAAGCTTGGGACGAGGTCGCAGACTGTGTTGACCGACCTTATTGGCAGTTCATGCCAGTGAAGGGCTTGGAAAGAATCCTGACGAAGCCCCCAAGCCAAGTCTGACTGCCCAGGAAAGGTAGAGTGCGGTGTGCGAGTGCAAAAGTGCTAGGTATAAAACGAACTTTTTTGAGTTAGGAAAAATTAAATATAAAAGCAGTAGACTCAGACACCTATGCCACACTTTCCCCCAAAGAATGTTTGCCATGCATCATTTGGAAAACTTAATGAAACGAAAATTGTTCATATACTTTATAAATGATATGCCAAAAGAGCACGACACTGACAAAAGAACTTCGCTCCCCTTCAAATTTGGGGACAAAAGGAAATAAAGGGATCCCCGAAGATGTTATCCCGGGGGAGGGGGAAAAGAAAAGCGGAATGGGAGTAAAAAATTTAACGACTGTTGGACTGTTCAAAAGGGGTTGGAGGAAAGGCTGGAGAGGACGGAAAAAAGATGCGTGAAAGGCCCCAAAAGGAAGATTGGGGAGTATTTAAAAAAAGTTAGAACTAGGGGGAAGAAAGGTTGACAAGGAAAAAAGAGAGCTGAATCTATATTTACAAATTTTCCCAGGTGTGGGAGTGAAAAACGGGGAAGAAAGAAAAAAAATGGAGGGGAGATATACGAAGATGGGGGGAAAGATTTGTCCTAAATTGAAAGACGAACTGCCAAATCCGTGAGAGGAAATACAATATCGAACAAAACCGAGACTGCTTAAGAAAGGTACAAAACAAGGGGTAAAAAAAGAAATATTGACAAATCCCCAAAAAATAAATCAGGGGCAGAGCAAAAAAAGGGATATTATAAACCCAGACTACCCCAATGAAGACAAAAAAAAAGAAAAAGAGAAAGCTTCAAAAAAGGGATTGGAAAGGGGAAAAGACTTTGGGAAATCAAGGTGGGAAAATAGTAAAAGTACGTGGAAAAACCTAGGGCCTGGAAAAATATAAAGAAAAAACTGACAATCAAAATACAAGAACAAAGAACGTAAATTTTAAAGGTAGGTAGATAAAAATCTGGCGGAACTGTTACACGTTCTTGACAAAAATGCAGATGGACGTTGAACAAAAAGATGAGTTACTTCTTTTAGCTAAAAAAAAAACCCTCACATATATTAAAAACAGAATTATAGCGAAAAACCAAAAGGGGAATTTCTGTCGAATATTCAATGCAGGTTATAAATATTTTTAAAATGAAAATCCCAAAAAGGTAATATGTGAAGGACTCTAAAAATAAAAAAGTTACAAGTTTACAAAAGGAAATGACTTTGATAAAAAATTGTGGTTACCTTTTTTAAAATAAGGTAGACAAAAATACTGATTAATTTTTAAAAAAAGCCCCAACTCAACAACAAAAATGAAAAAAAAATGTTTGAGTTGCTGAAACAAATTAGATTAGAAGATTCAAATATGTTTTTTAAAGGAGTTTTTTAATTTTCCCCCAGATTTTGATGGCGGTACTGTCGGAGAAAGAGGTCAAAGTTCATAAACTCCCTAAATGCTTTCTAAAACAAAGGGTGAAACAACCAACAAGACCGGGGGGACAAAAATTTTTTACTGATTAGTACTTTTTAATGATAAAAATATGATATCAGACATAACACTTAGCTTTTTAGGAAAAAGTGAATAGGTTTAAAAGTTCCTTTGACCTAGGAGAGGAAAAGGAAGAAGAATCAAAGCAGTCATAAATTTTAAAGGGGAAAAAATTTTTATACAAATGAAAAAAAGTTTTGAAAAGACGACTGGAATAAACTCAATGATTTAGGTAGAAAAATTTTTGGGTAAAAATTTAAAAAGTATTTTAAATTCTTTAATAGAAAACAACTTTCCAAAAAACAAATTTTTAAGAAAAAAAAAAACAGAACCAAAGGGGATGAATGTAAAGACAATGAAATTTGTAAAAAAAAAATTAAAATTTGTATCAGAGATTCTTAGTCACAAAGCGGGGGAAAGATTATCAAAATTATATTAAAGCAGTAATATTAAAACAAAAAAAAAAGAAAAGAAAAAAAAGGAATTTAAAAAGAAGTTAAAAAAGGGAATTTAAAAAAAATCCAAAACCTTTTTGGAGATATGAAAATCGAAAAAAAGAGAAAAATGGAGTGACCCCTTTTTAGAGACTAAGGAGGGTACCAGTGGAGACGATAGAGGTAGGCAGTTTTTTGAATACTTTTTTTCTAGGATTCCAAGGGAAGATAAATAATATCCCTTTTTCGGGTCCAGCCTAAAGGGTCAAAAGCATAATGTTGGAAAATTGTATTTAGTGGATGCAATAAAAAAAACTTCAATTTTTAAAAACCCTAATAAGGCATGGGGTTTGGTGCCACCCCATCGAGATACAAAAAAGAGCTAAACGAGGAAAGGGCCTTTCCCCATTTTACATGTACTTTTTTCTAAATCTTTTAAAAAGAAATGTAGTCCCTTCAGTTTGGGGAAAACAGTACATCATTCCAGTATTCAAAAAAGGTACAAAACGATCCGGGAAAATTTAAAAGACCAGTGAGTTTAACATGCTTTATATGAAAAATTTTTAGAATCATTTATTAGAGAGGTATTTTAAACATATGCAGAAAAAAAATTATATGGAGTGTCAGCAGGATTTCGTTGAAAAAAGATCTTGGTGCTCAATTTTTAGAAGTGAGGGAAGTTTCCCAAAAAGGGGAGAAAATAAAGGGGAATATAGATTTTTTATTTTTATTTGAAAAGCATTTGATTCATTACCACATGAAAGATTTTAAAAAAATTAGGTCTTATGGAATAATAGGAAATTACTTTGGGTTTGGGGGAGAGACTTTTTATCAAAAAGAACTCAGAAGGTAAAGGGTTGGTAGCTTTCCCTTTTCAAGTGCGTGTTATTGTGGGATACCCCCAAGTTATATTTTGGGACATTTATTTACGGGTTTTTTTATAAATTTATCTCCCCGTAGAATTTGAGTACTGCAAAGTCTTTGCAGATGACACAAAAATGTATAACTCTCCAAAAAATTAATAAAGGAATTACAAAAGGATATTGAAACTTGACGTGGTTTTATACTTTGGGAACCTAATTTTTAAAGCAGAAAAATGTTTAAAATACTTCATATTGGTAAAACAAACCCACAAAAGGATATATAATGAAAATTGGGGGCAAAGGAAATAAAGTATCTAAATTGAAAAGAAAAGACCCAGGGGTGATTTTGACAAAAATTTTTATTTTACAAACATATTTTAAATTATTTAAAAAATAAAAAATGATTGGAATAATAAAAGAACCTTTACATTATGGGAAAAAGGCACTTTTTTCAATATATAAGACACTAGTTTGCCCGTTCTTGAATTTGGGAACACTGTATGATCCAAAGCTAAAGAGACAATCAAAGCTCTAGAAGGTAAAAGAAGGCAACCAAAAAGATTCATAAATTTAAAAAATTATCATATCAGGAAAAATTAAAAAAATTTTAACTTAACACTAAAGGGAAAAAGAAAAAGAGGTGACTTTATTCAGGGTACAAATATTTAAAGAAATTGATGATGTTGAAAAAGCCCTTTTTTTTTACTCCGCAGAAAAATGTTACAAGGAACAGTGAAAATAAGATATTTAAAAATATTCTAGAACGAAATTTTTAAAAAAATTTTCTTTTATAAAAGGTAACCAATTTTGGAATAAACTAAAAAACTTTAAAATCAAAGTGCCCCGATTAATGTTTCAAGAAAATCATAGATAAACATAATTATTAACAAAAATTGATATGAATTTGATGGATTTTAAGTCTGAGCAGTTGAGGACCAACGGTTTTTGAAAAAAAAAAAGGGTATAGTTAAAAAAGGGGGGTTTAAAAAAACCCAAAAGGCTAAATTTTATTGAACAAGCCCCCGATCCTATCCTGCCCCGACCTGATCCCGATGGGTAGATTGTAGTAAAGTAAAAATCTTTTCAGACGACACAAGGACTCTGCCCTCCCAAATATAAAACAGAGATCATTTACAATTTGTATACCAATCTAGTGAAATGGCAAATACTGGGGATTGCTGTTTAAAAAAGTGAGAAATGCAAAGTTCTCACCCTTGGGAAAAAAAATCCACACTATCTTTTCCCAAAACTGGAAAATGGGGTTAAAAGAACACGGAAAGACTATGCGAGAAGGATTTTGGGGCGAAAGGACCCCGATTTGAACTTTGGATCATATAAACAACATTTTGAAAAAAAGGGAATCAATGAGGTCTTTTGGGTACTTTACAAATTCTCCGAAAAATTTGATTCCTTGTTCCGGGGCTAGTTGGCCTTTTGGGGTAGGGGAAATGTTGGGGGTTCTTAAAAAACATATAAAAAATTTTAAAGGGGCCGAAGTTTTTACAAGTGGTTAACTAGCGAGTACCCTGTTTTGTTTTGGGCGCCAACGTTTTGGTTGCCTAGTCTAGATTCAGAAGACTAAGAGGTGATTCATTGAAGTTCAAAATTTGCCAATATTTTTTCCCGCCCACCTTTTCCCGGGTTTCCATGGCTAACTATGAAAAAGCTTGAGGACTAACTTAAAAAAAACCAAAACAAATTTTTTCAACTAACCAGTTCGCAAGTTTTTACTAAATATCATTTAAACGTGGGGAAAACCTTTTGATGCACTATCAACGCGCCACAGTAAATGATTTAAAAAAAAAATTGACAAAAAATTTTTAAAGGGCCAGGTATTTTCCTGAGTTGGATCTTTTTAAGATGTGATAAATGTAGTTTCACTAGCCGACTTAAACCATTGGGGGCTTTCACGAGAAAGTGACCAAAAAACACATAAAGGGTACGATTATGAGGCAAAAGGTATTGCCCCATAGCCAACATTTTTGGATTCTGGATAAAACAAGCTCTGTTCTGTCTAATAAAAGGGCAAATCAAGAGGGGCATATAAAGCTGCATTCAATGATAAAATATTTACGCCCCTAAACCCGAACCTGAACTGTCTTTTTTTTGAAAAAGCAAAGTGTGGGTTTAGTAATAAGGTGATTTCTTTTTTTGGTTTAAAAATTTATCATCACTTTTCTATTGAATTAGAGCCAGCATTTCTCCGACTACAGGTTCAAGGAGTGAGATGCTGCAAGTTATATTCATTCCCGTATCACCAATGGGGTCTGAAATTTGGGGGGGGGTCCCCCCCCCACCCCTCCTCCCATCCCGTAAAAAAAATTGAAGGGGGGGAGGGGACCTATCTCTCGCGCCAGAGACAAGGGATGGGAGGAGTGGGGGGAAAAGTTTGTAAAAGGGGCTTTTTTCTTGCATGTGACAAATCTTTTTTTCTTTTTGTAAAGGGTTTTTGTAGCTTAAGAAAAAAAGACGGGCCCAAAAAAGGGAACGCCGCAATTGTCCCTGTTCATTTTTTCTAAAAAAAAGGGTTGAAATTTTAGCAGCTTAGAATGTTTTTAAATTTTTTCTGGATTTCATCATTGAATCTCAGTTTTCCATGATCTTGTTTTTAGAGTAACTTTAAGTATCAACTGTGTCCCTTTTCAAGGAATCAATAAGCTTTGGAACTGCTGAGTTGAAAAATAATGAAAGGTAGACCACTTACGTTTTCGGCTTAGACGAAACATCACACAGCCATTTTATTTACAGAAAATGAAAAAGAACAAAATCGATAAATAATCATTCTAAAAAACAATTGCAAGATGTGATCACAGAATTTGATATACACATTTTTAATGTTTTCTAATGCATGCAGATGGTGATACATACTAACAGGGCAAAAGCTTCAATAACTAACAAGGTGCCCAGTATTTGTTTGATTTATGTAATTTATATGTGTGTGACTTCAAGATGAAAAATTGGACAGTTTGATAAACAAAACATTTTCTGGCATAAGTAACACATATGTTAGGCTGAAAACAGAACAATACATGCACTGCATTCTGGCAAAACCTTGCACACTTGTAGACATAACAGTAATTTAAAGTTTCTGTAACAGTATGAAGGGATGAGGATCTCGGTCATCAGTATTTGCATAATTTTTCGGACATGTCTCATTGAATCATCTGTGCACACTATCCTTTCTGAAATAATCATTTGTGCCGATGACTTGTGTGAATGTATATTACATGTATTTGTACTCTTAAAATGACAGGTTTAAGCAAGCATCAGTTACTTCATGCTAAAACAGCATGTCACAAAATTTTGCTATATATGCTCATGCTAGGACACATATAATATATATTTCCCTACACCCTCTACTGTTCCCCCTTCTCATTCTCCTGCCTCCACCCACATCAGTCTCTTAACGTATTGCAGTCAGCCACATTATGATATTGGCATGATCTAAAGATATCTCTATCGTAAGAAATCTTATTTTCACCATATACCTATATCTATCTATCTATATATTATATCTGAATATTATATATATATATATATATATATATATATATATATATATTATATATATATAAATATATATATATCCCAGTTTCTTCTTTTTGTTTGTTTTGTTTAATTAAGTCTTTGTCAAGTCATTGCTTGTAATGATGAGGAATTGTTAACTTGCACTTGGAGGTGCCCCTGTTTAATTCAGATAGAATAAATATATAATATATAATATTTAAATATATATATATATATATATGTATATAATGTATATATATATATATTATATATATATATATTATTATTTATGTAAATGCACATAAATGAAGGGGAAAAACAACAACTCATAAATTCTTCCCAAATTTCGACCTGAAGTATAGGCCTATATATATGCTGCCCAAATTAATCCCGTATTTAAGAAAAAACATAAAATAAATGCTACACATTTTCATTGACTTGAATTTAATGGAAACATCTTTCTGCAGATATTTCTTGTTTGTTTTTGTTTCAACCAATGCTCGTTGTATATTCAGATACTGTCATTATACTTTTGTCTGACAATGTTAAAACTGCTGTTTGTTCTTTGTCCCTGTTTCAGCGAGAAAGCCTTGGATCAACGTACTTCTCGGAGGACATGATGGAAGCCCAGGAAGCCGTCTCATCAACAGTGGCAAAATACCAAGCTCTTCTCAGTGAACTGGATGACGATCAACGAAAAGATGTCGTCCGTACTATTGGACTGAGAATGGAGGAACTAAAAGCTCAAGAACAAGCTATCAAAGATCTTTTGGATTAGATTCCTGACCCACCTCGTAGATGGTGTCTTATTTAGCCAGCTTTCCTGTATTTCCGCCTCTGGAATGTTTTCTCACCAGCTGAACGCCCCCCCCCCCCCCCCCCCCCCTCCCCATTAGATTTGTTTTTATTAACAGTGCGGTTGTAACTAGCACCAGAATTTGCTTTGTCTTGAGCAGTATAGTTGTAACTAACAGTAGATTTTGTTTTGTCTTGACTGGTACTGTTGTAACTGGCAACAGATTGATGTGAATTGAAAAGGTAAAACCCAAATGTGTGCCTGGGAATGGTGTGAAATGCTCGTCTTTATATGGATAAATAATCAGTCTTTTTACAATTTTAGTGTTTGTTGCTTATGAAAGGTTAATGAATCATAAGTGTACAAAAATTAGATTTAGTGAGTCTCTCTTTCTATCTCTGTATCTCTCTGTCTGTCTGTCTGTCTCTCTCTCTCTCTCTCTCTCTCTCTCTCTCTCTCTCTCTCTCTCTCTCTCTCTCTCTCTCTCTCTGTGTCTAATTCACTCTGTACCTGTATAAAGTAATTGAATGTTAGAGAACTAGCAATATCATAGAGATGGATACTCATTTTTTGTTTTCCTTCCGTGTATTGATATTGGCACTTGTTAAAAAAAATTTCATTTTATGTATTCTTACTCTCTTTAGATTATATGATGTTCACACACCCCTTCATTAGGGACCATGGTCTTTTATGAACAATATGTTCTGAATCTGAATCTCTCTCTCTCTCTCTCAGTCACACACACACACACACACACACACACACACACACACACACACACACACACACACACACACAAGTTTCTCCCCTTACCCCCCACATCTCTCTCTCTCTCTCTCTCATTGGTCGCTAGTCATGCTTAGTTAATCCCTTAGCGGGGCAAGGGCTGAATGAAAAAAAAGCATGTGTTTGCTTATCTGTTGCCCATGGAAATAAAGATTATGATCATCATTATCATCTCTCTCTCTCATTGTAGTACACTTTCTAAAAACATACTAATGTCGGAAAAAGTCATTTCATATTAACTATATTCAGTTTTCACTATTTGCAGGAATTTTTCTTGTCTTTTGTTTTTCATATTAATTTTATGGATATCTAAAACTACAATTAATGGAAGTAATGGTCTGTGTTGGCACATAGATGAATTATCTAGACCTTCATTTTATGAGATTCAGTACACTCAAAATCATGTTTGTAATTTAAATACCTGTACCATGCATTATATTGTGCCAATGATGAGAGAAATCCATTTTAGAATAGTAATGCTACCTGTGTTTTTGGAGTTTTTTCAGTTAGACTTTAAAATGCGGAAAATAAGCACACATGAGCGCTCAGTTTGTTAATAAAAAAAAGTCTGATGCAATCTCAAGGTTTTAATACCCATATATGACCTGTCATCTTGGATAGGGGCACATTCACCTTTTCAGCAGGTACCAGTGCTAAGTTGATGATGACCAGATCAGTGTGAAGGTCTATAGAAGATCAGTGTGAAGGTCTATAGACATGTTTGTAATTTTAAAATGTACACAGATCTGATGCAGACACTTTCACTCTAAAATGTTTGAAAATGTAAACAAAGTCCATGACAAATAATGTCTATGCTGTGACAAGAATGTTCATTTATCACATTTGAAAGAACATCTTGTTGTTTTATTTGCTTTTATCTGTGTTTTGATACAGTTTATTGATTTTTTTAATGTATCATTCACAGTTTTAACAACATTCGCTAGAGAGTGTTTGCTTTAAAAAAAAAATCAGTCAAGATGCATAAAAAAGGCAAGATATAAACAAGATGCATAAAAAGGCAAGATATAAAATGCATATCTCGGCACTCACAGTGCACATGCATGCAAGTCAAGAGAATACATATGAAATGTATTTTAGATTGTATTTTGTTCCCTGGCGGCTGCTAGAAATGGCAGGTGTAAAGAAAAACTGCCCTCAGAAGGAAACATTAAATTTGTGGGCTTCTTCAGAATGTTCTTCACCTCTACAGGCATTTCAAATTACATACATGTATTATAAAAGTGTTTAGTTTTGGTATGATTTTGTCTGTCTCTGTCTTTCTGTGTGTGTGTGTGTGTGTGTGTGTGTGTGTGTCTCTGTCTTTCTATCTCTAACTCTCTCCCTTTCTCCTCCTCCAACTCCTCCTCTCTCTCATTCTCTCTTTAACACACCACACACACACACACACACACACACACACACACACAACACACACACTCACACACACACACACACACACAACACACACCACACACACACACACACACACACACACACACACTTCATGTTGTTCAAGTGTGAATTAATTCAACCAGTGACATATTGCTACGGGTGTCTAGCTGCCTTTATTCCTGGCTTTTGACCCAAAACTCACTATTTATTCAACTTCCATGAGAATTTGTTTTGACTCTGTGAAGCACTGCATCCCAAGGTCGACAATAAATGTCGTAGACCATAAATCAGCATGAGAAGGGCTCATCCCTCCACACACTGTGAGTTACTTAGCACCTACAAGTTTGGCACGGCAAGGCTTTGTTTCACTACACATTGTGTGTGTACACCCAACAATACGACTAGCCTTTTCCCTTTTTAAACTCTTGGGATACCAAACACTCACTGCAGAAAGTAAGGCAAGACAAAAGTATGGGTTAGTAAACACTCATGGCATACAGTAGGATTTTGTTCCTTCATAAAAAAAAAAAAGTGTAGGTAACTTAACACTTGCAAGATTCACTAAGGGTTTGTGCCTTCACAAAAATTTGGGTTACTGGACACACAAGACCTGCAGTAAGTAAGGTTTTGTTCCTTCACAAAAAGTATGTCTTTCTGAAAAACTGACATCAATCAGTCAGGTCAAAAGGTATAGTATTGGAAAATGTAGACATTTCTGTAGATTCAATAAAGAAGAAACTTCAATCTCTGAACCCAAATAAGGCATGTGGTCCTGATGTCATTCCATCAAGACTACAAAAGGAGCTAAATGAGGAGATGGCCTTCCCACTTTATATACTCTTTTCTAAATCTGTTGAAGAAATGATAGTATCTTCAGATTGGAAAACAGCTACAGTCATACCAGTATTAAAAAAAAGGGTACGAGGACAGACCCAGGGAATTATAGACCAGTGAGTTTAACATGTATTATATGCAAAATTTTAGAATAATTAGGGAGGCTATTGTTAAACATATGACAGAAAATGAATTACATGCCGAGTGTCAACATGGATTTCGTGCAAAAAGATCTTGTGTGACTCAACTTCTAGAAGTGATGGAAGACTTCACAAAGGAGAAAGATAAAGGAGAGAATACAGATTATTGTGTTTAGACTTTAGAAAAACATTCAATTCAGTACCACATGAAAGACTCTTAAAGAAATTGGAGTCTTATGGAATAGTAGGAAATGTACTTGGTTGGGTTAGAGACTTTTTATCAAAAAGAACTCAAAAGGTAAGGATTGGTAGTTTTTTTCTCTCATAGTGCTGATGTGGGATACCACAAGAATTTGGACCAATATTATTCACGGTATTTAGAAATGGTCTCCCTGTAGAATTAAAGAGTACATGTAAAATTTTTGCAGATGACACAAAACTTTATAACTCTTCGAAGTTGTAAAAGGAATTACAAAAGGATATTGAAACATTAGTACAGTGGTCTGATACTTGGAAACTATGGTTTAATGCCAAAAAAATGTAAAGTACTTCATATTGGAAAATCAAACCCACAAAAGGAAGATAAGATGTTTAAATAATATTCCAGAACTAATTTGAGAAAATTTACATTTACAAACAGAATAACCAAATTTTGGAATGAATTAACAACTAACATCAAACATGCACCTAGTATTAATTTATTTAAGAACCTCATATATAAACATGAATTAATAACTAAACTAAAATTTGAATTTGGTGGATAATTAGACCGAGCTAGTCTATGACTGGACAACAGACATAATATATATATATATATATATATATATATATATATATATATATATATATATGTGTGTGTGTGTGTGTGTGTGTGTGTGTGTGTGTGTGTGTGAATGGAAAAAACCCAACAAGTTTGTAAATTTGTCCCAATATTTCGACCGTGCCGGCTGCACACCGGCCATTCGTATTTTACCCATTCCTACCTTTTAAAGAGTGAAGAAGCTCCGTGGTGCATTCCATGTCATGTGCCACTCACAATGAAACATGTTCTTTTAGAGTGTTGGGACTTGCACGATGTGAGACACAAACATTTTACAGCGGAGTCCATGAAGATCCTGTTCAGGGATGTCCCGCCTGACGTGATCCTTGAGTTTTTGAGAGAGATTAACATTTTTCATCTGATTTAAGATTTTACGGAAGAAAGATTTTTAACAAAGTTTCTGGTGCGTTTCTAGACGATGTCATTTAAAGAGATGTGTGAAAGGTGTTTTTGTTGTTGTTGTTTTTTTATGACTGGTGAGTTGATTTTAACGTGGTGACAGCCCTGATGTGGCCCTTTGCGGTCGGCTGGGCTATAAGCAACATTATCTTATCTTACCCCAATATTTCGACCACCAGGGCCTTCCTCAAGGGGAATTTTATTCCATCTGAGAGCAATTGTTTTATAATCACAAGTTTTTCCATGACAATAATTCAACCACGGCTCAAAACTGCAAACTATGAGAAAAAATCACATTCTACCTGACCGAGAACGGATAACTGCACGAAAGACCTGAACATCGGGAACAAGGCTTGAAGGGGGGGGGGGGGGGGGGGGCAAGGCAGGGAGGCGGGAGGGGGGGCGGCGAGGGGGGGAAAGGGGAAAAAATATGTATATATATATATATATATATATATATATATATACAGAAGGGGCGTATAAAGCCTAAATAGGCTAAGTTTAAGTTGTTTCGATACAACGCCCCAAATCCTGATCCTGATCCAATATGCTAAGTTTATTCCGTCATTATCCCCACTCCTTCCCACCCCACCCCCATCCCTTAACAATTAATGAATTTTTTTCATGCATATGGGCAACTGAATACGCATAGTATACAGTGAGGTTTTTTTTCCCTTTTAAATTCGTTCCTTCACAATACAGGAAGATTTTTGTAGAACTAGTAGACTAAGCCTTTGTTCCTTCTCAAAAATATAGGGATCACAACGTTTGTAAACCTTTTCCCTGTGTATTCTTCTTCTTCGTTGTCTGCCCGCCTTCATCAAGCTGAAGATTCTGGCATCTACAAAGGGGTTCCAGTTTGCTGTGGGAGTTGTGGGTCAATTTATGCAGTCAGTGCTCACTACCTAACTGCATGGACAGTGGGCAGGGGAAGTGGGGGCCATCACACCCACCATTTCAGACCTCTAACCATACTTCGGCAGGCCCTACTTTGGAGTGTGATGGAGAGGGTTTGTACTCTAGGCATGGGGTGTGAGGGGATGGGTGGGGGAGATGGGGATGGAGGGGTGGGGGGAGGTGGATCAGAGGTAGGACTGAAAGTCCACCACTGAGGCTGATTTAATTGCCTCAGGTGGGAGCTTATTGAACTCCTTGGTGGTGCGGGGGAAGAAGGAGTGTTTACGATAATTTCTGCAGCTGGACTCCATGCGTAGGAAGAACGGGTTATATAAGCCCATTGTCCATTCACGACAAACACGAAGATTTTGTCTTTTTTTCATGTATAAATGATTATAGGTTACTAGCCATTGATGACATACAAGAAGATTTCGTTCCTTCATAGACAGCATGGGTTACCGTGACTGAACGCTCGCTCCTTCATAGAAAGTACTGGACACTTCCCACCGGTCAGGGCTTTGCTTTTTTGTGAAAAGATAGCCTACGGGTTGCTGAACTGTCTCGATCTACAGGAAGGCCCGAACTCTCTCGATCTACAGTAAGGCCTCAGGCGTTCCTTCATTTATTTTACTTTTTAACATGCGCGCTGGTGACCTACTCGTTTTTGAGTGAACCAGTATTTTAGGAAGAAGAAGAAGAAGATTTATAGTGAACACTCGCAGGGTGCCGTAAGATTTTGTTCCTTCATAAAATATAATGATAGGAGACTGAACATTTACGACATACAGTATGAGTTTGTATCTTCAGAAAAAGACTCTCATGACGTAAGCTAAGGCTTTGTTCCTTTGCAAAGAATATGGGTTGCGCAGTGGAGAATGAATAGTAAGGCTTTGTTACTTTCACGGTTTAGTGAACACTCGCGCACACACAATAAAACTTGGTTCCTTCAAGTTCACATAAAGTATGGGTTACTTAACACTGCGGCTTTCAGATTTCTTCGTTAAAGTATGTATTACCGAAATATTCGAATTTCCTGGACGACTGGTGTCGCGGGCGCCTGTGTATGCGCGCGCGCGCGCACACACACACACACACATACACGCACGCGCGCGCGCTCACACACACACACATACACGCACGCGCGCGCGCTCACACATACACACACACACACACACACACGATTTCACATAATACAGTGTTAAACTTTAATGTGATCACTTTTCTAAGACGTTCGCTTTTTCTGGACAACTGGCGCGCGCGCGTATGTGTGTGTGTGTGTGTGTGTGTGGAGTTTACCACATTTTTTCCCCAAACTGACAAATTTCAGACATACAAAGTCACGATGGAGCAAGAGAGTCGCCTATCCTCCTTATTGTGATTGGTAGCATGACATGAACAGACTTAACAACGAGAGTGCAGTCGACCACAAAAAGACGGCGGATGCTTATGCCTTTTGTCCCTACAGATAGGCTGGTGACCGGCTCTTTCCAAACTCAGTGTCCATTACTGCTCCACACTCCGCCTTTGTGACTGAGAAGCTACTCTGCAAAATAACTCTACATTGCAAAATAAATCTCAGAACTTGTGACAAAGAAAGTCCAGTCGGCACAGTTTTGATCTGACATCGGGTTGACTGCTCATCTTGATGTCAGTTTGAGCATATGTCACGCCCGTTCGAGTCATTATTCGCAGGACACCACCTACCATATAGGCCTACATCCCCAGCGGACGATGATGACTGTTTCTGAAACTGAGTCAAAGTCGTGATACTAAACCACCACGCGAACTGACCGAAGAATTAACAATATAGAAGACACTTGTTCCGTTTGTAGGCTATTTGTTTTGGGTGACCGGGGCAGTAGGTCTATACTTTTCATCTTGCTCCAGCTTCCACCTGTCGTCGTCTATTTCGCCCGGGGGCAACGAATAGTGGTCACCCTACAAGCTCTATGATACAACCGCCAAGGCTTTGCGTAATCAGTTCGAAAATTGTGCCCACTTTTTTTCCACATCCTCTCCTTCCACTCTCCACGTGCTCTGGAAGAAATAACACCGACGTCAGGACAACGCTGATCAACAACAACAACAACAACAAACAAAAGAAAGAAAGAACCCTCAACCAACCAACCAACCAACCAACAGATCAACCAACCACCCAACCTAACAAAACATTGTAGAATGTCAGAGAAAATCGTTAACTATTAGTGTGCTTACTCCATCCATTTTCTCTCTCTCTTACTCACTGTGAACCCGCAAATTGGCCCAAAGGTGAAGTAGATATGAACGCAAGCCACATACCAAACTTGAAAGTAATAATAATGATAATAATAATGATTATTTATGGCGGTTAATCTTACATCATAAGCACTAAGCGCTTACAAATTCATAAAAGGTTCAAGAAAGCATAAATGAAACCAATAAGAAGATGAATGTTGCAATAAAAATCATGCATCTACAAACAAGGGTGCATATTGACACACACACACACACACACACACACACACACACGCACACACACACACACACACACACACACACACATGATCCCACACACACTGTCGCACAGCAACGGACACAACAACAATGCTGAGAGATTGAAAAAAAAAAAAGAATAAATTTAGACAGAGGTTTCAGTTTCAACAAAGTCCCATTTTATAGGCCTCAGTTAGTGTCGATATCTGTGACTGGCGCTCTCATGGATGAAACAAACAGAAAGGAATAAAACAAATCTAAAGACCTTGGTGTTTTATCTTGTAGGCCTAATTTATTTGTCTGTGTTAACCGGCGGATTTACTTTTACATTTCTTTTAAACTGAAACCCATTACAGTCAATTAACTGCTGAAGCAGGAACAGAAAAGAAAAGATTAAAACAAAACAAAAGGCATTATAGTTGATCTACTTGTGAAGTAGGAAAAGTTTCTGCTTCCGGCCAGTTTCCGGCCAGTTTTGGATAGGCCACCGTGGATCGATTCTCAGTAACTTGCAGTTCTACTTTCGTTTTTCTACAGCTTTTGCCGTATACGTACACTCGATATATCGGGTTGGGAAAACTCACACCGATCATATTATGTCGCATGAAGATATGTTCGGACCAAGATCCTGAATACATATCATTAACACTGTGTTTCCCTAGTACTTAGCTGTATTCCCTTGTGCGCGCGATAGTGTGCAGCTATGGTCTGGCACTACTGTGCCCTGGTTTGGAATATGTTGCGACGACGATAGGGGGAGGTAACCTGGTTCTGGTTCTGGCCCTTCCCGTTGATGGCCACTACCGACACTTCGATCATTGTGCTGGTTTAGTGGCACGTTCAGAAAGGAGCAACCAACGATGTAAAAAAAAACAAAATGATCAGTTGAAAATTTGAGGAATTTGTACTTCAATTTTTTAGTACCAGGCACTGTAGGATTCCATAATAAAGGAGTCGGTGTATTAGAAGGCAAAAAGTTCTCGAGAAGTCCACAATTAGGGTATCTGTTTCCTTACTATTGCTCATATTGATGGTGACACCAGAATTAGAGTATTTGTTTCTTTACTATGACTCATACTGATGGTCACATCGTCAATGAGTTTTACTGGCTGGATTTTCGCGATATTTTCAATTATTGTCGGAACAACTGATGTCGCTGAAGTGTGTGTGTGTGTGTGTGTGTGTGTGTGTGTGTGTGTGTGTGTGTGTGTGTGTGTGTATGCGTGTATGTGTGTATGTGTGTGTATAGTCTTGAGCACTACGATTGTGGATGTAAACAGAAAACACAGTTGCACAGACAAAGACCAAAGCGTGGATTAGGACACAGTATATCTACGAACATTATAAAAAAAAAAAAAATAATGAACAAGACTACAGAAAATAGAACGACTTACTTTTTTTTAAAACACCTGTTGGGCATTTAGCTAGCAGGGCTTGATCACTGTCACCTTTCACCACACAGTTGCGTAAGACAAGCGACCGTTTGATACTGAGAATCTGAGTTTGTCTATTGATTCCTACAAGGAATCTGAGTTTGTCTATTGATTCCTACAAGGCCCGAGAGTGCTTTCAGTTTTACTTTCGGGTTTGCGTTCTGGTTCGAAAACGCGGAAGAGTTCAGAATCGCTCAGCAGGGCCAAAAGAACTTCCGTGTGTATATTCTAAAGAATATCAGTGGCAGTTCCCACGTCTGAATGTTCAGCTGTTCGCACGTGTACTGGCCATATGACACAGACACAGACGCACATGTTCTTTTTCTTTGTTCATAATATGATGATCACTGAGTGAGCTACCACCAGAGTAAAAACAAACAAAGGAACAGACAGATAAACAAACAACCGCTGCAGCTGCATACGCACAAGGCAGAAGGAGAATCGAATCGTCTGATAATACGCCGCTAGCATAGGCGCGCGGGCGCCCTCACACACACACGCACACACGCACGCACGCACACACATATTCCTTGCCTTTCGCGAACATGCCTGACAGGCGCTAGACGGTTTATTGGCGGTTGAAAAAAGAGTTGCTGTAAAAATAGAATGGAAAAGTTATTGTCAAGCGAATATATTGTTATGGTGCATTTATCATTTGTCTTTTGTTTTCCTGCTAAAGAAATTTCAGGGACCGGGTGTAGGCCTATGTGCGAGTGTGTGTGTAGGGGAAGCGCAGGTATATTGAGCACTTAACTTTGGATTAATTTTGCATAAATATTAAACATCAGAAAAAGAAAAAAAAAAAGAAATGATTTCAGCCACTGAGAAACACAAAATACTTTAATTCTGGACACTTTTTTTGCAGAAAACATGGGGGAAAAAAAAGTCAAAATAATGCAAAATTTCAAATTAGCAAAAACTGCTCAAATTACCTTCACTTGCATGAAAATTGAGCATGCCTGTTGGAAATATGAGCAGGGGCGCTGATTTTAACCACTATACAGTCGATTATGTTACTTTTCATTGCTTGGAAAGATTGAATGAGTTCACAAACATATCATTAACATTCAGTTATTGTACTGAGTTTTAAAAAAGGCTGGGGTAAAGGTGGTGTAGGAAACTGATGGACAAAGAAGAGTGCAAAGCCCACTCTAGGCGCATAGGTCACAGATATATTGTTGAAGTTTGTGTTGATTTGTGCACATGTCATGTGCCCAGTTTCCACAGGCAACGCATCGGGTCATATACTCCTTGACGTTTTCGTTACAGATCATACAAGTCCAGTCCTCCTCATCTACGGGTTTTGATTGTTTTGGCCTACATGTCCGAGCCTTTTTCACCTGATTTTTGTTTGTTTTCTTACCTGAAGCTCTACTTTCTACCATTTTTTGTGAGGGTTGGAGGTGAGCACAGTAGCAGCCTGACATCTCCTTTTCCTATTCTGTGCCTTTGGAGATTTTCTGGGGAGTGGAATAACCTCTTTGGCCCGCACTGTTGGGGCTGGAGCTGCTGGCTGCTGAGATTGTTGTCTCAATGGTGCATCAACCTCCCTGGCATCATCAGGACTTCCTGCAACCTCCTGGCATCAGGACTTCCTGCAACCTCCCTGCCATCATCATGACTTCCTGCAACCTCTCTGGCATCAACATGACTTCCTTCAACCTCCCTGGCATCATCATGACTTCCTTCAACCTCTCTGGCATCAACATGACTTCCTTCAACCTCCCTGGTCTTACCATGACATCCTTCAACTCCCTGGTCTCACCATGACTTGTACGAACAATTACAGCTTCATAATGCCCAGCATCCCCTACACCAGGGACAAACCTCAGCAAGATCGTCTTCTCCATCTGCCTGTTGTACACGTCATTATAGATCTGGATGCTGTCCCCTCCCTCACTGATCACAATGATTGCTTTGCTTAACATCTCAGCAGTTGCTACCACATCTAATTCCCCTACGCAGGCGTCATTTTTTGCAACAGTTTGAGTCTCTCCAACATGTCTCTGCAATGGAAATGGGGCGGTAAATCTGTATTTATGATAGAAGAACTTATGTTTGAGTAGGTTTCAATCTTGCTAGTCATGAAAATGATCAAGGATTATCTCAGTTTTGTCGCAGCAACTGTTTCGATGACCTCTAAAACTGGAGACATAGGGCACTCCATTTCGTCTCGCACGGCACTTTGCAACTCAGCATTTGTTACAATTGCTATTGATCTAAAGAAGCATCTACCATCCCCACTCGTTTGAACTATTGTAGCTGGCTCTTGAGTTGGTTGCCCTGTCGATGAGGCGGCTGGCTGGCCTGTCGATGAACTGGCTGGCTGGCCTGTCGATGAGGCGGCTGGCTGCCTGTCTATGAGGCGGCTGGCTGCCTGTCGATGAGGCGGCTGGCTGGCCTGTCGATGAACTGGCTGGCTGGCTGTCGATGAGGCGGCTGGCTGGCCTGTCGATGAACAGGCTGGCTGGCCTGTCGATGAACTGGCTGGCTGGCCTGTCCATCAAGTGGCTGGCTGGCCTGTCGATGAACAGGCTGGCTGGCCTGTCGATGAACTGGCTGGCTGGCCTGTCGATCAAGTGGCTGGCTGGCCTGTCGATGAACTGGCTGGCTGGCCTGTCGATCAAGGGCTGGCTGGCCTGTCGATCAAGTGGCTGGCTGGCCTGTCGATGAACTGGCTGCTGGCCTGTCGATCAAGTGGCTGGCTGGCTTGTCGATGAACTGGCTGGCTGGCCTGTCGATGAACTGGCTGGCCGGCCTGTCGATGAACTGGCTGGCCGGCCTGTCGATCAAATGGCTGGCTGGCCTGTCGATCAAGTGGCTGGCTGGCCTTCGATGAACTGGCTGGCTGGCCTGTCGATGAACTGGCTGGCTGGCCTATTGATCAAGTGCTGGCTGGCCTGTCGATGAACTGGCTGGCTGCCTGTCGATGAACTGGCTGGCTGGCCTGTCGATGAACTGGCTGGCTGGCCTTCGATCAAGTGGCTGGCTGGCCTGTCGATGAACTGGCTGGCTGGCCTGTCGATGAACTGGCTGGCTGGCCTGTCGATGAACTGGCTGGCTGGCCTGTCGATGAACTGGCTGGCTGGCCTATCGATCAAGTGGCTGGCTGGCCTGTCGATGAACTGGTTGGCTCGCCTGTCGATCAAGTGGCTGCTGGCCTGTCGATGAACTGGCTGGCTGGCCTGTCGATCAAGTGGCTGGCTCGCCTAGCTGTTGGGCGGCTGGCTGGCTTGTCGATGAACATGCTGGCTGGCCTGTCGATGAACAGGCTGGCTGGCACAGCTGTTTGGCGGCTGGCTGGCCTGTCGATGAACTGGCTGGCTGGCACAGCTGTTGGGCGGCTGGCTGGCCTGTCGATCAAGTGGCTGGCTGGCCTAGTTGTTGGGCGGCTGGCTGGCCTGTCGATCAAGTGGCTGGCTGGCACAGCTGTTGGGCGGCTGGCTGGCCTGTCGATCAAGTGGCTGGCTGGCCTAGCTGTTGGGCGGCTGGCTGGCCTGTCGATGAACTGGCTGGCTGGCACAGCTGTTGGGTGGCTGGCTGGCCTGTCGATCAAGTGGCTGGCTGGCCTAGCTGTTGGGCGGCTGGCTGGCCTGTCGATGAACTGGCTGGCTGTTGTGACAAAGTGAATTCAGTATACCTCCTCCCAATTTTGTTGGGGCGGGGGTATAATAAATAAGAATGTTAATGATAATACATTTCAAGCCACATCACTGACCAGCTAGATGGTAATGTGAGCACCCTTGCATGTAATTTGAGCACCATGCTCAATATACCAAAAAACGGTATGACCATATTTACCAGAACTACATTACTTTTAGTTTCAGTTCAAGGAAAAGCACCCATTGTCTTTACCGGGAAATCCATGCTACGGTAGACAGATGAAGTGTTGTTTAGTCTGAACATAGCATCAATTTGTCAGGAATTAGAACAAGACAGTTCCTGTCACAACAAATCTGTGACGTAGTTTTACCCAGCAGGTGTGAAAAATGACGAAAATTAGTTTAAATATTTACCGCTAAGTTTCCAGCCTGCTGTTTTCAGCCATGACATTAAGAAAGGAAGTTGCTTCAGGCGAGACGCAAAAAGTACGCAACTCCTCATTGGTTGTCTAAAAATCGAGGTGTGTGTGTGTGTGTGTGTGTGTAGGGAGCGGATTGGTTGATATGGGAGAGGGTGGGGAGTGGAAAGGGGCAGAAAGGGGCAGCGAGGTAGGGCGGGGCGTGGTTGCTGATAATTAAACCAATTGCTTTCAAAGATCTGGAAACGACCTGATAATTTCAGCTGCCGTTTAAAATCCAGCAAATCTTAAAGACAAAACAAGACGTCAGAGAACTGTAATATGTTCATTCTGACCCAACCACCCTCAACCAGTTTCGGTGGTTGGGCAAAATAAACATATTACAGTTCTCTGACAAGTAACACTTTAACAACGAATTAAAAATAATAATCCATCACACATTCTCTTTCAATAACCAAAAAAATAACGATTTTTTACAAACAAACATACTGACCGATACTGACTGCACAGCCAGAATACTGCAGAGACCCGCCATTAGACTGTCACCTGATAACTTAATTTGCGGTGTTGGGCCAGTGTACTCGATTCCACTGGGCATGCGCATTAACGAGGTAAAACCAACCTGCATTACACAGTTTAACCAGTTTCGACCGGTTGACCCTAGAACCGGCGTTTTTACGTTCTCTGACAAGTAAGACTTCAATAACCAAAAAAATAACGATTTTTTACAAACAAACATATTGTGTAGGGTTATCCGTTTTCAATACTAATTTACTAAACTTTTCAGATTTTAATTTTTGTTTAATCCTGCGTTTTTCTTGATCGTTTTCAATAACATCATTTTCACGCATACATTATCAAATGCGTCTCTGTCTTTCATGTGAAATAAAACTACAGTCTTTAACTGTTCTCTAAAGTCTTTTAAAACGGAGTTATATTTTTGACATAAAATCCACACACTTATCCCAGCATGTCTTCCACTGAAGCCAGTTTTGACAAGTGTTTCTCTTTTTAACTATGTCTCTTTCTGCCGAACAGTCATCTATAATAAATAGTGTCTGCGTTCCCTCAAACAATTTATAAAAGTGTTCTAAACACTCACTCAGCTTATTGCTGGGATCAATTAAATATATGTCATCATCCGCCCATATAAACCTTCTATCATGATATGCTTTGTTCCATTTAAGTGTTGGGCAGAAAATTACTATATGATCAAAATTATAACGATAAACTGTTTGTAATAGGTTGAGGATAAATATTGTTTTCCCACAACCAGTCTGTCCACAAATTAATGACAATGAGGGGTTTTTATCATAAAGTTTAACTGTTCCATAGTTTTATAACAGAATTTAATCTAATCCAGTTATTATGTTTATCATACTCTCTGTCAAAACTTGTTCAGTATAATAAAACCCTATGAGGCCTAAATGTGTAGATTAATCCAATTCAGTTCTGTAAGATTGTTTCTATTTAAGTCAACATTGATTTTTTGCTTGTGTTATGGTCTTAATATCCTCACCATTGTGAAGAACGACGATAGTAACTTTAAGACGTTTAACGTCTAAGTTTTGCCAGCTAATATTAATTCCTTTTATAAGGACGTCACTAACGCCCACAACCCCATCCCTCTCCACATCTTTAAGACAGAAAATTTCAAATATCATGTGAACGTGTCTCCTAATTTTCTGCTTGGAAAGAACTGTAATTTTGTAGAAATTTTCTTTAAAACCGTTTCTCTTCTGGGAGGATGTACTGTTTTTTCCCATACGGCGTTATTTCAATCTCTTTCCGACTATTGTCGTCTGGCATAAGACTTACATGTAAAGGGCCAGATTGAATGCTTTTCTGAAACTTTTTGACGGCTAAAAAATGTAAATGGCTTATGAATTCAAATTTATTTCCCATTCTAAATATGGTTCTAAGTGCCATTGCTGTCAGGTTTTCGAACTATTTATATTCATACTGGCCAGCATGATTGCTTCTACATTGCGAGTTGTTCTAGTTTAGGAAACTTTTTGTTGTCGCTAACCTCTTTGCGTTTATAATCACCATCTTAGTGTACTCAAAACCATACAAAGCGCCTATCTCACCGTTCTGTTCAAAGTCCGCAACGTCTGCAAGGTCTTTTAATTCTAAGGTTATACACCTTACAGGCGCTAATGTAACTCCTGGTTCTTCTGGCCCCGCGACATTATTTTTTAGAACAACTTATTATTTTATTTCCAAAACAATGTGCAGGTTATCACATTTTACGACTTTCCCTGTTTTGTCTGCAATTTTATATTAAATGATCCGACCCTCCCACAAACTAATCTTTTAAACTGTAAATTAGGGAATTGTATAATTTCATAATCGCAATATGCAGCTTTCCCTGACGAAGAGCTCTTAAAACAGTTGAGGGCCTTCCATCATATAAGTTTTCATCAGTGCTTAGCTCATCCAAATGAACATAGAGTAATGAATGTAATGCAAGATCGAGCGGATTTTCTCCCTCATAAGTAGTTTTGTTTGGTGTAACTCTAAATCTATAATTGTCAGCTGCAAAGCCTAACATTTAGCTAGCTCTTATCAAAATAGTAACCTACTTCTTCTTCAGGCTTGAATGTTAACATTGTTTTTCAGATTCGCATTGTTAAGTTGAGAGTAATGTTAAAGTTACTCATTGCTTCTTTTAGTGAGCAAAACCCGTAATAACCATCAGGTATTGTTAACTGGCTAACTTTGGTTCCTGTTTTGTCAATTTTTTGAATCTTATTATATTCTTTGATTCACTTATATTAAACCATACAACTTTGTAAAATATTTTCATGAAGCGCAACCATTCTGCTTCCGCAATTGTTATCAATAGCAATTTTCTAAAAACGAAGGACGGTCTTGAGTTGTTATTGTTACAAACATTTTTAAACAAAATAAAAATGAGTGCGTTTAAATATACTGATGCAAAATATTCTGTTGGGCCGCACTACAATCTTAAAAAAATAACAACTGATACTCTTGACATTTCTGTGACCCAGACTGACACCTTTCAAGTAAAGGTGAGTACTCCATTTAAACAGATATCTTAACCTCCTATTAAAAAAGACTACATCGCGAAAGTGTGGTTTTAGTCATCCGATGCAGTTTTATCAGAACCAGTTAAACTTTGCTGTGTTTTGTGCATCAACTGGGTGTGGAGTGTCGTATGCTGATCATTTAAATCATCCTGATCCTTTGGTGAGGTCAGTGTATAGATTTCATTTTTATTACACCTTCAGACGTATTTTGACTGAACTGCAAGCACCATTACCAAATGACAAACCGTTTAATCCATTTAGCAACAGAATAGACATGAAGGCTTTTGAAAGGATTTGTAACGAATTCAATATTAATGTTAAGACAGACTTTAGACAAAAGTTGGACCTTAATCATGGCTTAGGCACCCCTTATTTTTGGGGCGTGCACAGAAAGTATAACTATGACTGGGATCCTCCTTATACATCTTTCTCTTCAGGCACAGGTGTTCATCGTGGGTCCATAGAGCAAGAGCATAAACAGCATGGACAACATTATCTTAGACACTTCTAAGGGCCTAACTAAAGCAGGAATAGAACGAATAAACGACTCTATTCGTACTTACGTTTGGTGTTGCTAGGTTCGCAAGCACAGGCAAGATCGAGCATAACTGATCCTTCTACTGGCTTTGATGCACAAAAACAGTACTTGGCAAATTTAGAGGACGCCATTAATTCTACAGTTGATTTGCCTTCAAGTATTAAAAGGTACCAAAATGTTTTACAATACGCAGATCGAAAGTAGACTTTGCTGTTGGCACTGGTTTATACATGCTACCTTCTGACCTCAGACTCCAGGTAGGAACAATAATAAACTACAACAATGAAATCCTTGTGGCAGGCAATGACAGAAAGTTGGAAAAACGAAATAAATTCTGAGCCAGTAATATTGCAAGCATGTAAACAAACAAGATGACCTCCCAAGAATAAGTCATCCAATCCCTGCGGTCCAAAGCCCGAAGACCGTTGAAGAAGTCAAAAAAAAAATATGACCATGAATATGAAAAGACAGCGCTTGTTTTTGGATTAACTTGCTTAGGATTACTGGTCTTTATCTTACTAAATAGTAACCCAACTATTAAGAGAACTAATGCCCATAAGTGCTCGGCCATAAAGCCAACTACTTTGCTTGCAGTAGACAAAAGCCAGCTAACGATACTCCCTAATATACCTGGCAAAGAGTCTATAGCTTTACCGGCTAATTTTTTTTAATAAACTCGCAGATGATCAAGTTGTTTTTTTACCCATGATTTATCAGGCGGCGATGGAGGCGATGGTGGTGGAGGCACTGGACTTTGACCGCCGCCGCCTGTAATAGCCAACACCAGCGTACTTATTGCAAATCCTAAGGCTGTTATAACGCTTGCTAATGTGACTCCCTGCTCTCTAAACAGCGTTCGTATTCGTTCTGCTAGCGTTGTGTTTTCATATAAATTTGAAATCACACACAGTCACGTCTACACAGCACACCAACCCAATGTGAAAATGACAAGGCGGCTAGGTTCAACACAAGCGCTGGGCGGAAATATCGTCATGTCCAGTCACGCAGTAATGCACTTGCCAAGTCATAAGACCAACAGCGCAAATTAAATAATCAGGTGTCGACCTAATGACAGACCTCAGCAGTATTCTGATAGTGCGGATTCCTTAGGCAGGTCGACAATTAGCAATTAAAGGCTTACCTGCTCCACCGTTTGTGGGGTGTGTTCAGCGACTGCGGCTTTTCCCCTACATTACTCTATGGGGTGTGTTCAGCCACTGCTGCTTTCCCCCTACGTTACTCTCTGGAAAGTTTAGTAAATTAGTATTGAAAACGGATAACCCTACACAGTATGTTTGTTTGTAAAAAATCGTTATTTTTTTGGTTATTGAAGTCTTACTTGTCAGAGAACGTAAAAACGCCGGTTCTAGGGTCAACCGGTCGAAACTGGTTAAACTGTGTAATGCAGGTTGGTTTTACCTCGTTAATGCGCATGCCCAGTGGAATCGAGTACACTGGCCCAACACCGCAAATTAAGTTATCAGGTGACAGTCTAATGGCGGGTCTCTGCAGTATTCTGGCTGTGCAGTCAGTATCGGTCAGTATGTTTGTTTGTAAAAAATCGTTATTTTTTTGGTTATTGAAAGAGAATGTGTGATGGATTATTATTTTTAATTCGTTGTTAAAGTGTTACTTGTCAGAGAACTGTAATATGTTTATTTTGGCCCAACCACCCGAAACTGGTTGAGGGTGGTTGGTCAGAATGAACATATTACAGTTCTCTACGTCTGTTGTCTGTAATGAAATACAGAGATCAGACAAGATGTCTTTACTTTGTTTGCCATTATTTTTCCACCAGCACTGATAATTGGAAACGTCCCCTGATTGACAGAGTGACTGGTATTCACACTCCTGTCGATGTCTTCGCTGTGGTAAGAGGTTCGTGGACCAACTTGCAGTTTTCTATCTTTGGCATCGACCTGTCTTTAGGAAAACTGCCGTCCGGAAAACAAAAGTATCAAAATCTGTATCATTCTCCAGGATGAAGCACGCGAAAATTATGTCTTTCTTTATGGTGCAAAACTGCAGGAAATCGTTCCATTGCGAAAAGAAAAAAACAACAACCCCCCCCCCAAAAAAAAAACAACAACAAAAAAAACAACAACACCCTTTTCTCATGCAGAAAATTACAGAGTACTCATGGAGCACAGTTGTTCTTCCCTTTATAAACGGAATACAATCATTTTCCATAAATGGTATTATACTTATGGTGCATGCCCGCCTCCCCTCCCTCCACACCGTTTCCGCAGTCCTCCCACTCCCACCCCACTCCCTCCCCCCACCCCTTGAGAAAAAAAACCCATTTAATTACGAAACATTTGATATGCTTGTGATACACACTACTCTCTCCTCGCCCCCAAAAAGTCCTTCTTATAAGAATAATTACAATATGATTATACTGCATGGAAGCTCCTACTATGGTTAAAAAAGATTCACCTTTATACGGAAATTACAATGTGCCTATTATTACCCCAACTGGTTCCATAGCAAAATCTCTTTTTAGTGCTAAAAAAATAGCACATTTAATGCACAGTACATCCCTATATAACAAAAAGTCCTTATCGCGCAGTAGATATAGCACAAAAGCTCCTTTCATGAAAAATTCTTTTATGATAAAAAATAAAAAAAATAAAAAATACTAGGTACTTATGATGCGCACCAATTCCGATCGTAATAAAAATGTGTCATCGTCGTTGTCGTCCTTGTAAAGAACAATTAAACATACTAATAGTTTTCAGTGGCTCCCTTCATTATAGAAATTCCTTCTCATGAGGGATGTTGGAATATATTTACGCCAAACAGTAGCTCCTTCCACAACAAAAGGAAATAATTTTCATGAGGAAATCTATGATATGCTGTACAGAAATTCTGTCCAAGAAAATGACGGGACTTACAATGTAATTGATGATGCTTAGCACCTCCCGGCTCCGCAACGAAAATTCTTTTTCATGAGGAAAATCATAATGTACTTATGGAACACAGGAGTTCCCTTCATAACAAAAAGGAAAGTGTGACGGGTCTCCGACGTTCCCTCTCGTTATTAGAATATGATTATCACATGCACGGATGCAGGGGGGTATGGACAGAAGCATTCACGTCTTCACAACCAAATTGCTCTCTCGCATAGGCACACGTACTCTGTTACTCACATCGAGCCCGCACAAAGGTGACGGGAAATCAATAACATTTCATAGAAAATAATCAACTTTTATTTGACTTGACTACGAGCCCCCACCCGTCATTACACAACACACTTATCTGTATCATACAAAAATGTAAACATCATACAGATCATCTCATTATCGCATCCCCTTTTCTTCAGTGACTCCTAATTAACCAAGAAAGACAATCCACTATTCTGGTTGCACATTTATAAACTTAAGAAGAAATAAACATTCGGAACTTGCCAGCGTTTCCTTGGTTGATCAGTCAGTCAGTCAGCTTTCTCATCACTCAGTGCGATTACGATCGCTGAAGCTTCCACACTGCTGTGTCCTCTCGATTGGCCAAATCCCAGTTCGGGGACACTGGCAACGTAGCTCGAGTTGCACCCTCATACCAAGTCTTCCGGACTCCATTGAACTTCGCCCTCTCCACGGAAAGGGCTCCTGTCGGCCTCTCCCACAGGTCTTCTCTTGCTGAAAACACCCCACCGTTGTCTGGCAGCTCCCTGGCCAGGCTCCAGCAGCTGACACATCTTGTGGTCTACCATCCCTCACAGGAGACAATGCTTTAATGTTGTCGGCTCCGAGGCCACAGCAAACTCCACTGTCTTACGTCCCCACCCAGGAGACAATTCTCTACCGTCGTCGGCATCGAGGCGACAGCAAACCTCTGCTTCACGTAAAGTCTTCCTCGCTGTATTTTCCGTAGCCCTCAGCAAGACGGGATGGGGTCACTTTCCGTAAGTGAGTCACCTTTTCCTGGTTTTCCGAGCATCTTATAATCATTCTCAAGCAAAGAGAACCCGCGCTGTTCTAGCTCATCCAATGGAGTCACTGGCACACACACATTGCACGATTTACACCAACAAATCTTCAAGTTCTTTTGATTCCATCAATGGAATCACTAGTCACTCACACACACACACACACACACACACACACACACACACACACACACACACACACACACACACACCACAGCGACTAGCAACAATAAAGAGTTGGGCACCCAGTGGTTACCAGCGGTTAATGCATAACCTGCAATTCTACTCATGTTCGATTCCCCGAAGCTACCCATTATACAAACAGCTCAGAGTTTTCTACAAGCCAGGACTGATGCTTCAAGTGTTTACAACGATCTATAGCCAACAAGGTGCAAACCACTCAATGGGTCGAAGCCTTCCCGAAGGTATTCCTCCCTCAGTACAAACACGGCTGAATGGTCACTGTGCCCTGCCTGCAGGCCGACGGTCACCGAACCATGACGGTCGCCTGCCACGATCGCCTCTCCTCAGGCCCACTGGAGAACCCAGTGAATAGCCGTTGGTGGAGGCTGGATGCCTTCTCCACCCAGGACCGGCAGGTCGACAAGCACTTGTTCCTATCCTCCTGGACATGCGAATCACTTCCCAGTAACTCTCCCTCCTTCAATATACAACTTGGGGTATCCCCCTCTGGTGATGCCCGAGTTTGCACGCTTGAAGGACCCAAGAAACTAATCTCAACATTGGCAAAGTTACCCTGTATTTGCTGAAAGAACTCTAGAACATTCGACCGACTCTTCCTCTATTTACGGGGAAGATGACAATGTTAAAGTCCGTTCATGGTGAAAAGTGACATCTTCCATTACAAGCACTTTTCATCAAAAGAAACAGTAGCATTTTTGTTGTTGTTGAGGAAAATTACACACAATACTTACGAATACATAACAGCTCAATTCGTGTCAAGACTTCCTTTGCATGACAAAAATTATGATGTAACCATTCTGCACGAGGAATTCCTTTTTATAAGGAAAATTAAAATGTAGCTGTTGTCATGAGGAAACTTACAATGTGCTTATGGTGAGTATATATCTTTGTGGCAAGTAATAATAATAATAACAATAATATTAATAATAATAATAATAATAATAATAATAATAAGAAGAAAGAAGAAGAAGAAGAAGAATGATAACATTAAAAAACACACTCTTTTATTAAAGAAATACAATGTATTTATTATGGTGCACGGTACTTGAAGAAGCCACATGCGGCATCTCTTTCCATGACGAACATTTCTCCTGTCAGGAGGGAAAATTACCAATGGACAATGAAATGTTTGTCAGGAAAGCATAGCGCCTGAACCCTGTTCACAACAGGATCTTAAATGTTTCCCCCGTAGGTTTGGCTGCTATATGTCCATTGAAATGTGTAAAACAATGTGAAATAGAGAACACAAGGGCAGGAAGCCAAAAAGTACAAAACAGGCCCAGTTGAAATCAGAAACAGGTCCTAACAGTACAGTGTTAAGGTCGCACGGAATAAGAAATCATTGTGGCCATTTTAATCCCATGCAACTGAATGAGAAACGGTTTTTTTTCTCCCCCCCCCCCCCCTTTTTTTTTTTTACGTGCAGTGAACGTGATTAGGGTATGCCATACACTTTCACTACAAAAAAAAAATATCGACGAACCTCTTCGGCCTCTGAACACACACACACACACACACACACACACACACACACACACACACACACACATACAGAGATGCATACATGCGCACACACTCAGCGCAAATACACCCACATGTGCAAACGCGCATGAACAGAATAGTCACAGTCTAGCTTAAGCTAGTCAGTTAGTTCGTACGTGCATGAACAGAATAGTCATAGTCTAGCTTAAGCTAGTCAGTTAGTTCGTACGCGCATGAACAGAATAGTCATAGTCTAGCTTAAGCTAGTCAGTTGGTTCGTACAAAGGCTTAACCACCACGATCGATGTGTATCCCCGGTAAACTGACCGCAATAAGACAGCTGCTCCACTGAAATAATTGAACATAATATCGATTAAAGGTGGATCGGCTATCGATGACAGCAGATGAGCAGGTGAAAGCTCTATCACAAGCACTTTGGCTGACATTGCTAATTTCCTGACAAGTTCGTGTGTGTGTCGTCTGGAGGTTTTTCGAACCTTCTGCAAATTTGATGTGCTCAGAATTGCCAATGAAATGTCTGCTGAAAACAGACGCAGCTATCTGTAGTTTGACAGAAGATGTGAGACCGAGCAATTGTCAACATGTTTCTCGGCGCTGGACTCTGTTTTGTGCTTGTGACAGGTAAACAACGTTAGTTAACTTGATATCAAAAGAAATTTTATGGCGAATTTCATCATCATCATCATCATCATCATCATCATCATCATCATTATCATCATCATCATCATCATCATCATTACAGGCGGCGTCGGCGTCGTCATCGACATCGTCGTCATCACCATCGTCATCATCATCATCATTATCATCATTATCAGCATCATTATCATCGTCGTCGATGTTATCGTCATCTGAATGGAAATCGATGCAAGCGTTTTGAAGAGTTCTGGGTAACAATCACAATATCAAAGCAGGTAAAGTAAGATGATGATGATGATGATGATGATGATGATGATGATGATGATGATGACGACGACAACAACAACAATAATGATAATTTAAAAAAAAAGTCATCTTATAATAATAGAAAGTACGCTGAAAAATTAAGAATACTACTACCACTGAAACGTAATAGATGTTACTGTTTCAGTTTCAGGAAGGCATCACTCGTACGGATTAATTCATAGATGCTACTCTAAGCCATGAGACCACAGTATTTGTAAATCCTGAACTAAAGAAACAAATCAGCAAATAAAGACCACAGTACTCGTACATTCTGAACTAAAGAAACAAATCAGTAAATAAAGAGAAAGGTTGAGAAAAGCCATGAGAACTCAGTACTCGTAAATTCTGAACTAAAGAAACAAATCAGTAAATAAAGACCACAGTACTCGTAAATTCCGAACTAAAGAAACAAATCAGTAAATAAAGACCACAGTACTCGTAAATCCTGAACTAAAGAAACAAATCAGTAAATAAAGAGAAAGGTTGAGAAAAGCCATGAGATCACAGTACTCATAAATTCTGAACTAAAGAAACAAATCAGCAAATAAAGAGAAAGGTTGAGAAAAGGGGTTTATGGACAATACTCAGCGGGCGTTTGACCTACACACAAACCCAACACAATTGCCCGACATTGTTTCAGAATTAGGATAATAACAACGATGACAATATCAATAAAACGAAAGTGCATATATGAAAGAATGTGACTGAGTAGAAACTTTGATGTTGACTTTTTCGGAATCAAAATAACTAAACTATAAAAAGAAGAAAGGTAGATCTACTTACCACACAGCCGATTCAAATGGAGACAATGGTGAATCATGAAATAAGCATAGAAGGACTACAGTTCGATTGTTCGTTTCATTGAGCAAAAAATCACTAAGCTCTACTGTGAGTCAAAAGAGGAAGATGAAATCCACAGAAGATCATGGCAATAAACTAATGAACGGTGCGATCAGAAGCGAGACGCACGGTCAAGTCCATAGATTAACCACGCTGCAGCATCGTTTGAATCCATAACTTGTGGTTTTGTCGTACATTCCATTAAAAGCCTTTTGCGGACTAGTACAGCTGTGCTCTTGACTTGACTGTGGTGTTCTATATAGTTTTATTCCTTTTTTGTACTTTTGTCTGAGATTCCACTTCGAAATATTTTATGAAAAGCAGAAATGGTTCTAACCCTTTTTAGCATTTTTCTTTTCTTCTCGCTTCTGTTTTTTACTCTTTTTTAAATTTTTTTTTATAGTAAACACGCGAATGTGAGTATAGGATCGATTTTGTCATTGTGACAGAGCCCTGATTTAATCTCTTGCAGTCGGACGGCCTATAAGCAACATATAATATATCAAATTGAACTGATCTTGAAAGGTTGAATTCCAAACAAGAAAAAAATCTCTTCACATGTCTGTCTTACTAACTGACTGTCGTAGGCTGATCTAAAAACGAAACAAAAGAAAATAAAAAACCCTCAATTGGTGAAAAGCATGCTTGCGAAAAGAGCTAAAACAGAGATAGTCCTAAGATATTTCAAGCAATGTTTACTCAGCTCATTAACGTCTAATGCATTTTTAGATGTTAACGATGCTATTGCTACTACTGCCACTGCTACTACTACTGCTACAAACAACAACAACAACTACCACTACTACTAATGATGATGAGATGATGATGATGATGTGATGATGATGATGATGATAATAATGGTATGTTTATCAACAACAACAACGACATTAAGAAAAGTAAGATATAGGGATGATGATGATGATGATGATGATGATGATGATTTAAAAGAAGTTATTGCTCCTTACCGGTGATTCGGTTGTTGTTGGTGGCTTCTTATATATATATATAATATATATATAATTTTTTTTTAGTAGGGAAAGAAGGAGCAAAAGGAGAGGAGGAAAGGGTGCGGGAGAGAGAATGCATACTGTAACCCAAACTGGGCGACAGGATATCCTGGCGCTTTCTAGAATCTGTCTATCGTCTTTTCCCGAATAGCGGCAGTTCTTCTTTTAATCCCAAATTGCACCATTAGGTGTGTTGTACCCACCAGCTTAGCTTACCACCATCATAACTGCATGCATCTACAACTCATCCTTTTCCAGCTACAGCCACAGGGACTCTCTCACAGCTAGGGCCGCCTGCTCCTACTGACCATCCACGGAACCATGAAGAACAGCAAAGGCGGGATGCTGACCGGAGCACGTCGGCTTTGAAGACCTCCGGAACTCATTCGATGGGGGAGGGGGGCCAGGAGGTCGACCGGGACTCTTTGGGAATGATAGCCAGCAGACGCGTCCGATCCGAATGGCGTTTGGGAGAGTGTCGCCCGCACATGGCTCACAACTTGCCCCTTCTGCGCCAAGGAGGAGGTTGGTGGAGCGCAGCTCGCTGATTTGTCTTGAGTGATGATGGCTGAAGTGATGGAAGAATGACTCACTGAAATCCTGACTGAATTTACATTCTCGTCGGGTCAATGGAGAAAGCTTGGAAAAGAACTCTCTCTCTCTCTCTCTCTCTCTCTCTCTCTCTCTCTCTCTCTCTCTCTCTTCTCTCTCTCTCTTCTTGAAACTTGAAAACTATAATCAACTGTATATTTTCGTTATTTGAAATGTGGCCCAGGATATAGCAATATTATGAATGTGCGTTATTTGTTTAAGACAATAAAAACTTCTAAATGCCTTTTCCCCTTGAAGAGCTGAATGCAAACAAGTGCTGCTGCTGAAGATAATGATGATGACAGGGATGAGGAGGAGAAGGAGGAGGAGGAGGGGAAGGAAGGCAGGAAGAAAGGAACGGAAGAGACGGAGGAAGACTAGATGTCAAACCTCCATATCCCCTTGACTGCTCTCAGGAAGCGTTTTTATATTTTTTTAAAATTTTATTCATTATTTTTTTTTACACACAAATAACACAAAACACATGCAAACAAAGAATACACACTGACTTCACTAATCAAAAAGAACTATAAACGGTAAGAAAACAAATTCGCTCAGCCTGTACAGTAAACCGTCTCCACGCAGTTGAAACATCGTTTTTCGTTGTTTTTCGCCCCAGGTCTAAGGCAGGGGAGAGCCGAATGAAGAGATCCGCCCGGAGCAGGGCAGACCGACCCTGATGTTAAGCGGCAGCCTGAAGATCGTGGAAGGCCTGGACTGGCACGACGACCTTCTGTACCCCAACACTTCCTTCTATCAACAGCTGGAAGAGCGCGTCCTTGACATTGTGAGTTTCGAATGAAGCCGGATGGCTTAAGCGAAGAAAGGAAAGTGTGTGTGTGTGTGTGTGTGTGTGTGTGTGTGTGTGTGTGTGTGTAAAAGGAAGCTGAAGAGGAGAAGGGGTTAGAAGGTAAGAGGAGATCTACGGATGGTGCTGTGATGATTTAGATAACCGCATTCGTTAAGGATCACTTTTATTTTATAGAATAACAATCGATGAGCATTACGCCTTGTTATGAAATAACGATAGCATGAGGTGTTGCATGCATCAGTATGTATACTATGAATTCTATCTTTCGCATTCGA
>CM031595.1:158541408-158556408 GCA_018398815.1 Conus ventricosus
CTAACGGAACACTAACAGGTAAGAGTAATGAGCTTGCACAAGTGCGCGCGTGCGAGCGTGTGTTGTTGTTGTTGTTGTTGTTGTTGTGTGTGTTTGCGTGGTGTGTGTGTGTGTGTGTGTGTGTGTGTGTGTGTGTGTGCGTGCGTGCGTGCGTGCGTGCGTGCGTGCGTGCGTGCGTGCGTGCGTGCGTGCGTTTGCGCGCGCGCAAGTGCGCGCATCTTAGCGGGAAAAGGGTATGGGGTGCCTGTGTGTATAAGAGAGAGAGAGAGAGAGAGAGAGAGAGAGAGAGAGAGAGAGAGGACAATTTTAAAGTTACATTATATACAACTCCCTCCCCCGTTCCTCATCCCACTTGACTTTAAACCTGTGTACAAAAAACAACAACAACAACAACAAAAACCCCTAAATCTCAATGGATGTGGATTGTAGCAGTTTTCACATGCCTATATAACAGAAGTGACCGACGTGGTAGCTCCAACTGATCCTCCACAACGGGTCAAGCATGGACAACGGTCGTGTCTACAAGTCTCGAACTGGTGACGCCATCCACTAATAGCGTCATATCCACAGGCCCTGGTGACGTCACAACTGCGCCGAACTTGGAAACGTCGTCACTGGTCGACAGCGTCTCTTCTTCACCGTGAATGGTAACAACGCTGCTTAGACACTCTGTCCTTGTCTGTCTTTCTTTCTGGATTCGTATCATTATTTTTATTGTTATTATTATTACTATAATGAGTACTTATATAGCGCCTATTCTCGGCTAGAGACCAAGCGCTAAGCGCTTTACAATCATAGCCCCCTCCTGCCCTCTCCCTCCTCATGCCTTCTCCCTAGGGCCGGATAGGTCAGACAGAAAAGAACATTTCGCTTATCTGTTACCCTTGGAGAAAAAAAAACCAAAAGATTATCAACCAATCAGTCAATTAGTCAGTCAATCAATCAATTCAATCAATCAATCAATCAATCAATCAATCAATCAATCAATCAATTAATTCCTATCCCCCATCCCTGTCCCCTCTCTCTTTCTACACGCTGGCTGGCTCCATCTCACAATGTGGAAATGGAATCGAAGCAAGAAACTTGGTGCTTGGACGAACGCGGACAACTTAAAGCCACAGACACTCAGCCCTCTCCACAAATGGAACAAACCCAGGACTTACGTAAAAGAAGTAAAAAAAAAAAAAAAAAAAGTCCTGGATATATTCATACATCTTTCATTACAATTTCTGGTATGTTCAGCGGAACTTTAATATTTGTTAATTGTCAAAACAAAATTTAAGAGCTGGAATAAAGGCAGATGTTTTAACCAAAAAGCGTCAGCTAACTGACATCTTCACCCAAATTCTCCCCCTCAAAAAAAAAAAAAAGTAAAAGATAAACAACAGAAATAAAGAAAAGAAAAACAGAAAAAGAAACGAAAGAAAGAAAAAGGAGAAAGAAAGAAAGAAAAAAAAAAAAAGAAAGAAGAAAAAGTCAGGGCTTGAGCGTCCCCAGCGAACCTCTCTCTGTCTTGCAGTTGACAATGCGATGGCGTACCATGCAAACCTGGTACTCTTGCAAAAATCATGTGACATCATGGTAGTCCTGCATCTTGCCCGTACCATCTCCTCACAAACTGCCACGAATTCTTCAAGGGTAGTTACGATCCCCTCCAATGTGGATAAAGACCGTGAACCGCAGGAGACTCAGTAATCCGCAACTATTTTAACCCGCTCTCTGACATACCAATGGTGCGGCTCAACGTTTGTCCGTACTATATTTGCCCGAACCCGGATAAAACGAATGAGAAACGTACTGCACTAAAAATGTAATGTGGAGAACGTCCCTTCGAGAGCCCTTTTATGTCATTCGAGCATTAAATGTATTCTGTCCTGACAATCCACAGGAAAAAAGAAATATTTACCTCAGACTTAAAGGTCTTGTAGCCGGCCGTTTTGTCCGACCCGGCCGTTTTGTCCGAGGTTGGACAAAATGGCCAGGTCGGACAAAACGGCCGGCTAAAACCCGGCTGTTTTGTCCGACTTTCAATTTTTTGTCGGACCAAACGGCCTGGTTGGACAAAACGGCCGGCTCTATGTAAGCGGCCGTTTTGTCCGATATATTTTTTAATTGTTTTTTGCCAGTTCCACTGGCAAAGAAGTATAAATTCGTCGCGTTCTGGTTTTTTTTTCTTTTCTTTTGTGTGGTGTTGTGTGTGTTGTGTGTGTGTGTGTGTGGGTGTGTGTGTGTGTTTCTTTTCTGTCTGTCGCAAGGAGATCTTCGAACGGAAAGTCGGAGTCGCGTCAAACTATGTGTGGTGGTGTGGCACAAGAATGGCAAGAGATCCGAACAGGAAGGTCACGTACGACCTTTGTAGCCAATCAGGGTCAAGGTCAAGGTCGAGGAGATCGCTGGAACCTATTCAAATTTTATGTGATGTTGTGCCACCTTAGTTGGAAGATATTCCAACAAATATTTCAAGGTCAAGGTCGTGACCTTGGCGAATGACTTTGAAAACTGAAAACCTATTTTTAGCCATATCTCGAGCACTGGAAAACATAGGATGTTGAAACTTAGCATGGAGGTGATTTGGCTTATGGTGCATCCAAATATTGTAAACCGATTAAGGTCGTAGTCTCCTCAAAGGTTGATGAAAATCAGCCCTATCTACACTGAAAAAGGCAATACTGCAAATGCACTAAGAAGCAAGAAACAGGAGGGGGTGGCTTAAATACACCTTTTCCAAATTTTTTAAGGTCAAGGTTATGACCTTGACGTGTGACCTTCAAAACCCGAAAATCTATTTTAGCCATATCTCGGGCAGCGGTCGACATAGGAAGCTGAAACTTGGTATGAAGGTTGTTTGGTTTATTGCTCTCCAAATATGTCAAAGCAATTAAGGTCACGGTAAGGTCACGGGACAACGTCAGGCTCTCAAAATTGAGGTTGCGTCAATTGTTTGTCCCAAGACCCCAACGGTTTGACACAGTCACCTCAAATGTTGTATCGTGATGTGCCACCTGTCTCTCTCTGTCTCTCTCTTTCTGTCTGTCTGTCTGTCTGTCTCTCTCTCTCTCTCTCTCTCTCTCTCCTGCAGCCAAGTAAAGAAATCACGAGAATAAGACCCACTCGATAGTCATGGCCCCTGACGGCCAATGGTCAGCTTAAGACGCCAAATTGGCCACCTGGGGGCATGACGGCCGAATGGGTTTTTCCACGTGATTTCTTTACTTGGGGTAGACAGACAGAAAAAAAAAAAAAGAAAAAAAAAAAAAAAAAGAGAAACAGAACGCGACGAATTTATACTTCTTTGCCAGTGAAATATCGGACAAAACGGCCACTTACATAGAGCCGGCCGTTTGTCCAACCAGGCTTTTTGTCCGACGGCGGGGCCGACCGGGTTGTGGCCGTGGAACGGGGTGTCGGAATGAGCGGCGTGGGAGCACTGCTTCTGAGGGCGTAGAGGTTGGACAGAAAAAAAAGAGAAAAGAAGCAACTTTGATTTTTATCCACAGCTGTTGTAGCTGGTATGTATAGTATCTTGTTTGCGACTTCTCTTTTTAAAGACTTTATAGTGATCAACCAGGTTTTGATTGTTTATTGTACATCTTCCCATCTTCATTAATTATGAAATCTAGGGGTCGACATTACTTCCAACTTAGAATGGAATCATTATATTGACAGTCACCAGGAAAGTAAATTCCGTTGTAGGCTTCCGTCGAAGATTTTGAAAGTGAGGAAAAAGAATTTAACTAAAATCAGTGTGGACTACACACTCGCACGATTCCACCTGGAATACTGCTGCACTGTCTAGAAATTCCTTTATGAGAAATCAAAGAAAGGATGGAAGCACGATAAGGAAGAGTGACAAAATATGTTTGCATTCAATATGAGAGGACACGGCCACAACGTTTCAGCGCTAATTCCACTTGGGTCAAGTCTCAACAAACATCAGCCACTACCAATGAACAAAATCAACAACAACAGTGTCGACATCCGTACCGATCCACACCTCACTCCAGGGCCACTCCAAAACACGTTCCAAGCATTCAATAAGTTAAGGCGGTTCTCAACAGAAATCAATACATTTGAATGTAATTTCTTGCCAAGAACAATTCCAGTTTGCAACTCCTTGCCAGCACAACGGCAAGAAAAAGGCTCCCACCTTAGCATCTTTTAAGGGACAGCTTAAGAAAATACCCTCTAGTGCTAGTGTCCCGGGTTTTAAACTGAAGTAGGGCTAATTGAATTCAAGGCTGTGCCGGTACCGGACGCCTGAATGATTCGAGGCAGGGTGGAAACCTGCTGTAGTCAATGCCGTCCAGCAGCTCACGCTTCGAAAATTACTGAGGTGGCCGCCACACTATCTTCGAGACACAAATACGAACCATTCATGATAAATTGCTGTTACAGAGAAGTATACTGGACTGCAGGAAAGGGGGGGAGGGGGGGGGGGGGGGGAGGATTTTTACCAACTTACGCAAGTTGGAGAGATCATGTTAGAGTAGATCTAGTATCTCTTGATTCCTTTCCTCCCCTCGCACGCACAAACCAAATGGAATTCTTTTAAAAAAAACAACAACAACAACAACAAAAACAAAGACAAAACAAAACAAAACAAAAAGCAAAACAAAACAACAACAAAAAGCACCCTGACGAATGTCTATAATGTTAGACTTACTTAGGCTAAAATCAGTTTGTCCAGATTAGCGGGGAAAGTCCGAACAAAGTCTTTTGAACTGTTGATGTGAAAAGCGAGGGGCAGTATGTTTTGCATGTGTAGCTGATTACAGTATAGAGAAAGACAATCGTAGTGTTACAGAGTGTACGCGACAAACACTGCGGTAGTTTTTTTTGGCATGGTAGTATTCATAGTGTAATACACCGGATGACTACTCTGATTTCTCTTCTCTTGTTTTCTTTTTTATCCGTTCCTCTCTGTCATGAGTCGGCCAAATGTTCTCGAGCATTTAGGCAAATTAAGGTAGTTTTGCTGTCGTTAAGAGCAATTTCCCTTTGGGGTTGTTCAAGTGTGCGAACTCAGGCATCACCAGAGGGGAATAGCCCGGGTCGTGTACTGAGGGAGGGGGTTGCTGGGAAGTGTTTCGCATGTCCGAGGGATAGTGACAAGGAGTTGCCGACCTGCCGGTCCTGGGTAGGGGAGTGTCCAGTCCGACCACTGGCTGGCTATTCACTGGGTTCTCCAGTGGGCCTGAAGGGAAGGCGATCGTGTCAGGTGACCGTCACGGGTAGGTGACCGTCAGCCTGCAGGCAGAGTACAGCGACCATTCAGTCGTCCTTGTTCTGAGGAATGAATGGAAGGCTGCGGCCTATTGAGTGGTTTGCGCCTTGTTATCTATAGAGGTAGTAAATACTTGAAGCATCAGTCATGGCTGGTAGAAAGTCCAGGCTGTTAGTACAATGGGTAGCTTCGGGGAATCAAACATGAGTTTGAATAGGAGGTTATGCATTAACCACTTGGTACCCAAGTCTTGGTTAGCGCTAGCAGCTGTTGTGTGTGTATGGGTAGGTGACTAGTGATTCCATGGTGGAATAAAAATAACTTGGGGATTTATTGGTACAAATCGTGTGATGTGTGTGTGCCCGTGATTCCATTGGTTGAGCCAGTTAAACTCGGGTTCTCTCTTGTTTGAGAATGAATATAAGCTGCTTGGAAAACCAGGGAGTATGGTGACTCACTTAAGGGAAAGTGAACTCGCCCGTCTTGCTGAGGGCTCAAGAAAATACAGTGTGAAGCAGACGTTAGCTGTCGCCTTGTTGTCTCCTGGGTGGGGACGTATGACAGTGGAGGTTGCTGTAGCCTCGGAGCCGACGACGAGAAGGATTGTCTCCCGTGTGGGGACGGTCGACAGCAAGACGTGTCAGTCTGTTGGACCCTAGACAGGGAGCTGCCAGACAACGGTGGGGTGTTTGCAGCCAGAGAAGACCTGTGGGAGAGGCCGACAGGAGCCCTTTCCGTGGAGAGGGCGAAGTGCAATGGAGTCAGGGAGACTCTGTGCGAGGGCAGCAACTCAAGCTACGTTGCCAGTGTCCCCCACTGGGATTTGGCCAATCGGGAGGACACAACAGTGTGGCAGCTTCAGCTCGTGGTCGCACAGTGTGATGAGAGAAACTGGTCAACCAAGGAATGCTGGCAAGTTATGGACGCTTTATTTGCTCTTAAGGTTATAAGTGTGCAAACTGAATAGTGGAATATTGTCTTTCCTGGCTAAGTAAGAATAACTGAAGAACAGGGGATGCGATTTATTAAATTGTCTGTATGCTGTTTACATGTTTGTATGATACAGATAGTTGTGTTGTGTAGTGACGGGTGGGGGCTCGGAGTCAAGTTGAATAAAAGTTGATTATTTCTATGAAATGTTATTGGTTTCCCGTCACCTTTGTGCGGGGCCCGATGTGAGTGACAGAGTGCTGTTGTGCCAATGCGAGAGCGCATTTTGGTTGTGAAAGCGTAAATACTTCTGTCTATAACCCCGTGCATCCCTGAATATGAAAATCATATTTTAATAACGAGGGGGAGCGTCGGAGGACCGTCACAAATTGGGACTGTCGTCCGGGATGAACATAAATGAGCCATAAGTGATTTTGATTCTGGGTTTGTTCAATTGCAAGGGATTTGAAATTTGTCGTAATTGTGGAAACCTAGATTTTTTTTCTTACTGGAAAGACGTTAGTCATGTGTTGATTGTTTTGATCTTTTTTTTCATGACTGGGCCTTGTATTTGAACTTGCTTGATTTGGTTGCTGTTGTGGTTGATTGTGTGTAGCACAACTATTTGATCGCTTATTTACAAGTGATCGTGTGGTTTATCTCGCTTGTTACTGTGGTTGTATTAACTAGCTGATCGAGGGTTAGATAGCTTCAGAATGTCGACTGAAGAGGTGTGCTGACTCTCTTGTAAAGCCTGGAACGCGCAAACTATCTGCCCCAGGTACTATTGGCGAGCCACAAACGGCGGTCAAGATTGAGAGGGGCAGGAGTAGGTCAAGGGTTGGAGTAAGCCTCCAGGGTGTTGCTGTTGTAGTGTGAACTGCAGAAGTAGAACAATGGTAGGAGCAATGCCTACGGGCTGCTGCTGTTGTGGTGGTGGTGTGAGCAGTCATCTGTTACGGACAGCTACTGTGTAAATAATGTAGCTGGCCAGTTGTTTTATTGATTTTGATTGCCCAGTATAGGGCGGGGTTAAGCATATGCTCATGTGTTATTTTTAATTTTGATATATGTTTATCTGTAGTGTTGCTTTTGTTCATTGCACATTATGGAGCGGGGTTGAGTACATGCTCACGTGTTATGATTTTTCATTTTTCTGGTTGGTATCTATTTGCTAAGATTGTCTTGTTCACTGATCAGTAAAGTGTGAAAATGTCCTTATGTTGTGAAATCAGGATAAATGTTTGATTTGCATATTGTGTGTGAGATCGTGTGAGCAGATTGTGGCAACACGCCTGAACTTGATTTTGATGTTACGTAGGCTGGGCCACACGCCTGAATTTTTAATCTTGTCTTTGTGGATTGTGGCCACACGCCTGAATTTGATTTTGATGTTAAGTAGGCTGGGCCACACACCTGAATTTGGATCTTGATTAGCAGAGTAGGCCATACTCCTGAATTTGGATCTTGTGTTAATCATGGTTGTGCTATATTAGAAGTGAATGGAATGATTAATTAATATGTATGGACATGCTGATAGCTAATGCCATAGAGAGAGTTCTTGATTAATATGTGGGCCAGTTTAGAGTTAAATGTTGTGCACAGTTGTTTTTTGACTGACCAAAGAGTGATCTATGGATTATCTAATTGATTTATTGGTTTTATTAGGTACATTATCCATGTTAGAGATGTTGATGGAAGTGATGTCTTGAAGCATAGGAGTAGTAGTGTTATATCGACCCATGCAACTGAGTTTGTTTTATCCAATCTGAGAACATTCGTCCTGAAGGAAATGTTGATTGGAACAACATTCTTAGGTACGGGGGTGTCATGAGTCGGCCAAATGTTCTCGAGCATTTAGGCAAATTAAGGGTAGTTTTGCTGTTGTTGAGAGCAAGTTCCTTGGGTTGTTCAAGTGTGCGAACTCAGGCATCACCAGAGGGGAATAGCCCGGGTCATGTACTGAGGGAGGGGAATTGCTGGGAAGTGTTTCGCATGTCCGAGGGATAGTGACAAGGAGTTGCCGACCTGCCGTCCTGGGTAGAGGAGTGTCCAGTCCGACCACTGGCTGGCTATTCACTGGGTTCTCCAGTGGGCCTGAAGGGAAGGCGATCGTGTCAGGTGACCGTCACGGGTAGGTGACCGTCAGCCTGCAGGCAGAGTTTCAGCGACCATTCAGTCGTCCTTGTTCTGAGGAATGAATGGAAGGCTGCGGCCTATTGAGTGGTTTGCGCCTTGTTATCTATAGAGGTAGTAAATACTTGAAGCATCAGTCATGGCTGGTAGAGAAGTCCAGCTGTTAGTACAATGGGTAGCTTCGGGGAATCGAAAAATGAGTTTGAATAGGTAGGTTTTTGCATTAACCACTTGGTACCCAAGTCTTGGTTAGCGCTAGCAGCTGTTGTGTGTGTATGGGTAGGTGACTAGTGATTCCATTGGTGGAATAAAAATAACTTGGGGATTTATTGGTACAAATCGTGTGATGTGTGTGTGCCCGTGATTCCATTGGTTGAGCCAGTTAAACTCGGGTTCTCTCTTGTTTGAGAATGAATATAAGCTGCTTGGAAAACCAGGGAGTATGTGGGCTCACTTAAGGGAAAGTGAACTCGCCCGTCTTGCTGAGGGCTCAAGAAAATACAGCGTGAAGCAGACGTTAGCTGTCGCCTTGTTGTCTCCTGGGTGGGGACGTATGACAGTGGAGGTTGCTGTAGCCTCGGAGCCGACGACGAGAAGAATTGTCTCCCGTGTGGGGACAGTCGACAGCAAGACGTGTCAGTCTGTTGGAGCCTAGACAGGGAGCTGCCAGACAACGGTGGGGTGGTTTGCAGCCAGAGAAGACTGTGGGAGAGGCCGACAGGAGCCCTTTCCGTGGAGAGGGCGAAGTGCAATGGAGTCAGGGAGACTCTGTGCGAGGGTGCAACTCAAGCTACGTTGCCAGTGTCCCCCAACTGGGATTGGCCAATCGGGAGGACACAAACAGTGTGGCAGCTTCAGCTCGTGGTCGCACAGTGTGATGAGAGAAACTGGTCAACCAAGGAATGCTGGCAAGTTATGGACGCTTTATTTGCTCTTAAGGTTATAAAGTGTGCAAACTGAATAGTGGAATATTGTCTTTCCTGGCTAAGTAAGAATAACTGAAGAACAGGGATGCGATTTATTAAATTGTCTGTATGCTGTTTACATTGTTGTATGATACAGATAGTTGTGTGTGTTAGTGACGGGTGGGGGCTCGGAGTCAAGTTGAATAAAGTTGATTATTTTCTATGAAATGTTATTGGTTTCCCGTCACCTTTGTGCGGGCCCGATGTGAGTGACAGAGTGCGTGTGCCTATGCGAGAGCGCATTTTGGTTGTGAAAGCGTAAATACTTCTGTCTATAACCCCGTGCATCCCTAAATATGAAAATCATATTTTAATAACGAGGGGAACGTCGGAGACCCGTCCACACTCTCACTCTCTCTCTCTCTCTCTCTCTCTCTCTCTCTCTCTATCTCTCTCCTCTCTCTCACGCACGCACGCACGCACACACGTACGCAACCCAACACCCACACACACACACACACACACACACACACACACACACACATACACACACATCCACGCACGCACCTCGCACGCACGCACGCACGCACGGACACACACACACACACACACACACACACACACACACACACAGACACACACACACAGACACACACACACACACACACACACACACACACACACACACACACACACACACACACACACTATGTATCTCATTTCAAAGTAGGCACACAGTACTCTTTGCTCTTTTGTTTGTTTCTTTGGTGTGAGTGGTTAATGCAACAGATTGAAAAGTATCAGCACACTAAACATTAGTATATAAATAATCCCAGACGCTTTTATAAAAAACAAAAAAACAAAAAACAACAACCAACCAACAAAAAAAAAAAACAAAACAAAAAAAAAACACAGCAAGCGAATGTCCATTGGTAATGAAATACATAGACTATGCAGAGTGTATGAGTCTTTGATGAAAAATAAGTGAAAAGTGGGGGAAAAAAGAGGAGGATGGAGGTCCACACACACACACACACACACACACACACACACACACACACACAATGAATCAAGAAAGAAAGAAAAAAAGAGAGAGAGGGAAAGAAAGAAGTTTTCATAAGTGGGTATGTGATCTGCTCTCACAAACTCTAAGGGGTTTCAGCGTAGAAGTTGCAGTAAGTAGGTCTAGTAGCAGGTCTGGAAATATTTTTTCCCAATGAATTTTGTTTTTGGTCATGATAGTTGCTCTTCACAGACAGTATGACAAACCCAACATAATACGCATAGCACATTGTACGTCTCTAACAAACCGAACAGGATCAGAATCCCTCTTTTCTAATTGCATTGTAAATCATTAAACAGAGGCAAAATACAAATAAACACATAAACTAAGTGAAAATGTCCGCAAAATAAAACAAAACACAAACAAAAGCAAGCAAATAAACAAACAAGTAAAAAAGCAACAACAAGAAAAGCAAAAAAAAAAAAAAAGCAAAGAAAAAAAAGTTTCACCCGGACGATGTTATACCACAGGGACAGCTATGGTAGCCAAACTGGCCTTGATGGTGGTGTGAAAACCAGTAAAGTGGGTCATCCCCTTTCCCTCCCCCATCGTTTTTGGGTTTAGTTTTTTTTCTTTTGGTTTCCCCACAGATACGCACACACCAAGCCGTAATAGATGTCAAACGTAACAGCCGGAATGAAAGGTTCATCGTTTCAGTTGCTTATTCGCGCCAAAATCTGCCAAGGGAAATAAGCCTACCGCCTTCAGAAATCGTGCAGACGATAGAAGAAAAGATGGTGGATCTACTCTTTGGTGAGGGGAATGTGAACTTTTTTGTATTTGAAAACCCAAACATCGATAAATACGTGACATTCAGTCAATTATTTATTGCTAATATGTTCCGTTTTTATTATCAAATTTTTTTTTTTCTTGTGGTCGATTCTTCGTGTTGGCGAAACATGCGCGTTAGTGGTTTAATCTACAAGTATTTTAATCTAGATTGTAGGTCGAGGTAAAATCAAGGGGCCCGTTTCAGTCTGGATAGACGCATAGATAGAGAGAACACACACACACACACACACACACATTGCGTGTGGGTCTGCAAGGAAGGGGTCTTTTCTTTTCAGTTGGGGACCAGTCACTTCGTCCTGGGAAGCGTGTGTCACACAATGTGTGTGGGTGTGCAGGGACGAGGGCCCTTCTTTTTCTTTCGGGGACCAATCACGTCGTCCAGGGAATTTGTGTTTACGCACTGCGTGTGGGTGGGCGGGGGAGGGAGGGGGACGGGAGGGGCTATTCTTTCCATTCGGGGACCAGTCACTTCGTCTAGGGAAGCGTTTTGTGTTTCATAGGACCGTACAGCAAGGACTACAAGAGCAGATGGCAGCAGCGAAGTACTGCTCGCGAGTCGACGACGAACTTGGCGTAAAGAATTCCGGTTTGGGAGCTTCGAGGAGGTAAACAATGAGTGGAACACGCGGTCGGACGGTGGTAAATCTCGTTTTTCGCATAACACTCCTATTTCTTGTACCAAAACCATCATCGCATTTAATATGAGGGGTGCAAACTGTGCCATTGTTGCTGTCCCCCAGAAATCTAAACACAAAGGGCTTACATTTCACAATTACCCGGGGAAGGTACGAACGATGGTGGAGAATGCAGATGATCAACAGTATCAACAACAAGATAAATCGTTCAACCCCGACAGGGCTACAATTTGCTCCCGACTTTCAAGGATATCGTTCAAAACTGGTAAGTCGAGATGACTCTTATCGTTTCAGTTAATAGCAGTATTCATCATAGGTTTCTGTAATGACAATTAAATTCGGGCACCAAAATTCAGTGATGTCCAAGTGTTGGTTGTTTACAAGGCCGCTCATTGAAAGTAAACAGTTTCCATTCTGTGTGTGTGTGGTGTGTGTGTGTGTGAGAGAGAGACGAGAGAGAGAGAGAGAGAGGAGAGAGGAGAGAGAGGTATGTTCATGTGTGTGGGCAGTGCCATGTTATTGTGTGCGTTGTAATTTCTTAAGTCACGGTAAAGGCAGAACACTTCGTCCTTTTTGTCTATACACACAAATTAATTGATGTACATTACTTTGAACTTGCATGATGTAGTCAAGCCATACGTCAAGGTTTCATCAGTAGACTACAAGCCTTTTAGACCTCTCTGCTCTCTCTCTCTCTCTCTTCTCTCTCTCTCTCTCTCTATACACACACACACACTCACACACACTCACACTACACACACACACACACACACACACAACACAACATATACCACACGAACACAGAGGTAAGGACATTTTATTATGGTACAGATGACCAAAGTCCCTTGCTTTGATATGCAAAAATATTTTTGTTTTACATAAGAAATATCCGCTATGTTTCTGCTGGTGGAACTGAGGAACTCATTGAGGCGCCTGCCCACTGAGTAACATGCCGGTCCGAACATTGAACTTTCCAAACCAACAGAAAGGAAACCACGGTAAGCAAAAACATTTCAATTATATCCAGTAAGTCATTTACGGTATATTTGTCATCAAACGGAAAAGAAAACAAGTAAATTCGCAGAATTCAAATTACGTTGATTCAAATAATATTACGGAGCAATTGAAGTAGCTGTTTGTTGTAATGAATGATCTACATAATGAATCGTAGTGTATGTAATAAAATGAATGATCTTGTATATTTATGTTTTTTATAATGTTATGTATCTTTATGTATGTATCTTAATGTATGTATCTGTTTTTTTCTACAGGTACATTTAATGCTCTAATAGCGACTGTCACAGAAGGTTTGGTGTACTGACCCCTCTGTCCGACAGATGTCATTGTTTTGGGGCGTTTGCTTGATGCTCCTGCCTCTCTACCTGGTCTTGTTTGAGACATGAACTTTGTCAAATGAATGCCTTGGTTTATTGTGTTTTCTTCAACTGCTTTTCTGTTTTATGTACATACTACTTCTATGTATTCTAAAATTTTCTGAATGGTGCCTCAAATTGAACTGCTGGCCTCTGCGGAAAGGGGTCTGCTGCAGGTTGCACTTTTGTGAAAGTCGTTTAGTGATTAAAACCCCTTAAATACTAAGACACAGCTGAAGGTTGCTCCTCGAGACAATCCCAAAGTCTGTGGGCAGTTTTGAAATCTTGTCCTGAAGACTCTGTGAAGTTGCCCCAAGTCTTCTCGGCGGGAGCATTTGGAAAGCGCCTTTTGTAGGCAAGCAGTCATTCAGAAAAGACAACTTGTCCTGAATAGGGAGGCCCCTTCTGTTAAGACAAAAAGCGATTGTTCTCATAATACATTGTTACAGTATCATTGAATTTCCTTAACTTTTATTTGAGATGTGTGGTGTGTGTGGTGGTGTTGTGTGTGGGTGTGTGGTGTGAAAGAGAGAGAGAGTGTTCTACTTATAAGTGGTATCATTAACATGAGTAAAATAAGAAGAATGGTTTTTTGTATTGCATGTAGAACAATAGATGAAACTTTCAGCAAAATTTCAAAATTTTTACCTGCACTTACAGTGCTTGAAAATAATGTGATGAGTTCGGGTTAGATTAGTGATGAGTATGTTTTGTATCACTTGCTGCTTTTGAATGACGTCTTGTCTCATCCGGAGGCATTTGTCTGCTTGCTTTGAAAACTGCACCACTTCACTGACAAGGTCTGGTGTAATCTAAAAGGTTTAAAAAACTCACGTTCTGAGTTGTTTTGTGTGTTGGTTTTGTGTGTGTGTGTGTGTGTGTGTGTGTGTGTGTGTTGTGAGAGAGAGGAGGAAAGGAGAAGAGAGGGGAGAGAAGAGAGAGGAGGAGAGGAGAAGAGAGTTCAATTAAATGTGATGAATACCATATTGTTAATTTTTTTGAAATTTGTTGCTTTGTTTATGTTCCACCTGTTGATGTATTAAAAGTAGTAACATGTCTTTACACATTTTAGTCTCTCTCTCTCTCTCTCTCTCCTCCTCTTCTCTCTCTCTTCTCTCTCTCTCTTTTCCCCTCAGTCTTTCCCTAACACACACAACACACACACACACAACACAACACACACACAAGAGAGAGAGAGAGAGAGAGAGGAGGGAGTGAGGAGGAGAGAGAGAAAAGAGAGTTGAATTAACTTACCAACATTGGTGTGGTTCGCTGCCTTTTTGTGAATCAACCGACTGGTATCGGTGTTCGTTTTCTCTGCCATTGCAACAGCTGAGCAGTGTTCACTCAGCAGGGTCGATCAGGATCAGGGGCGTTGTTCAATACAACTTAGCCTATTTGCTTTTTTCGCCCTTCTGTATGTTATATCCTTTTTTTTTCATAACCGTTGGTCCAGTCATAGGCTAAACTCAGACTTATTATCCATCAAATTCAACTAATTTTGTTAATAATTAAAGGTTAACTATGAGGTTCTTGAAAAAACATTAATACTGGGTGCCCCGTTTGGAATGTTAAGTGTTAGTTTATTCCAAAAGTTGGTTTCTCTATTAGTAAAAGTAAATTTTCTTAAATTGTTCTAGAATTTGTTTAAATATCTTATTTCACTTTCCTTGTTAACATTTTTCTGCGGAGTACAAAAAAGCCGTTGCTTTTATCAAACATCAAATTTCATTAAAATTCTTTTATGCCTGAATCAAGTTTACCTTTAATTTTTCTTGCCTTAAGTGTTGGAAGTTGCAAATATTTTATCTTTCATATAGTAATTTTTTATTTGAATATTTTGTTGCTCTTCTTTGTACTGTCTAGAGCTCTGTTTTTCTCTTTAGCATTTGGGTACATCAAGTGTTGCCTATTCAGAACAGGTCTAACTAGTGTCCCTTAT
>CM031595.1:158561408-158598908 GCA_018398815.1 Conus ventricosus
CCACCACAGGGACACCAACAACCACCACAGGGACACCAACATCCACCACAGGAACACCACCAACAACCACAGCAACACCAACAACCACCACAGGGACTCCAACAACCACCACAGGGAACCAACAACCACCACAGGGACACCAACAACACCACAGGAACACCAACAACAACCACAGCAACACCAACAACCACCACAGGGACACCAACAACCACCACAGGAACACCAACAACCACCACAGAAGCATCAACAACCACCACAGGAACACCAACAACCACCACAGAAGCATCAACCTCCATAACAGAAGCACCAACCACCACAGAAACGCCAACAACCACCACAGAAGCATCAACTACCACAACAGCAGCACCAACCACCGCAACAGAAGCACCAACTACCACAGAAACACCAACAACCACAACAGAAGCACCCACTACCGCAACAAAAGCACCAACAACCACAACAGAAGCACCAACTACTGCAACAGAAGCACCAACAACCACAACAGAAGCGCGAACTACCACAGAAGCACCAGCCATCACAGACGCATCAACCACAACAACCGAAACACCAACCACCAGAACAGAAGCACCAACTACCACAGAAACACAACCAACCACACGAAGCATCAACCACAAGAGAAGCATCAACACACGCCACCGAAAAGCAAACCAACCACCACAGGAAACACCAACAACCACAACAGAAACCAACAACCACAAACCCACACCCCCCCACAGAAACACACAACCACCACAGAAGCATCAACCTCCACAACAGAAGCACCAACTACCACAGAAACAGCAACAACCACAACAGAAACACTAAACACCACCACAGAAACACCAACAACCCACACAAAACACTAACAACGACCACAGAAACACCAACAACCACCACAGAAACACTAACAACGACCACAGAAACACCAACAACCACCACAGAAACACCAACCACCACCACAGAAACACCAACCACAACAAACACCAACAAACCACAACGAAACAACCAAGACCACAGAAACACCAACAACCACCACAACAAACACTAACAACGACCACAGAAACACAACCACAACAGAAGCACCAACTGCCACAGAAGCACCTACAACCGCAGAAAACACAACCAACCATCACAGAAGCATCAACCACCAGCACAGAAACGCAACCAACCACCACAGAAACACAATCACCACAACAGAAGCTCCAACCACCCGCAGCAGCACACCAGCTACCACAGAAACACCAACAACCACAACAGAAAGCACCAACTACCACAGAAGCACCAATCACCACAACAGAAACACCACCCGCCGCAACAGAAGCACCAACAACCACAACAGAAGCACCAGCTGCCACAACAGCGCCAGCCACCACAGAAGCGCCAACCATCACAGAAGCAAACAACCACAACAAACAGATGCACCAACCACCACAGAAACACAACAACCATCACAGAAGCATCAACCACCCCCACAGAAATGCAGCCAACCACCACAAAAACACTAACAACCACCACAGGAACAACACCATAGGAACACCAACAACCACCATGGAAGCACCACCAACCACCACAAGAACACCAACCACCACCACAGAACCACCAACAACCACCACAGGAACACTAACAACCACCACAAATCACCATCAACCACCACAGGACACTAACAACCACAACAGCATTGCCATCAACCACCACAGAACACGAACAACCACCACAGGAACACCACAACCATCACAGAAACACCAACCACCACCACAGGAACACCACAACTACCACAGGAATACCAACAACCACCACAGAAAAACCATCAACCACCACAGAGGCACCAACAACCACCAGAGAAACACCAACCACCACCACAGAAACACCACCAACTACCACAGAAGCACCACCAACCACCACAGGAAACACCAGCCACCACCACAGAGACACCAACAACTACCACAGAGTCACACCAACCACCACAGAAACACCAACAACCACCACAGGAACACCAACAACCACCACAGAGTCACCAACAACCACCACAGAAACACCAACAACCACCACAGGAACACCAACATCCACCACAGAAACACCAACCAACCACCACAGGAACACCACCATCCACCACAGGAACACCAACATCCACCACAGGAACACCAACATCCACCACAGGAACACCAACATCCACCACAGGAACACCAACACCACCACAGGGACACCAACAACCACCACAGGGACACCAACAGCCACCACAGGAACACCAACAACCACCATAGGAACACCAACACCACCACAGGGACACCAACACCACCACAGGAACACCAACATCCACCACAGGGACACCAACATCCCCACAGGGACACCAACAACCACCACAGAAACACCAACAACCACCACAAAACACCAACAACCACCATAGGAACATCAACAGCCACCACAGCAACACCAACAACCACCACAGGGACACAACAAAACCACCACAGGAACATCAACAGCCACCACAGCAACACCACCAACCACCACAGGGACACCAACAACCACCACAGGACACCAACAACCACCACAGGAACACCACAACAACCACAGCAACACCAACAACCACCACAGGGACACCAACAACACCACAGGGACACCAACAACCACCACAGGAACACCAACAACAAACCACAGCAACACCAACAACACCACAGGACACCAACAACCACACAGGAACACCACAACACACCACAGCAACACCAACAACCACCACAGCAACACCAACAAACCACCACAGGGACACCAACAACCACCACAGGACACCAACAACCACCACAGGAACACCACCAACAACCACAGCAACACCAACAACCACCACAGGGACTCCAACAACCACCACAGGGACACCCAACCACCACAGGGACACCAACAACCACCACAGGAACACCAACAACAACCACAGCAACACCAACAACCACCACAGGGACACCAACAACCACCACAGGAACACCAACAACCACCACAGAAGCATCAACAACCACCACAGAACACCAACAACCACCACAGAAGCATCAACCTCCATAACAGAAGCACCAACCACCACAGAAACGCCAACAACCACCACAGAAGCATCAACTACCACAACAGCAGCACCAACCACCGCAACAGAAGCACAACTACCACAGAAACACCAACAACCACAACAGAAGCACCCACTACCGCAACAAAAGCACCAACAACCACAACAGAAGCACCAACTACTGCAACAGAAGCACCAACAACCACAACAGAAGCGCGAACTACCACAGAAGCACCAGCCATCACAGACGCATCAACCACAACAACCGAAGCACCAACCACCAGAACAGAAGCACCAACTACCACAGAAACACAACCAACCATCACAGAAGCATCAATCACAAGAGAAGCATCAACCACCGCCACCGAAAAGCAACCAACCACCACAGGAACACCAGCAACCACAACAGAAACACTAACAACCACCACAGAAACACCAACAACCACCACAAAAACACTAACAACCACCACAGAAACACCAACCACCACAGAAGCATCAACCTCCACAACAGAAGCACAATACACAGAACAGCACAACACACAGAAACACTAACACACACAGAAACCACAACAACCACACAAAAACTAACAACGACCACAGAAACACCAACAACCACCACAGAAACACTAACAACGACCACAGAAACACCAACCACCACCACAGAAACACTAACAACGACCACAGAAACACCCAACACAACAACCACAAGACACAAACACAACAACCAACCACAAAACACTAACAACGACCACAGAAACACCAACCACAACAGAAGCACCAACTGCCACAGAAGCACCTACAACCACAGAAACACAACCAACCATCACAGAAGCATCAACCACCAGCACAGAAACGCAACCAACCACCACAGAAACATCAATCACCACAACAGAAGCTCCAACCACCGCAGCAGCAGCACCAGCTACCACAGAAACATCAACAACCACAACAGAAGCACCAACTACCACAGAAGCACCAATCACCACAACAGAAACACCACCCGCCGCAACAGAAGCACCAACAACCACAACAGAAGCACCAGCTGCCACAACAGCGCCAGCCACCACAGAAGCGCCAACCATCACAGAAGCATCAACCACAACAACAGATGCACCAACCACCACAGAAACACAACCAACCATCACAGAAGCATCAACCCCCACAGAAATGCAGCCAACCACCACAAAAACACTAACAACCACCACAGGAACAACCACCATAGGAACACCAACAACCACCATGGAAGCACCACCAACCACCACAAGAACACCAACCACCACCACAGAACCACCTACAACCACCACAGGAACACTAACAACCACCACAATATCACCATCAACCACCACAGGAACACTAACAACCACAACAGCATTGCCATCAACCACCACAGGAACACGAACAACCACCACAGGAACACCAACAACCATCACAGAAACACCAACCACCACCACAGGAACACCAACAACTACCACAGGAATACCACACAACCACCCAGAAAAACCACAACCACCACAGAGGCACCAACAACCACCAGAGAAACACCAACCACCACCACAGAAACACCACCAACTACCACAGAAGCACCACCAACCACCACAGAAACACCAGCCACCACCACAGAGACACCAACAACTACCACAGAGTCACCACCAACCACCACGAACACCAACAACCACCACAGGAACCACCAACACACCACAGAGACACCAACAACCACCACAAACACCAACAACCACCACAGGAATACACAACAACCACCACAGAAACACCAACAACCACCACAGAACACCAAACCAACCACCACAGAACACCAACCACCACCAACAGAACACCAACACCACCACAGAGACACCAACAGCACACCACAGGAACACCAACAACACCACAGAACACCAACATCCACCACAGCAACACCAACAACCACCACAGCAACACCAACAACAACCACAGAGGCACCAACAACCACCACAGCAACACCAACAACCACCACAGGAACACCAACAGCCACCACAGAGGCACCAACAACCACCACAACACAACAACCACCACAGCACACCACAACCACCACAGCAACACCAACCACCACCACAGAGGCACCAACAACCACCACAGCAACACCAACAACCACCACAGCAACACCAACAACTACCACAGAGGCACCAACAACCACCACAGCAACACCAACAACCACCACAGCAACACCAACAACCACCACAGCAACACCAACAACCACCACAGAAACACCAACAACCACCACAGAGGCACCAACAACCACCACAGGAACTACAGCCACCACAAAAACACCTACCACCACCACAGGAACACACACAGAGGCACCTACAACCACCACAGGAACACCAACAACCATGACAGGAACACCAACATCCACCACAGAAGCACCAACAACCACCACAGGAGCACAAACAACCACCAGAGACGTACCAACCACCACCACAGAAGCACCAATTACCACCGCAGAAGCGCTAACAACCACCACAGAAACACGAACAACCACCGCAGAAACACCAACAACCCCTCAGAAACACCACACACCAACCACCACAGAAGCACCACAACCACGCCAGGAGCACGAACCAACCAACCACAGCAGCAACACCAAAAACTACCACCAGAGCACCAACAACCCACCACAGCAACACCAACAACACCACATCAACACCACAAACACCCAACCAGCAGAACAACTCACAAACAACACAGACACCAACACACCACCACAGAGGCACAACACAACACAAACACCAACACCAAACAACACAAAACACTACCACCACCACAGAACACACAGAGCACCTACAACCACCACAGGAACACCAACAACCATGACAGGAACACCAAACCACCACAGAAGCACCAACAACCACCACAGGAGCACAAACAACCACCAAGACGTACCAACCCACACCACAGAAGCACCAATTACCACGCAGAAGCGCTAACAACCACCACAGAAACACGAACAACCACCGCAGAAACACCAACAACCCCACAGAAACACCAAAAACCACCCCAGAAGCACCAGCAACCACGCCAGAAGCACCACCCAAACCACCCTAGGACGCACGAACAACCACAACCACAGGAACAGCAACAACAACAAAAAACACCAACCACGACAGAATCACCAACAATCACCACAGAAACACCAAGCACCACCACAGAAGCACCAATAACCACCACAGAAACATCACCAACCAGTGCAGGAACCCAACAAGCATACCGAACAACAACAACCACCACAGACACACCAACAAGTTCAACAGAGACAACAACTACAACTAAATACACCAACAACCAATACAGAAGCACAATAACCACAGGAACACCAACCACCACCACAGGAACACCAACAACCACCACAGGAACACCAACAACCACCATAAGGGAACATCAAGAAGTACCACAGGAACACCAACAACAACCACAAAAAACACGAACCACCACACAAGCATCACCCATCACCACAGAAACACAAACAGCTACCACAGAAACACCAACAACCACAACAGTCACACCAACAACCATCGCAGAAACACTAACAACTACAACAGAATCATCACCCACAATCACAGAAATACCAGCAACCAGCACACAGACAGCAACAACAACCACAATAACACCACCAACTACTTCACAAGCACCGACAATCTCCACTGGAATACCGACAACCACAATGGATGCACCAACAACCACAACAAAAACACCAACAACCACCACAGAAGCACCAACAACCACCACAGGAACACCAACAACCCCACAGAAGCATCAACCACCACAGAAACGCCAACAACCATCAAAGAAACACTTACGACTACAGAAAAACTAACGTCGACAACAGAAGCACCAACCCACACAGAAACACCAACAACCACCACAGAAGCACTAACAATCACCACAGAAGCAAGAACCACTAATACAGGAACAGCAACCACCACCACAGAAGCACCAACCATGACACAAGCATCAAGAACCACAACAGAAGCACCAACCACCACCACAGAAGCAAGAACCACCATCACAGAAGCACCAACAACGAACACAGAAACACCAACAACCACCATAGAAACACACACACACACCACGGACGCATCAACCACCACAGATGCATCAACCACTACAGATGCATCAACTACCACCGCAGAAACGCCAACAACCACCCCAGAAGCATCAACCACCACAGAAGCCTCAACAACAACCACAGAAACACCAACCACCACTGAAACATCAACCACCACAGGAACATCAACCATCACAGAAGCACCAACAACCACCCCAGAAGCATTAACCACCACAGAAACATCATCCACTACAGAAGCACCATCAACCAGCACAGAAACACCAACAACCACCCCAGAAGCATCAACCACCACAGGAACACCAACAACCACCACAGAAACACCAACAACCACCACAGAAGTCATCAACCACCACAGGAACATCAACACACAGAACCCAAACACCCCCCAGAAGCATCACTCACCACAGAAACACCAACAACCACCACAGAACCACAAACAACCACCACAGAAGCATCAACCACCACGGAAACACCAACCACCACCACAGAAGCATCAACCACCACAGTAACACCAACAACGCCCACAGAAACACCAACAACCACCACAGAAGCATCAACCACCACAGAAACACCAACAACCACCACAGAAACACTTACCACCACAGAAAAACCAACGTCGACAACAGACGCACCAACAACCACAAAAACACCAACAACCACCACAGAAGCATCAACCGCCACAGAAGCACCACCAACTACCACAGAAGCATCAGCAATCACCACAGAACATCAACCACCAAAGAAGCACCAACCACCACAGGAACATCAACCACCACAGAAGCACCAACCACCACAGGAACATCAACCACCACAGAAGCATCAACAACCACAACAGAAACACCACCAACCACGACAACAACACCAACAACCACCACAGAAACATCAACCACCCCAGAAAAACCAACAACCACCACAGAAGCAACAACCACCACAGAAACACCAACAGCCACCACAAAAGTACCAACCACCACAGAAACACCAACTACCACAGAAGCAGCAACGACCACCGCAGAAACAACAACCACCACAGAAACATTTACCACCACAGAAAAGCCAACAACGACAACAGAAGCACCAACCACCACAGAAACACCAGCAACCACCTCAGAAGCACCAACCACCACAGAAGCACCAACAACCACCACAGAAGCACCAACCACCACCACAGAAGCATCAGCATTCACCACAGGAACATCAACCACCACAGAAGCACCAAGCACCACAGGAACATCAACCACCAAAGAAGCACTATCAACCACCACAGAAACACCAACAACCACAGAAACACCAACCACCACAGAAACACCAACAACACACGGAAACACCAACCATCACAGAAACACCAACAACCACAACAGAAACACCAACCACCACAGAAACACCAACAACCACAACAGAAACACCAACCACCACAGAAACACCAACAACCACCACAGAAGCACCAACCACCACAGAAACACCAACCACCACAGAAGCACCAACCACCACAGGAACATCAACCACCACAGAAGCACCCACAACCACCACAGAAGCACCAACAACCACCACAGGAACATCGACCACCACAGAAGCACCAACAACCACCACAGAAGCAACAACCACCACAGAAACACCAACCAGCATAGAAACACCAACAACCATCACAGAAACACCAACAACCACCACAGAAGCACCGGCAACCACCACGGAAGCATCAACCACTACCACAGCAACACCAACAACCACCACAGAAACACCAACAACCACAACAGAAACACCAGCCACCAGAGAAACACCAACCACGACAGAAGCAAGAACCACCCCCACAGAAGCATCAACTATTACCACAGAAACATCAACAACCGCCACAGAAGCACCGACAACGACCACAGGAAGGCCAACCACCTCCAGAGAAACACCAACAACCGCCACAGGAACATCAGTAACCACCACTGTGGTAACAGAAACAACTTCGTCGTTGATAACAGTAACAACCCCCGAGAGAATGTCATCGTCTGTCACAGGTAAGTGGTAGACTATGTCACTTGTTGCTTGGTGTGGGCATACTGAGTCACTTTTCCTTTCCCTCAGCACAAACACATTCAATAGTTCCAATGCCCGCGACCTCCCCCCCCCCCCTCTTGTCATTTAGCTACGGTATGCACTTGATTCAGTTCTTCTTCTCTTCCCTCATCTTTTCTTTGTCAAGGAAGGGTTGCAGGATATTACATTCCTTTCTATTCATCTTTTCCCTTTCTGTTTTTCCCTCTCTCTTTCCTTTTTATGAGCAATATCCCAAAGTTAGACAATACCATCATGCTCATCATCTCTTCTACCCACTCGTTCATTCTTTCTCTATCTATCTGCCCCTCTCTCTCTCCCATAGCCCCCCTCCCCATCCCTCCAGTACACTTCTCTGTGAGTGCCATCTTTTACCCCAAAATCAAAAAAAAATTATGATCGTAATCATTATGATTGTCATCATCATCATCATCATCATTTAAATTTGTATGTAAATATAGCCCCAAGCGCTTTAATTTCTTATGTAGAGATAGAATGGAATGCGATGAAACAAATATATACTAGAAAATGATTGGACAAATCATAAAAGGGAATGAAAAAAAACCCACTGACAATATGTTAGAGGCTATGTTGACAACCCCATATGCATGGGATGGGGGGAAGGCTGTCATGTACGAGTCAAGATTGTGCAGAAAGTTAAAGAGTTGATATGCGCGCGCGCGCGCGGGGTGTGTGTGTGTGCGGTCAATCTCTCTCTCTTTCCTCTCTCTCTCTCTCTCTCTTCTCTCCCTCTCTCTCTTCTCTCTCTCTCTCTCTCTCTCTCTCTCTCTGTCCCCTTCACGCCGTGGTGTGTGTGTGTGTGTGTGTGTGTGTGTGTGTGTGTGTGTGTGTGTGTGTGTGTGTGTGTGTGTGCGCGCGCGCGCGCCCACGCATCTGTCTGAATCAGATATTGTCTGGGGCAACCAAGTCATCAGTCACTTTTTTGTATTCTATGCGTTGTCTGCATGTCCTGTTTGTAAGACATCGGGATAGAATTGCGTCACGTGTATATCCCGTCATGGGTTTTAACCGATCATCTGGCGATCATCCCTTCGCAGTCCTCCAGCTTTCAATCATTATTGAGTTTGTTCCATTTCAAACTGTGTATTTCAATGCCAGGAGAGTATGAAACATCGAATCACAGAGTGTGTAAATGTTTATTGTGTATGCAGTGTCAACGATTTATTTCGGTGAAAGGAGACAGCTTAATGGGCAGCTAGCAACAGAGTGGATATCTGCTGTTCCTGTTCATACGCTTAAAAGAAACGCACTTGTGCACCAGTTTCTGGGAACTTGAGTATCTGTGGTCCTGCATCGTGGAGCTCAGAAAAAGCGTGAACTGTGAAGTGAATGTAACTAACCCCAATGTACAGCTCTAACATAGATGTTGTGATCAACTTCTGCACCACATGTTCCGTCCTGCCGTGCACAGCCAGCACTGGTTTCGGGATATGAATCACTTACATAAGTTATGAAAGAGATGTGACTCACACAGCCTTGGACTTCAAGTATTATTGTGAATGTTGTGATCCTCTGCGTGCAAGGCTTTGCTTTTGTGTGCCACACTGAAACATCTTAAAACAAAATTCGTGCAGCTGATCGTATACTTTCTTTTTACACTTCGCAAATATTTGTCTGGGGCAGAGTACAGTGAAACATCACTGGCGTCAACCACAGTTTCACCCCGCACATCAACACCAGAGATTCGAGAAACAACTACAAGCCAGACAACAACGGAACACGAAACACTAGCAGCTCAGTGACAACATCAACAACAAATGGAGGGGGAATTGTGACACAGGACTCAGAGTCTTCACACACCATGGACACTATAACAAGATCGTCAACAGACTTCACATTCAGGCCAACGACAATTTCACAAGAGACTGATTTTACATCTTCGACGATTTCTTTTAATGGAGCCTCATCAGCATCTCCAGGGTTGTCTACAGATGTCCTTACTACCAGGGAGACACCACTGTCCGATGTGACGATGACTACGTCTGAAACTCAGAGTTCCTCAGAATTTTCAACAGGACATAACCCAGAAGTCACCAGTTTACACACACAGATAAACACAGCTACACAGATACCCACAACGTCCACACAGCATCCAGTAACAGCCACTACGAAGCTATCATCAACCGCGAATGCACAGCTACCAACTACTACAGCCACACAGCAACCATCAGATACCACTACAAATCTACCAACATCCACCACTACAACTACTACAAAGCTACCAAGATCACCCACTACACTGCTACCAGCAAGCATCACTACAGAGCTACCAACAACAACCATGATGTATATACTACCAACCATAACAGAGACACCAACCACCACAGGTGCTCTTACAACCTTCACAGAAACACCAACAACAACCACAGAAACGCTGCTACCAACAACAGATGCTTTAACAAGCACCACTGGAACATCCGTAACCACGACAGAAACAGCAGCAGATACCACAGGATCACCAATAAACACCTCAGAATCATCTACCACCACAGAAGCACCAACCACTACAGAAGCATCAAGAACCACAGAAGCATCAACAGCCACTACAGAAACATCAACCACCACAGAAGCATCAACAACCACCAGAGAATCACCAACCACCACAGAAACACCAACCACCACAGAAACACCAACCATCACAGAAACACCAGCAGCCACCACAGAAGTATCAACCACTACACAAACACCAACAACCACCATAGAAACACCAACAACTACCACAGGAACACGAACAACCATCACAAAACCACCAACAACAACCACAGAAACATCAACAACAAGCACCACAGAATCACTAACAACCACCACAGAATCACCAACAACAACCACAGAAACATCAAGAAGCACCACAGAATCACCAACAACAACCACAGAAACATCAAGAAGCACCACAGAATCACCAACAACCATCTTAGAAACACCAGCAAGCACCACAGGAACACCAATAGCCACCACAGGAACACCAACAACCACGACAGAAACACCACCAACAACCACGACTGAAACACCAACAACCACCACAGAAACACCGACAACAACCACAGAAACACCAACAACCACCACAGAAACACCAACAACAACCACACGAACACCAACCACCACCACCACAGGAACACCAATAACCACCACAGAAACACCAACAACTACCACAGGAACACTAATAACCGCCGCCACAGGAACACCAATAACCACCCCAGGAACACCAATAACCGCCACAGGAACAGCAATAACCACCACAGAAGCGCCAACAACCATACCAGAAGCATCACCAACCACCACAGGCACACCTACAACAACCATAGGAACACCAACACCAACAACAGGAACACCAACCACCACCAAAGATGCACCCATAACTGTATCCGAAACACCAACAACCACCACAGAAGCATCAACGACCACCACAGAAACTCCAACCACCACCACAGAAGCATCAACAACCACCACAGAAAAACCAACCACCAGCACAAATTCACCAACAACCATCATCACGGAAGCACGAACAACCACCACAGAAGCTCTACCAACCAACAGAGAAACACCAACAACCACTACAGAAATACAAACAACCACAACAGAAGTACCAACAACATCCACAGAAGCAAGAACCACTAATTCTGGAACAGCAACAACCACCACAGAAGCACCAACCATGACAGAAGCATCAACAACTACAACAAAAGTACCAACACCACCCACAGAAGCAAGAACCACCATCACAGAAGCATCAACAACCACCACAGAAGCACCACCAACGAACGCAGAAACACCAATAACCCCCACAGAAACCCACACAGCCACCACAGACGCATCAACCACCACAGACGCATCAACCACCACAGATGCATCAAGTACCACCGCAGAAACGCCAACCACCCAGATGCATCCAACCACCACAGAAGCACCAACACCACCACAGAAAACAACAACAACCACAACGAAAAATCAACCACCACAGAAATCAACCACCACAGAAGCACCAACAACCACCCCAGAAGCATCCACTCACCACAGGAAACATCGTCCCCCACAGAAGCACCACCAACCACCACAGAAACACCAACAACCACCACCAGAAGCATCAACCACCACAGGAATACGAACAACCACACAGAAAACACCAACAACCACCACAGAAGTATCAACCACCACAGGAACATCAACCACCACAGAACACAACACCACCACAGAAGCATCAACCACCACAGAAACACCAACCACCACCACAGAAGCATCAACCACACAGAACTCAACAACCACTACAGAACATCAACCACCCCAGAAACACCAATAACCACCACAGAAGCAATAACCACCACAGAAGTATACCACCACCACAGAATACCAACACCACAGAAGCACAACGACCACCGCAGAAACACCAACAACAACCACAGAAAACAACACGACGACAGAACACCAACCACCAAAACAGAACATCAGCAATCACCACAGGAACATCAACCACCACAGAAGCACCAACCACCACAGAAACATCAACCACCACAGAAGCACCAACCACCACAGGAACATCAACCACCACAGAAGCACCAACAACCACCACAGAAACACCAACCACCACAGAAACACCAACAACCACCACAGAAACACCAACCACCACAGAAGCACCAACAACCACCACAGAAACACTAACCACCACAGAAACACTAACCACCACAGAAACACCAACCACCACAGAAACACCAACAATCACCACAGAAACACTAACCACCACAGAAACACCAACCACCCAGAAACACCAACAATCACCACAGAAGCAACAACCACCACAGAAACACCAACAACCATCACAGAAACACCAGCAACCACCACAGAAACACCAGCAACCACCACAGAAGCATCAACCACTACCACAGCAACACCAACCGCCACAGAAGCATCATCAACCACCACAGAAGCACCAGCTACTGCCACAGAAGCAAGAACCACCCCCACAGAAGCATCAACCACCACCACAGCAACACCAACGATTACCATCGAAATACCAACAACAGCCACAGAAGCACCGACAACGACTGCAGGAAGGCCAACCACCTCCAGAGAAACATCAACAACCGCCACAGGAACATCAGTAACCACCACTGTGGCAACAGAAACAACTTCGTCGTCGATAACAGTAACAACCCCGAGAGAATGTCATCGTCTGTCACAGGTAAGTGGTAGACTATGTCACTTGTTGCTTGGTGTGGGCACACTGAATCACTTTTCTTTTCCCTCAGCACAAACATATTCAATAGTTCCAATGCCCGTGACCTCCACCCTCCCCCCTCTACGGTATTCACTTGATAATTCAGTTCTTTTTCTCTTCTCCCATCTTATCCTTGTCAAGGAAAGGTTGCAGGACATTACATTCCTTCCGATTCGCCTTTTCTCTTTCTGTCCCCCCCACTCTCTTTCCTTTTTATGAGCAATATCTTCAGACCCCAAAGTTAGTCTTCTACCCACTCGCTCATTCTTTCTCTCTCTATCTGCCTGTCTCTCTCCCATAACACCCCCCCATGCATTTCTCTGTGAGTGCCATCTTTTACCCCAGAAATGGAAAAAAAATATATCATCGTAATCATTATGACTGTCTTCATCATCATTATGTACATGTATTTATATATATATATATATATATAAAGCCCCAAGCGCTTTAAATTTTATGAAGAGACAGACTAGAAGGAGATGAAACAAATATATACTAGAACATGATTGGACAAATCATAAAAGGGAATGAAAAAACACTCACAACATAATTATGTTAACAACCCCATATGCATGGGATGGGGGGAATGCTGTCATGTACGAGCCAAGATTGTGCAGAAATTTAAAGAGTTGATATTATTTTGTAAAGCAATGAGACACGCGCGCGCGCGCGCGCGCGCGTGTGTGTGTGTGTGTGTGTGTGTGTGTGTGTGTGTGTGTGTGTGTGCACGCGCGCGCGCGCGGTGTATATATATATATATATATATATATATATATATATATATATATATATATATATATATATATATATTGTGTGTGTGTGTGTGTGTGTGTGTGTGTGTGTGTGTGTGTATGTGGTCAGCCTCTCTCTCTCTCTCTCTCTCTCTCTCTCTCCTCTCTCTCTCTCTCTCTCTCGGTCCCTTTCACTCTGTATGTGTGTGTGTGTGTGTGTGTGATGTGTGTGTGTGTGTGTGTGTGTGTGGTGTGTGTGTGTGTGTGTGTGTGTGTGTGCGCGTGTGTGTGCGCGCGCGCGCGCGCGCCCACGCATCTGTTTGAATCAGAAATTGTCTGGGGCTGCCAGGTCATCAGTTACTTGTTTTTGTGTTCTGTACGTTGTCAGACCCGCATGTCTTGTTTGTAAGACATCGGGATCGAATCCCGTTACGTGTTTATCCCGTCATGGGTTTGGCGATCATCTGGCGATCATCCCGTCCGCAGTCCTCCAGCTTTCAATCATTATTGAATTTGTTCCATTTCAAATTGTGTACTTCAATGTCAGGAGATTATGAAACATCGAATCACAGAGTGTGTAAATGTTTGTTGTGTATGCAGTGTCAACGATTTATTTTGGTGAAAGGAGACAGCTTAATGAGCAGCTAGCAACAGACTGGACATCTGCTGTTCCTGTTCATACGTTAAAAAGAAACGCACTTGTGCACCAGCTTCCCAGGAGCTTGAGCATCTGTGGTCCTGCATCCTGGTACTCAGAAAAAGCGTGAACTGTGAAGTGAATGTAACTAACCCCAATGTACAGCTCTAACATAGATGTTGTGATCAACTTCTGCACCACATGTTCTGTCCTGCCGTGCACAGCCAGAACTGGTTTCGGGATATGAATCACTTACATAAGTTATGAAAGAGATGTGACTCACACAGCCTTGGACTTCAAGTATTATTGTGAATGTTGTGATCCTCTGCGTGGAAGAGTTCGCCTTTGTGTGCCACACTGAAACATCTTAAAACAAAATTCATTCAGCTGATCGTTGTGCACTTTCTTTTTACACTTCGCAAATATTTGTCTGGGGCAGAGTACAGTGAAACGGCGGGTACATCAACAGCAGAGACCCGAGAAACAACTACAAGCCAGACAACAACGGAACACGAAACACTAAGCAGCTCAGTGACAACATCAACAACAAATGGAGGGGGAATTGTGACACAGGACTCAGAATCTTCACACACCATGAACACATTAACAAGGTCTTCAACAGACTTCACATTCAGGCCAACGACAATTTCACAAGAGGCTGATTTTACATCTTCGACGACTTCTTTTAGTGGAGCCTCATCAGCATCTCCACGGTTGTCTTCAGATGTCCTTTCTACCAGGGAGACACCACTGTCCGATGTGACGATGACTACGCCTGAATCTCAGAGTTCCTCAGAATTTTCAACAGGACATAACCCAGAAGTCACCAGTTTACACACACAGATAAACACAGCTACACAGATACCCACAACGTCGACACAGCATCCAGTAACAGCCACTACGAAGCTAGCAACAACCGCGAATGCACAGGTACCAACTACTACAACCACACAGCAACCATCAGACATCACCACACAGCTTCCAACATCCACCACCACAAGGTTGACATCAACCACCGCTATACAGCTACAAACTACCACCACTACACAGCTACCAACAGCAACTACTACACAGCTACCAAGATCACCCACTACACAGCTACCAGCAAGCATCACTACAGAGCTACCAACAACAACCACCACGTATATTCCACCAACCACAACAGAGACACCAACCACTACAGGAGCACTTGCAGTTACTACAGAAACACCAACAACCACCACAGAAACGCTGCCACCAACAACAGAAGCTTCAACAACCACCACTGGAACATCAACAACCACGACAAAAACACCAACAGATACCACAGGAACACCAACAACCACCACAGAAGCATCCATACCCACCACTGAAGGTACAACAACGACAACAGAAACACCAACAGCCACCAGAGAAACACCAACAACAACCACAGAAACATCTACAACAAGCATCACAGAATCACCAACAGCCATCTCAGAAACACCAGCAACCACCAAAGGAACACCAATAGCCACCACAGGGTCACCACCAACCACCACAAAAGCACCAACAACAACGACCACAGAAACACCAACAACCACCACAGGAACACCAATAACCACCACAGGAACACCAATAACAACCACAGAAGCGCCAACGACCATAACAAACGCATCCGAAACCACCACAGGCACACCTACATCCACCATAGGAACGCCAACACTAACAACAGAAGCAATAACCACCACCACAGAAGCACCCATTACTGTATCCGAAACACCAACAACCACCACAGAAGCATCAACGACCACCAATAAAACACCAACCACCACCACAGAAGCATTAAGAACCACCATAGACGCAACATCAACCACCACAGAAACACCAACGACCACCACAGAAGCACCAACCACCACAGAAGCACCAACAACCACCACAGAAGCACCAACCGCCACAGAAACACCAGTCACTAAAGAAACATCAACAACCACCACAGAAGAATCAACAACTACCACAGAAGCAACAACCACCACAGAAACGTCAACACCCACCACAGAAGCATCAACAACTACCACAGTAACACCAGCCACTAACGAAACATCAACCACCACCACAGAAGCATCAACAGCCACCACAGAAGCAACAACCAACACACAAACATCAACACCCACCACAGAAGCATCAACAACCACCACAGAAGCACCAGATACCACAGACGTATCAACCACCACAGAAGCACCAACCACCACAGAAGTATCAACCACCACCACAGGAGCACCAACCACCACAGAAACACCAGCCACCAAAGAAACACCAACAGCCACCACAAGAACTTCAACCACCACAGAAGCACCAGCAACCACCATAGAAACACCAACCACCACAGAAACACCAACCACCACCATAGAAGAATCAACCACCACAGAAACACTAACAACCACCACAAAGGCACCAACAACAGGGGCCACAGAAATACCAACTACAGAAACATCAACAGCAAACACCACACAATCACCAACACCAACCTTAGAAACACCAGCAACCACCACAGGAACACCAACAACCACCACAGGACATCAACCATCACAGAAGCACCAATGATCACCACAGATGCATCAACCACCACAGAAACACCAACAACCACCACAGAAACACCAACAACCACTATAGAAGCATCACCCACCTCAGAAGCACCAACAACTACCACAGAAGCATCAACCAGCACAGAAACACCAACCACCACAGAAGCACAAACCACCACCACAGAAGCATTAACAACCACTACAGAAACATCAACCACCACCGAAACACCAACAACCACCACAGAAGCACCAACAACCATCACAGAAGCACCAACCACCACAGAAACACCAACAACCACCACAGAAACACCAACTATCACAGAATCAGCAACCACTACCAAGGAAGCATCAACAACCACCACAGAAACATCAACTACCACAAAGATACCAATAGCCACCACAGAAGCACCAACCACCATTGAAACACCAACAACCACCATACGTACTACAGAAGCACCGACCACCACAGATACACCAACAACCACCACAGAAGGATCAACAACCACCACAGGAACATCAACCACCACAGAAGCACTAACAACCACCACAGAAACACCAACCACCACAGAGACACCAACCACCAGAGAAGCATCAACTGACACCACAGGAGCACCAACAACCACCACAGAAACATCAACAACCACCACAGGAACATCAACAACCACAAGAGCACCAACAACCACCATAGTAAAATCAACCTCCACAGAGACACCAACAACCACCATAGAAACACCAACAACTACCACAAAAGCACCAACAACAAGGGCCACAGAAACTCCAACAAACACCACAGAAATACCACCAACTGCGGAAACATCAACAACAACCACCTTAGAAGCACCAGCAACCACCACAGGAACACCAATAGCCACCACAGGAAACACAACAACCACCACAGAAGCATCAAGAACAACCACAAGAGAAACACCAACAACCTCCACAGAAGCACCAAGATCAACCACCTCAGAAACACCAATAACCACCACAAGAACACCAACAACAACCACAGGAGCATCAACCACCACAGAAGCACCAACAACCACCACAGAAGCATCAACCACCACAGAAATGTCAAAAACCACCACAGAAACGCCAACTACCACAAAATCAGCAACAACCACTAAAGAAGCATCAACAACCACAACAGAAGCATCAACCACCACAGAAATACCAACACCCACCACAGAAGCTGCAACCACCATTGAAACACCAACAACCACCACAGAAGCACCGACCACCACAGAAACACCAACTACCACCACAGAAGCATCAACCACCACCACAGGAACATCAACCACCACAGAAGCACTAACAACCAGCACAGAAACACCAACCACCACAGAAACACCAACCACCACAGAAGCATCAACAGCCACCACAGGAGCACCAACCACCACAGAAACACCAGCCACCACAGAAACACCAACCACAACAGAAGCATCAACAACCACCACAGAAGCACCGACAACCACCACAGGAACATCAACAACCACAGAAGCACCAACAACCACCATAGAAACACCAACAACCACCACAACCACCACAAAAGCACCAACAACAAGGCCACGGAAGCACCAGCAAATACCACAGAAACACCAACAACCACCACAACCACCACAGAAACACCAACAACCACCAAACCACCACAGAAACACCAACAACCACCACAACCACCACAAAAACACCAACAACCCCGAAACATCAATAACAAGCACGCAGAATCACTAGGGACCACACAGAACACCAACAACCACCTTAGAAACACCACAACCACCACAGGAACACCAAACAACCACCTAGAAACACCAGCAACCACCACAGGAACACCATTGGCCACCACAGAATCACCAACAACCACCTTAGAAACACCATCAACCACCACAAGAACACCAACAGCCACCACAGGAAACAACAACCACCATCGAAGCATCAGAACAACCACCAGAGAAACACCAACAACTCCACAGAAGCACCAAGAACAACCACCGCAGAACACCAATAACCACCACAAGAACACCACAACACACCACAGAACATCAACCACCACAGAAGCACCAACAACCACCACAGAAGCATCAACCACCACAGAAACACTAACAACCACCACAGAACATCAACCACCACAGAACATCCACACCACCACAGACCATCAACCACCACAGAAACACCAACCACCACAGAAGCACCAACACCACCACAGAAGCATAACAATCATACAGAAACATCAACCACACAGAACCAGCCACCACAGAAACACCAACCACCACACAGAAGTACCAACTACCACAGAACACAACCAACAACCACAGCAAGAACACACCAACCACAGAAACACAACAACCACCGACAACAGCCAAAACACCACACAGAAACATCAACCCCAAACAACACCAACCACCCACAGAAGCATCAGCCACAACAGAAACACCAACACAGTCACAGAAGCATCCGACCACCCAGAACTAACCAACAACCCACACAGCAAAAACCAACCACCACAGAAACCCAACCACCACAGAACCAACAACCACCACAGAACAAAACCACCACAAGAGCGCCAACGACAGAAACACCAGCCACGACAGAAACGCTAACGACCACAGAACGCCAACAACCACCACAGAACATCAACACCACAGAACACCAACAACCACCGTAGAAACACCAACCACCACAGAAACACCTACCACCACAGAAACACCAGCAACCACCACAGAAACACCAACAACCATACAGAACACCAACAACCACACAGGAACACCACAACCACCACAGAAACACAACAACACAAGGAACACCAACAACCACCACAGAGACACCAAGAACAACCACCATACAGAACACCAATAACCACCACAAGAACATCAACACCACCACAGAAACATCAACCACCACAGAAGCACCAACAACCACCACAGAAGCATCAACCGCCACAGAAACACCAACAACCACTACAGAAGCATCAACCGCCACAGAAACACTAACAACCACCACAGAAGCATCAACAACCACCACAGGAACATCAACAACCACAGAAGCACCAACAACCAGCACAGAAACCCCAACCACCACAAAAGCAAAAGCCACCACCACAAGAGCGCCAACCACCACAGAAACACCAGCCACAACAGAAACGCCAATGACCACCACAGAAGCATCAACAACTACCACAGGAACATCAACTACCACAGAAGCACCAACAACCACCGTAGAAACACCATCACGACAGAAACACCAACCACCACAGAAACACCAACAACCACCGTAGCAAAATCAACCACCACAGAGACACCAACTACCACGTCAGAAACACCAACCACCACCACAGAAGCACGAACCACCACAGAAACACCAACAACCACCACAGAAACACCAACCACCACAGAAGCAGCAACAACCACTACAATCACCACAGAAACATCAACCTCCACAGAAACATCAACCACCACCACCACAGAAGCACCAACCACCACAGGAACACCAACAACCGCCACAGAAACGCCAACAACTACCACGGAAACGCCAAGAACCACCACAGAAACGCCAAGAACCACCACAGAAGCATCAACCACTGCCACAGGAAGGCCAGCCACCTCCAGAGAAACAACAAACGCCACAGGAACACCAGTAACCACCACTGTGGCAACAGAAACAACTTCGTCGTCGATAGCAGTAACAACCCCCGAGATATCGTCATCGTCTGTTACAGGTAAGTGGTAGACTATGTCACTATGTTGCTTGGTGTGGGCATACTGAATCACTTTTCCTTTCCCTCAGCACAAACACATTCAGTAGTTCCCATGCCCGCGACCTTCCACGCCACCCTCCCCCCAGTCATGTAACTACGGCATATACCTGATAATTCAGTTCTCTTTCTCTTTTCCCATCTTATCCTTGTCAAGGAAGGGTTGCAGCATATTACATTTTTTCCTAGTCACTTTTTCTCTTTCTGTTCCCCCTTTCCTTTTTGTAAGCAACATCTTCAGACCCCAAAGTTATAAAATATCATCATGATCATCATATCTTCTTCCCACTCTCATTCTTTCTCTCTCTATCTGCCTCTGTCTCTCCCCACCATGCCCTTCTCTGTGAGTGCCATCTTTGGCCTCAGAAATGAAAAAAAAAATCATCGTAATCATGATTTTCATCATCGTTATCATCATCATATACATTTATCTGTTCTTAATATAAATAAAGCCCCAAGGGTTGTATATTCTTATAAAGAGAGAGAATGGAAGCAGATGAAACAAATATCTGCTGGAACATGATTGGACAAATCAGAAAAAGGGAATGGAAAAACACTGACAACATATGATGTTAACACCACCGTACGCATGGAATGGGGGGGGGGGGGGGGGGGGGGGGGGGGGGGGGGGGGGGGGGGGAGGCTGACATATACTTGCCAAGATTATGCAGAAATTTAAAGAGTTAATAAGATGGTTCTTGTTTTGTGAAGCAATGAGACGCACGCGCGCGCACGCGCACGCGCGTGCGTGTGTGTGTATGTGTGTGTGTGTGTGTGTGTGTGTGTGTGTGTGTGTGTGTGTGTGTGTGTGTGTGTGTGTGTGAGTGTGTGTGTGTCAGTTTCTTTCTCTCTCTGTCCTTCTCTCTCTCACACTGTGTGTGTGGTGTTGTGTGTGTGGTGTGTGTGTGTGTGTGTGTGTTTTGTGTGTGGTGGTGTGTGTGTGTGTGTGTGTGTGTGTGTGTGTGTGTGTGTGTGTGTGTGTGTGAATCAAAAATTGTCTGGGGCAGCCAAGTCATCAGTCACATTTTTGTATTCTGTACGTTGTCTGCGTGTCTTGTTTGTAAGACATTGGGATAGAATTGCGTCACGAGTCTATCCCGTCATGAGTTTGGCGATCATCCCGTCCGCAGTCCTCCAGCTTTCAATCATTATTGAGTTTGTTCCATTTCAAATTATGTATTTCAATGCCAGGAGAGTATGAAACATCGAATCACAGAGTGTGTAAATGTTTGTTGTGTATGCAGTGTCAACGATTTATCTAAGGCGTTGAAGTAGACAGTTTTATGAACAGCTACCAAGAGACTGGGCATCTGCTGTTCCTGTTCATACGTTAAAAAGAAACGCACTTGTGCACCGGTTTCCCAGGAACTTGAGCATCTGTGGTCCTGCATTGTGGTGCTCAGAAAAAGCGTGAACTGTGAAGTGAATGTAACTAACCCCAATGTACAGCTCTAACATAGGTGTTGTGATCAACTTCTGCACCACATGTTCTGTCCTTCTGTCGTGCACAGCCAGCACTGGTTTCGGGATCTGCATCACTTACATAAGTTATGGAAGAGATGTGACTCACACAGCCGTGGACTTCAAGTATTATTGTGAATGTTGTGATCCTCTACGTGCAAGGCCTTTCTGTTGTGTGCCACACTGAAACATCTCAAAAGAAAATTCACTCAGCTGATCGTTGCATACTTTTTACACTTCGCGAATATTTGTTTGCGGCAGAGTACAATGAAACGTCGCCAACGTCAACCGCAGCTGCATCAGGTACATCAACTGCTGAGACACGGGAAACAACCACAAGTCAGACACCAACGGAACATGAAACATTTACCAGCTCAGAGACAACATCAATAACAGACGGACGGGGATTTGTTACCCAGGTCTCGAAATCTTCAGATGCCATGGATACCACAACAATGCCTGCAACAGACTTCACATTTACGCCAACATCAGTTTCGAAACAGACTGATTTTACATCTTCCACGACTTCTTTTAATGGAGCCTCATCAGCATCTGCAGGATTGTCTACAGATGTCCTTACAACCAGCGAAACACCACTGTCCGAAGTGACGATGACTACAACTGAACCTGAGAGTTTTTCAGAATTTTCAACAGAACATAATCCAGAAGTCACCAGTCTACACACAGAGATAAATACAACTACAGAGATACCCACAACTTCCACACAGCAACCAGTAACAAGCACTGCGAAGTTACCAACAACTACTAATACACAGTTATCAACAAACACCACTACAGAGCTACTAACTACTACCACCACACAGCACCTATCAACCACGACCACACATCTATCAACAGCTACGACTGCACAGCTACCAACAACAACAACCACACAGATACCTACAAGTACGTCTGAGCTGCAACAAACCAGAAGAGAAACACCAACAACCAGCACCGCGACACAAACAACCACCACTGGGACAAAAAGAACCATTACAGAGACACCAACAACCAGCACTGCGACACCAACGACTACCACCGTGACACCAACAACCACAACAGAAACACACCCAAACACCAAAGAGACACCAGAAACCACAATAGGGACACCAAGAACTACCACAGATGCACCAGTTACAGCAGGGACACAAACAATTATCAGTCGGACACCAACAACTACTACAGGGACACCAACAACTACCACAAGGACACCAACAGCCACTACAGGGACACCAACAACTACCACAGGGATGCTAACTACTACCACAGGTGCATCGACAGCGACCACATCGACACCAACAACTAACACAGAGACAGCGACAACCACCACAAGGACATCAACAACTACCACAGGGACACCAATCACTACAGGGACAACGAACAACCATCACAGGAAAAACTAACAGCCATCACAGGGACACCAACAGCACCACCAGATACCAATTACTACCACAGGGACACCAACAGCCATCACAGGAACACCAACAGCCACCACAAAGACACCACCAACAATCCCAGGGACACCATCAACCACCACAGGGACACTAACAACTATCACAGGGACCCCAACAACAATCACAGGGACACCAACATCCATCACAGGGACACCATCAACAACCACAGGGACACCGACACCTATCATAGGGACATCAAAAACTACAACAGGGACACAAACACCTACCACAGGGATACAAAGAACTACCACAGGGACAACAACAACTACCACAGGGACACCAATCACTACAGGGACACGAACAACCATCACAGGAAAACTAAAAGCCATCACAGGGACACCAACAACCACCGCCAGTATACCAATTACTACCACAGGGACACCAACAGCCACCACAGGGACACCAACAGCTACCACCGAGATACCAATTACTACCACAGGGACACCAACAGCCATCACAGGGACACCAACAGCCACCACAAAGACACCACCAACAATCCCAGGGACACCATCAACCACCACAGGGACACTAACAACTATCACAGGGACCCCAACAACAATCTCAGGGACACCAACATCCATCACAGGGACACCATCAACAACCACAGGGACACCGACACCTATCATAGGGACATCAAAAACTACAACAGGGACACAAACACCTACCACAGGGATACAAACAACTACCACAGGGACAACAACAACTACCATAGGGACATCAACAGCTACCACAGAGACACCAACTACCACATGGAAACCAACGGTTACCACAGGAACACAAACACCTACCACAGGGACACCAACAACTACAAGAGGGACAACAATAACTACCGCAAAGACACCATCAACCACCACAGAGACACCGGCAACCACCACAGAGGCACTGACAACTACAACAGAAACACCAACAACTACTACAGGGACTCGGGCAACTACCACAAAAACACAAACATTCAGCACAGGGACACTACCAACCACCACAGGGACACCAACGACCACCACACGGACACCAACGACCACCACAGGGACATCAACCACCACCACAGGGACACCACAAACTACCACAGAGACACAGACAACCACCTTAGGGATGCCAACAACTACCACAGGGACACCACCATCACCACCACCAACAACAGGGACACCAACAACTACAAGAGGGACACCAACAATTACTGAAGGGACACCTATAACTACCACAGAGACACACATGATTATCACAGGGACACAAACAACTACCATAGAGACAGAAACAACTACAACAGAGACACCAACAACTGCCACAGAAACACCAACAACTACCACAGAGACACCGACAACTACCACAAAGACACCAACAACTGAACTGAGACACCAACAACTACCACAGAGACACCGACAACTTCCACAGAGACACCAACACCTACCACAGGGACACCACCAACAACTACCACAGGGACACCAACAACTACCACAGGGACATCAACAACTGCAACAGAGACACCAACAACTACCACAGAGACACCAACAACTTCCACAGAGACACCAACAACTACCACAGGGACACCAACAACTACCACAGAGACACCGACAACTACCACAGAGACACCGACAACTACCACAGGGACACCGACAACTACCACAGGGACACCAACTACCACAGGGACACCAACAACTGCCACAGAGACACCAACAACTACCACAGAGACACCGACAACTTCCACAGAGACACCAACAACTACCACAGGGACACCAACAACTACCACAGAGACACCGACAACTTCCACAGAACACCAACAACTACCACAGGGACACCAACAACTACCACAGGGACACCAACAACTCACACAGAGACACCAACAACTACCACAGAGACCACCGACAACTTCCACAGAGACACCAACAACTACCATAGGGACACCAACAACACCACAGAGACACTGACAACTTCCACAGAGACACCAACAACTACCACAGGGACACCAACAACTACAACAGGGACACCACCAACTGCAACAGAGACACCAACAACTACCACAGAGACACCGACAACTTCCACAAAAGACACCGACAACTACCACAGGGACACCAACAACTACCACAGGGACACAAAAACTACCAAAAAGACACCGACAACTTCCACAGAGACACCAACAACAACCACAGAGACACAAACAACTACCACAGAGACACCAACAACTACCACAGAGACACAAGCAACTACCACAGAGACACCAACAACTACCACAGGGACACCAACAACTACCACAGAGGGCACCAACAACAACCACAGAGACACCAACAACTGCCACAGAGACAGCGACAACTTTCCACAGAGACACCAACAACTTCCACAGAGACACCAACAACTACCACAGAGACATCGAACAACTTCCACAGAGACACCAACAACTACCACAGAGACACCGACAACTACCACAGAGACACCAACAACTACAACAGGGACACGACAACTTCCACAGAGACACCAACAACTGCCACAGAAACATAACAACTACCACAACAACTTCCCCAGAGACACCAACAAACTACATCGACACACCAACAACTACCACAGAGACACCAACAACTACAACAGAGACACAAACAACTACCACAGAGACACCGACAACTTTCCACAGAGACATTAACAACTACCACAGGAACACCAACAACTACCCCAGAGACACAGACAACTTCCACAGAACACCGACAACTTCCACAGAGACACCGACAGCTCCACAGAGACACTGACAACTACCACAGAGACACGGACAACTACCACAGAGACACCAACAACTACAACAGAGACACCAACAACTACCACAGAGACACCGAACAACTTCTACAGAGACACCAACAACTACAACAGGAACACCAACAACTACCACAGAGACACCGACAACTTCCACAGAGACACCAACAACTTCCACAGAGACACCAACAACTACCACAGAGACACCGACAACTTCCACAGAGACACCAACAACTTCCACAGAGACACCAACAACTTCCACAGAGACACCACAACTTCCACAGAGACACCAACAACTACCACAGGGACCACAACTACCACAGAGACACCAACAACTTCCACAGAGACACCAACAACTTCCACAGAGACACCGACAACTTCCACAGAGACACCAACAACTTCCACAGAGACACCGACAACTACCAACAGAGACACTGACAACTACCACAGAGACACCAACAACTCCACAGAGACACAGACAACTACCACAGAGACACCAACAACTACAACAGAAGCACAAACAACTACCACAGAGACACCGACAACTTCCACAGAGACACCAACAACTTCCAAAGAGACACCAACAACTACCACACAGACACAAACAACTACCACAGAGACACCAACAACTTCCACAGAGACACCAAAAAACTTCCACAGAGACACAAACAACTACCACAACACAACTTCCACAGAGACACCAACAACTACACAGAGACACAAACAACTACCACAGAGACACCAACAATTCCACAGAGACACCGCAACTTTCACAGATACACCAACAACTACCACAACAACTTCCACAAGACACCAAACAACTTCCACAGAGACACCACAACAACAACAGGGACACCAACAACTACCACAGAGACACAAACAACTTCCACAGAGACACCACACCAACAACAGGGACACCAACAACTTCCACAGAGACACCAACCAACAACAACAGGGACACCAACAACTACCACAGAGACACAACAATTCCACAGAGACACCCCCAACAACAACAGGAACACCAACAACTACCACAGAGACACCAACAACTACCACAGAGACACAGACAACTACCACAGAGACACCAACAACTACTACAGAGACACCGATGACTACCACAGAGACACCGACAACTCCACAGAGACACCAACAACTACAACAGGAACACCAACAACTACCAAAGGGACACCAACAACGTCCACAGAGACACCAACAACTTCCACAGAGACATTGACAACTGCCACAGAGACACAAACAGCTTCCACAGAGACACAAACAACTACCACAGAGACACCAAAACTACCACAGAGACACAAACAACTACCACAGAGACACCAACAACTACCACAGAGACACCAACAACTACCACAGGAACACCAACAACTACCAAAGGGACACCAACAACGTCCACAGAGACACCAACAACTTCCACAGAGACATTGACCAAACTGCCACAGAGACACAAACAGCTTCCACAGAGACACAAACAACTACCACAGAGACACCAACAACTACCACAGAGGCACAAACAACTACCACAGAGACACCAACAACTACCACAGAGACACCGACAACTACCACAGAGACACCGACAACTACCACAGAGACACCAACAACTACCACAGAGACACCAACAACTACACAAGAACACCAAAAACTACCACAGAGACACAAACAACTACAACAGAGACACCAACTTCACAGAGACACCAAAAACTACCGCAGAGACACCAAAAACTACCACAGAGACACAAACAACTACCACAGAGACACCGACAACTTTCACAGAGACACCAAAAACTACCGCAGAGACACCACCAACTACAACAGAGACACCAACAACTACAACAGGAACACCAACAACTACCACAGAGACACAGACAACTTCCACAGAGACACGACAACTTCCATAGAGACACTGACAACTACCCTAGAGACACTGACAACTACCACAGAGACACGGACAACTACCACAGAGACACCAACAACTACAACAGAGACACCAACAACTACTCACAGAGACACCAACATCTTCTACAGAGACACCAACTAACCACAGAGACACCGACAACTACCACAGAGAAACTGACAACTACCACAGAGACACCAAAACTCCACAGAGACATCGACAGCTACCACAGAGACACCGACACCTTCCACAGAGACACCAACAACTACTACAGAGACACCAAAAACTTTCACAGAGACACAAAAACTACCGCAGAGACACCATAACTTCCACAGAGACCAAACAACTACCACAGAGACGCCAACAACTACAACAGAGACACCAATAACTTCCACAGAGACACAAACAACTACCACAGAGACACCAACAACTTCCACAGAGACACCAACGACCACCACAGAGACACCGAAAACTTCCACAGAGACACAAACAACTACCACAGAGACCACCAACAACTTCCACAGAGACACCAACGACCACCACAGAGACACCAAAAACTTCCACAGAGACACAAACAACTACCACAGAGACACCAACAACTTCCACAGAGACACAAACAACTACCACAGAGACACCAACAACTTCCACAGAGACACAAACAACTACCACAGAGACACAACAACTACCACAGAGACACCAACAACTACCACAGAGACACCGACAACTTCCACAGAGACACTGACAACTACAACAGAACACCAACAACTACCAAAGGGACACCAACAACTACAACAGAGACACTAACAACCATGGCAGGTACACCGATAACTACCACAGAAATGAAAACCACTACCACGGGCACACCAAAGACTACCACAGGAACACCAACAACTACAACAGGGACACAAACAAGTGCCACAAGGACACAACAACTACCACAGAGACACCAGTAACTACCACAGAGACACAAAGAAGTACCACATGGACACCAACAACTACCACAGAGATATTAACAAGGACCATAGAGACACCAACAACCATCACGGAGACCAACAACTACTACAGAGACACAAACAACTACCAGAGGTACACCAACAACTACCTCAGAGACACCAACGACCACCACAGGGACACCAACAACCACCACAGGTACACTAACAACTACCACAGGGACACCAACAACCATAACAACTACCACGGGGACACCAACAACCATCACAGATACACCAACAACTACCACAGGGACATCAACAACGACCAAAGAGACACCAACAACTACAACAGTTGCAACAACAACTACCACAGGTCACCAGCTACCACAGATGCAACAACAACTGCCACAGAGACACCACCAACTACCAAAGAGACACCAACAACTGCAACAGGTGCAACAACAACTACCACAGGGACACAAACAACTACCATAGGGACATCAACAACTACCAAAGAGACACCAACAACTGCAACAGGTGCAACAACAACTACCACAGGGACACCAACAACCACCACAGTGACACCAATATCGACCACTGGACATCAACAACTACTACAGGGACACCAACAACTACCAAAAAGATACCAACAACTACAACAGGTGCAACAACAACAACCGCAGGGACACCACCAACTACAACAGGTGCAACAACAGCTACCACAGAGACAACAGCAGCTACCAAAGAGACACCAACAGCTACAACAGGTGCAACAACAACTACCACAGGGACACCAACAACTACCAAAGAGACACCAACAACTGCAACAGTTGCAACAACAACTACCACGGGGACACCAACAACTACCACAGGTGCAACAGCAACTGCCACAGGGACACCAACAACTACCACAGAGACACCAACAGCTACAACAGTTGCAACAACAACTACCACAGGGACACCAACAACTACCATAGGGACACCCACAACTACCACTGGGACACCAACAACTACCACAGGGGCACCAACAACTACCACAGAGACACCAGCAACCATCACAGGGACACCAACAACTTTTACAGATACACCTACAACTACAACAGTTGCAATAACTACCACAGAGACACCAACAACTACCACAGGGACACCAACAACCACCACAGATACACCAACTACCACAGGGACACCAACAATTACCAAAGAGACAACAACAACTACAACAGGTACAACAACAACTACCACAGGGACAAACCAACTACCACAGGTGCAACAACAACTGCCACAGAGACACCAACAACCACCAAAGAGACACCAACAACTACAACAGGTGCAACGACAACTACCACAGGGACACAAACAACTACCATAGAGACACTAACAACTACCACAGGGACACCAACAACCACCACAGTGACACCAATAACTACTACAGGGACACCAACAACCACAGATGCAACGACAACTGCCACAGAGACACCAACAACTAAAAAAAGAGACACCAACAACTACAACAGGTGCAACAACAACTACCACAGGGACATCAACAACTACCAATGAGGCACCAACAACCACCACAGATACACCAACTACCACTGGGGCACCAACAACTACCAAAGAGACAATAACAACTACAACAGGTGCAGCCACCACAGGGACACCAACTACCACAGGGGCACCAACACCCACTACAGGGGCACCACAAACCACTACAGTCACATCAGCAACTACCACAGAGACACCAGCAACCATGACAGGGACACCAACAACTACCACAGAGACAACAAGAACTACGTCAGTGACACCAACAACTATCACAGAGACATTAACGACTGCTACAGGGACACCAACAACTACACCAGGTGCAACAACAACTTCCACAGGGACACCAGCAACTACTAAAGAGACACCACCAACTACAACAGGTGCAACAACAACCAGCACGGGGTCACCAACAACTACTAAAGAACACCACCAACTACAACAGGTGCAACAACAACTACGACGGGGACACCAATAACTACCACAGATGCAACAACAACTGCCACAGGGACACTAACCACAGGGACACCAACAAACCACCACAGGGACGCCAACAACTACCACAGAGACACCAACAACTACCACAGAGACACCAACAACTACCACAGGGACACCAACAACTACCACAAGGACGCCAACAACTACCACAGGGACGCCAACAGCTACCACAGGGACGCCAACAACCGTCACAGGGACACCAACAACCGTCACAAAGACACCTACAACCATCACAGTGACACCTACAACCATCACAGGGACATCAACAACCACTACAGGGACACCACCAACTACTACAGGGACACCAACAACTACCACAGGGACACCACAACTACTACAGGGACACACACAACTACCACAGGGACACCAACAACCACCACAGGGACGCCAACAACTACCACAGGAACACCAACTACCACAGGGACACCGACAACTACCACAGGGACACCAACTACCACAGGGACACCAACAACCACCACAGGGACGCCAACAACCGTCACAGGGACACCAACAACCGTCACAGGGACACCAACAACTACCACAGAGACAACAAGAACTACGTCAGTGACACCAACAACTATCACAGAGACATTAACGACTGCTACAGGGACACCAACAACTACACCAGGTGCAACAACAACTTCCACAGGGACACCAGCAACTACTAAAGAGACACCACCAACTACAACAGGTGCAACAACAACCAGCACGGGGTCACCAACAACTACTAAAGAGACACCACCAACTACAACAGGTGCAACAACAACTACGACGGGGACACCAATAACTACCACAGATGCAACAACAACTGCCACAGGGACACTAACAGTTACCAAAGAGACACCAACAACTACAACAGTTGCAACAACAACTGCCATAGGGACAGCAACAACCACCACAGGGCACCACCAACCACTACAGTCACATCAGCAACTACCACAGAGACACCAAGAACAACGACAGGGACACCAACAACTACCAAAGAGACACCAACATCTACAGCAGGTGCAACAACAACTATCACGGGGACACCAACAACTACCACAGTGCAACAACAACTGCCACAGGGACACCAGCAACTACCAAAGAGACACCAACAACTACAACAGGTGCAACAACAACTACCATGGGACACCAACAACTACCAAAGAGACACCAACAACTACAACAGGTGCAGCAACAACTACTACGGGGACACCAACAACTACAACAGGTGCAACAACAACTACCACAGGGGCACCAACAACCACAACAGGTGCAACAACAACTATTTACACGCCAACAACCACCAGAGAGACACTAACAACCACCACAGAGACAGAAACAACTTCCACAGGGATACAGGCAACTACTATAGGGACAGCAACAACTACCATAGGGGCACCAACTACCACAGGGACACCAACAACTACCATAGGGGCATTAACAACTACCACAGGGACACCAACAACTACCACAGGGACACCAACAACTACCATAGGGGCATTAACAACTACCACAGGGACACCAACAACTACCACAGGGACAACAACAACTACCACAAGGACACCAACAACTACCACAGGGACAACAACAACTACCACAGGAACACCAACAACCACCGCAGGGACGCCAACAACCACCACAGTGACATCTGAAACTACAACAGGGACACCAACAACTACCGCAGGGACGCCAACAACCGTCACAGGACACCAACAACCGTCACAAAGACACCTACAACCATCACAGGACACCTACAACCATCACAGGGACATCAACAACACTACAGGGACACCACCAACTACTACAGGGACACCAACAACTACCACAGGGACACCACAACTACTACAGGGACACCAACAACTACCACAGGGACACCAGCAACCACCACAGAGACACCAAAAACCGTCACAGGGACACCAACAACTACCACAGAGACACCAACAACTACCACAGAGACACCAACAACTACCACAGGACACCAACAACTACCACAGGGACACCAACAACCACCACAGGGACGCCAACAACTACCACAGAGACACCAACAACTACCACAGAGACACCAACAACTACCACAGGGACACCAACAACTACCACAAGGACGCCAACAACTACCACAGGGACGCCAACAGCTACCACAGGGACGCCAACAACCGTCACAGGGACACCAACAACCGTCACAAAGACACCTACAACCATCACAGTGACACCTACAACCATCACAGGGACATCAACAACCACTACAGGGACACCACCAACTACTACAGGGACACCAACAACTACCACAGGGACACCACCAACTACTACAGGGACACACACAACTACCACAGGGACACCAACAACCACCACAGGGACGCCAACAACTACCACAGGAACACCAACTACCACAGGGACACCGACAACTACACACAGGGACACCAACTACCACAGGGACACCAACAACCACCACAGGGGACGCCAACAACCGTCACAGGGACACCAACAACCGTCACAGGGACACCAACAACTCCCAAACAGAGACACCACCAACTACTACAGGGACACCAACAACTACCACAGAGACACCAACAACTACCACAGGGACACCAACAACTACCACAGGGACAACCAAAACAACACCACAGGACACCAACAACTACCACAGGGACACACACAAACTACCACAGGGACACCACAACTACCACAGAGACACCAACAACTACCACAGAGACAACCACACACCAAAGGGACACCAACAACTACCACAGGGACACCAACACCATACCACAGGGACACCGACAACTACCACAGGGACACCAACAACTACCACAGGGACACCAACAACTACCACAGGGACACCAACTACCACAGGACACCAACAACTACCACAGAGACACCAACAACTACCACCAGGGACACCAACAACTACCACAGGAACACCAACAACTACCACAGGGACACCAACTACCACAGGGACACCAACAACTACCACAGAGACACCAACAACTACCACAGGGACACCAACAACTACCACAGGGACACCAACAACTACCACAGGAACACCAACAACTACCACAGAGACACCAACAACTACCACAGAGACACCAACAACTACCACAGGGACACCAACAACTACCACAGGGACACCAACAACTACCACAGATACACCAACTACCACAGGGACACCAACAACTACCACAGAGACACCAACAACTACCACAGGGACACCAACAACTACCACAGGAACACCAACAACTACCACAGGGACACCAACATCTACCACAGAGACACCAACAACTACCAAGGACACCAACAACTACCACAGGGACACCAACAACTACCACAGGAACACCAACAACTACCATAGGGACACCAACAACTACCACAGAGACACCAACAACTACCACAGAAACACCAACAACTACCACAGGGACACCAACAACCACCACAGAAACACCAACAACTACCACAGGGACACCAACAACTACCATAGAGACAACCACAGCTGCCACTACACAGACAGTAACAACAACAACCACTCAGACACCAACGATAAACACTACACAAACACCAACAACAATCTCAGAAAAAGAGCGTCCTACAACAACCGTGGCAGCAGAAACAACCTCTCAGTCGACTACTGCAACAAACACATTGAGAACGTTTCTGACCATCTCAGGTAAGTGCCTGGCTGTCCCTCTGCGACTCTCCTTCTATGGGCACACTGAAATTCTACCTTTCAGCACCAACACAGCATCCGCGAATACATAGCTACGAACAAACACCACCACACGGGTGCAAACAACCGCTACACTAATACCTCCAACCACCACACGCGTCCGAGAAGATAAAAAACTAATGTTGTGTGACAGAAACGAAGAATTTTAAATGCCATTATGAAATGTCCTTCAAAGGACCGTTGTTCCTCACATGATTCCATTCTTCCTCGAAACTCACACCTGTGTCCACGCCCGCACAGACGAGGACCATGAATCATTCAACGTTACACATGCATTACTGACAAAGTCCACACGAACACCAACACACGTATCAGTGACATGAGTCACACAGATACCAACAACACCCACACACGCATCACCAATAATGTCCACACAGGTACCAAAATGAACACCCATAAGCTGTATACATTCATAACCATTCCCAAACAGATACTAACAGCTTTTTCACACAGACATCCGAAACGATGTCCACAAAGACATCCAAATTAATTTCCACACAGAAACGAAAAACAACTTGTACACAATCACCAAAAATAATGTTCACCAACAATTTCCACACAGAGGCTAACCACGTCCGGACAGATACAAAGATATTTTGTACCGACACCAGTTTCAATCACAGAGACAACGAACAAACGCTTCAACAGAGACGCCGATAACAAAACACAAACATCAACCACTTCCACACAGTTAACAACAACTTCTATACATACATCACCGACCACTTCCACAAGGACGATAACCACCTTCACACAAATACCGACCACCCCCACGCAGACACCTACCACTTGCAAGCAAGTAACACCAACAATTTCCACACAGACAGCAATCTTCACTTCTAAACAAAAAATCAGCAATAACTTTCACACATGCACCACCTACCATGTGCACACACACACACACACACACACACACACACACACACACACACACACACACCACACACACACACACACACACACACACACCACACACACACACACACCCGTCTAATATCACTATGTGGATAGACGTTAAATTGAAGACAACAACAACAACAACACACACATACACACACACACACACACACACACACACCGATTTTAACGAAATTTTTTGGAATGATGGAAGATGGCCCAAGCGCAAATTCCGTACAGTTTGGTGCGAATCGGATCAAACTGCGGTGCCAGTATCCGTCCGACTGTAGTGGAAGTCTGCGTTCTCGC
>CM031595.1:158603908-158621375 GCA_018398815.1 Conus ventricosus
ACACGCAATGTCACTTACATGACCCAGTAGGGTAGGTATGCCTATTATCATGCAATGTACATTTAGGGGCTACCTATACGCATGGACGCGTGCGTGCGCGCGCGGAGGCGCGCGCGTACACACACACACACACACGCACAGACAGACACACACACACACACACACACGCGCGCGTCATACACATACACACGCACGCACGCACGCGCGCGCGCCCTTGCACACACACACACACGCACGCACGCACGCACACACACACACACACACACACACACACACACACACACACACACACACACACACACACACGGTATCACTTACCTGACCAAAGTATGCCGATTTTCATGCAATGCGTGCAATGTATTATCACACGCACACACTCTCACTCGCCATCATTAATATAATCCAAATATTCCCTTTTTGAATGACGTTGAATGAAATTCACGTCACCAGGTTTATCATTACGAAATCAAACGCGTTTTCATCCCGCCAACTTAAAACATACACAAACATGGGTTTAGTGGAATGGCCTGGCCTCACCGGTCCTGTTCACATCGCCGATCATCATTCAGAACCATACCCGACTTCCTAGCCTTTCGCACACATCTTGCTTCATCAGTTGCAATCGATTCACCTCTGTGACTTTGTTCCTCGTTGGCTGGTTTTGATTCCAGCTCCGTAGATTACTTTGCGCCTTGCCAGTGTTACTCAAGGCTTCTTCGTTGTTTCCTTCATACGCAGACTTCGAGGAGGTGGTCATTGGCGACCCTTACCAACACCAAACCGAGACAGTTCAGCCCTCATCCAGCCCAACGGTCCCCGAGTCGTCGACTTCAGCCGCTGCCGCCGACACTACGACTCTGCTGGCCACGTCGACTGTTGGTGAGCTTTGTGTTTTTTAATTTTCAGATAACACACAGTCAAAGATTATATTGTTATGCTGAGTAGCTCAAGGTGGTAAGTTCGAACCACCCATGGTGTCGGTTTTTTACGGCTTGAAAACTCCCTCTGTCATCTGTGTGGTACATGATTCAGTTCAGGGATTGCACAGGCGGTAGAAGGAAGGGTTCGGTTCCCCCTTCGATAACGCCGTGCTCTGGTCATAAGGAACTTCTGACAGTTCATCGCTTCTTCGGCCGTTAGGCTGTGAGACTTAAACCTGTTTTTACCACTGTATGTGTAGGTAATGAGCTTAGTATTGTTTGTGATGTGTGTGTGTGTGTGTGTGTGTGTGTGTGTGTGTGTGTGTGTGTGTGTGTGTGTGTGAAACTTAGATTTGTTCTTAAAACACCGTCCACTTTCTTTGAGAATCAACAAGCCCCTCAACCTCCAGAGTCAGAAAAATCAGGGGTTGTTGACACTGACACTGACACACTGAAAAACCGGTTGACCGATATATGAAAAATCCAGTCACTGTCAGTCATCCATAATCTAAGTCTAGGCAAAAAAGACTCATACGTATCTTTGTGGCAATAAAAATAATAAGATTTCTATAATTGTCGTGTAGCATTCAGTCTTGAAAGTAGTGAGCAATTTCTGATAATTATCCTTATAAAAAAAAAACACCCCAGAAAACAGAAGGGACTGGACGGAAGGGACTGGAGTTTAAAGAAAAAAAATTACCTCCACTCTCTAGATGTAGATGAATATTCATGAGATCTAGGATTATGGTGAAAAAAAATACGTGTTTCATTTACCATGAAAATGTGGGGAGGGTGCATTGGAATCTGCAGTTTCAAGAACTTGCGACATTTATTCCATGATTAACAAATGCTCTTTCAATCTAAAGCTGCAGCAATACCCTAACGTGTGTGTGTGTGTGTGTGTGTGTGTGTGTGTGTGTGTGTGTGTGTGTCCCTCCGTTTCCCTTCAGAAGTGGACCAATGCGCATCCAGCCCATGCCCAGACAATGCTGAATGCACCAACACTGCTGAAGGCTTCTTCTGCTCCTGTCTCTCTGGCTATGAAGATATCGGCGGTCTTTGCACAGGTCAGACCAGCTTGTTGCTCTGGGAGGGTAGGTTGGTTGGGGGGGGGGGGGGGGGGGCGTGAGAGGTTGTGTTGTATATGGATGTGATTTGTTGTTCGTTCAGGTGCTCTGGAAATCACAGCAGCAGAAGGTAGTACCTTTAAACTGCATGCACTTGCGAGCACGTAGGCTAGGACAAAAATGTGCGTTCGTACATATACAAACACACACACAGCAAATACAGAGACAGTTAAACTAGACATACACACACACGCGCGCGCGCGCGCGCACACACACACACACACACACACACACACACACACACACACACACACACACACACACATCACACACACACACACACACACACACACACACACACACACACACACACACACACACACGACTGTCGAGCATCATCAAATTGTCTGCAGATAGGGAGAAAAAATTCGAACATGGATGAATGTTTATGATGGTTAGTAGGAATTAAGTCTTTCCTACGTTCAAACGCAACGGTTAAGAAAAATGGTGAAAATGCAGACAAGAGATAATTAAATAAAAGAAGTGTTTGATCTATTGATTTATTCTATTGGTCCTCTCTCATGCAGATAGCCACCCAAAACTTTAAAAAACTTAAAGCAACAATGAAAAAAGATATTTCATAAAATTGTTTTGTACCAATTGCCCCAACACACGCACGCAAAACGAAAAAGAGGAGAGAAAGTGTGTGTGTGTGTGTGTGTGTGTGTGTGTGTGTGTGTGTGTGTGTGTGTGTGTTTGTGTGCGTGTGCGTGTGTGTGTGAAACTTAGATGTGTTAATAAAACACCGTCAACTTTCGTTGAAAATCGACAAGCTCCTCAAACACCAGAATCAGAGCAATCGGGCGTTGCAGACACTGACACTGACACACTGAAAAACCGGTTGACCGATACACGAAAATTTCAGTCATCTGTCAGTCATTTATAACCTAAGTCTGAGCAAAAATGACACATACGTATCTTGTGGCAGTAAAAATGATCAGATTTCAATGATTGTCGTGCAGGATTCAGTTTTGAAAGCATTGAGCAAACCCGACAGCGAATATTGACTGCATATCTTCAGTAAACTTGATGCTAAAAGAGTGTAGAGGTGAGAGTGGTTTGTTGATTGACTTGCCGACGTTCATGGTTGAACACCTGTAGCTCTGGGGTGAGCTGGAGACGAGTGTATAGAGAGCAGAACATGAACGAAACAAAACAGAACAAAACTCTACAAAGAAAACCTCCAACACTTGAGTGCCAAGAAGAATCTTCACAGGGCATATGACCTAGATTTTTTTCAGTTTTTGCAAAAGATATTTGCTTCCTCATTTCATGATATTAAACGTTTTCTTTACAACCATTCAAAGATCTAACCTTTAGAAAAGAAAATGGTTAAATTGACAGCACATAGCCAGTAATTATAATAATGGTGAGATTAGGGTGACATGTACATTATAATCACTCGGTTACGTTTTCCTGATAAAACAGCCACACAGACGAACTGGTCAAGAAACGTGAAAGTACCACCGCTACACGTGAAAGATAACAAGGTATCTCCAGTTTTGTTTGCTGTTCAGATGTGGACAGAAGGGTCTGGAGTTTCAAGACAAAAAAAAATACCTCCACTCTCTGAATGTAGATGAATATTCATGACATCTAGGATTTTGGTGAAAATAAAATAACGTGTTTCATTTACCATGAAAATGTGGACGGTGCATTGGAATCTACAGTTACAAGAACTTTCACCGTTTACTCAATGATTAACAAATGCTCGTTCCAATGGAAGCTGCGGTAATACCCGAAAGTGTAAATGTGTGTGTGTGTGTGTGTGTGTGTGTGTGTGTGTGTGTGTGTGTGTGTGTGTGTGTGCGTGCGTGCGCGTGCGTACGTGCGTGCCGTGCGTGCGTGCGTGCGTGTTTGCGTTTCCCTTCAGATGTGGACGAATGCTCGTCTAACCCGTGCCCAGACAATGCTGAATGCACCAACACTGCTGGAGGGTTCTTCTGCTCCTGTCTCTCTGGCTATGAAGATGAAGGCGGTCTGTGCACGGGTGAGACCAGCTTGTTTCTCCGGGAGTGGGATGGAGATGGGTGGGTTTGTGATGCATATGAATGTAATTTGTTGTTGGTTGGGTGCTCTGAAAATCACTGCTGTAGATGCAAGTATCGTTTATTTGCACGCACTTGCGTGCACGTAGACCTGGACGAAAATCTGCGTATGTACATATACAAGCAAGTACACAGCATACACAGAGACAGTTAGACTAGACACACACACACACACACACACACACACACACACACACACACACACACACACACATTTTTAGCCAATACAAGAGAAGCGGATCAGATTCTGGTGTGAAAACCATGTGAACATTCAAATTTTCAGATGCGTGCGCAACATTTTTGGCTCTGTTGATCAGTTCGTATATCTGTTTTACTTAACCAGTTTTTGCCGGTTTTCTTTTTCTGTTTCCTTCTGTTTATTTTACTTTCTTTCTTTCTATCTTTCTCTCTTTTTCACTTCTATTTTCTTCATTCCCCCATTTTTTTTTTAACATTGATTTGTTCGTTTCTTTAAACGTTAATTCAGACAAGTAATTCCATACTGTTTCATTTAGCCCTATGGCAGTGACTGGAACTTACCCTAAAAAAAGCGTAGCTTATACTCATGTAGGCCTATACTTCATACACAAGCGAATACTGAGGCAGAAAAAATGTGTGCGATAAATGCTGATAATTGTATGTCGAAGACGTGGACGAGTGTGCGGAATCCGAGGCCTGTTCTGCTCATGCTGTCTGCCATAACACTGAGGGTACCTATACCTGCACGTGCAACTCGGGTTACTATGACCTCAACGACAAGTGCGCAGGTGAGTGAGAAAGACTTTGTCGTCACTGTTATCACCTATTTACGTATTGATGCTGTTTCAAAACTGTGATCGAGTACAAAAGCAGTGGTAGTGGATGAGAGAGAGAGAGAGAGAGAGATGAGAGGGAGAGAGATGAGAGAGAGAGAGAGAGAGAGAGAGATGAGAGAGCGATGAGAGGGAGAGAGATGAGAGAGAGCGAGAGAGCGAGACTCATCCCCATTTCAGTGTCAACTTCACTTCACTCATAGCCCAGCCAACCGGAGAACGGTGTAGTCACGACATAGTAACAATAGGACCTCTACGGGGAAAAGATAGAAACAGAACAGGGTTGTTCACAAAATATTGCAAAAAATCTATAATGAAATAGCTGAACTTTGATATCTTTAAGGCGGAAAAAAATAGCAGTGCAAGAGCTAGACATTCTGCTTAATTTATCTCCCCAAAAAATAAAAGAAGAGAGAAGCGGAAAATCTGATGATAAAAGGAACAGTGCCACAAAAGGTAACAATAATACCACGCTGGCAAATAGACGCTGCAGACCTGGCAGCTAAAGTTCAAGTGGACACTGCAGAAAAGACGGTCTAAAGTAGACATAAGAAATGCCATATTGGTGAATCATCAACAGGCACTGTGCCATGGATGGTTCGCGTCCACTCTGGACAGTGTTCACTGTGAAGTCTTTCAAGAATAAAGACAAACAAGTGGACTTTAAAGGCAAAAAAGCAGTCGACGATTGTATTGAAAATGATAACAAAAAGGCAAAGTCAAAGGGAGTGACTGAGAAAAGGAATTTATAGAAGGCAGGAATAAAGTATATATTGAGAGGGCCATAGTCAACTTTACGATGTGTGTGTGTGTGTGTGTGTGCGGTGTGCGTTGTGCGCGGCGTGCGTGCGTGTGTGTGTGTGTGTGTGTGTGTGTGTGTGGCGGTGGCGCGCGCGCGTGTGTGTGTGTGTGTGTGTGCGCGCGTGTGTTTGTGTGTGTGTGTGTGTGTGTGTGTGTGGTGTGTGTGTGTGTGTGTCGTTTCCCTTCAGATGTGGACGAATGCTCGTCTAACCCGTGCCCAGACAATGCTGAATGCACCAACACTGCTGGAGGGTTCTTCTGCTTCTGTCTCTCTGGCTATGAAGATGAAGGCGATCTGTGCACGGGTGAGACCAGCTTGTTTCTCCGGGAGGTGGGATGGGGGAGGGGTGGGTTTGTGATGCATATGGGTGCAATTTGTCGTTGGTTAGGGTGCGCTGGAAATTGGAAGTATCTTTAAAATGCACACACTTACGAGCATTAGACTTGGACGAAAATATGCGTGTACATATACAAGCACACACAAAATATATACAGAAACAGTTAGACTACCACACACACACACACACACACACACACACACACACACGCCCGTCCGTGCGCGCACACACACATGCACACACACATACACACATACACGCACGTACGCACGCACGCACGCACGCACGCACGCACGCACGCACCGCACGCACACACACACACACACACACACACACACACACACACACACACAAAGATTGTCGAGCATCATCACAATTGTCTGCCGACAATATAGTTTCAAGGTGACATATAAGAAAAATCTTACTTCAGTTTTTATACAATGTAAATATATAAATGACGTTAACAATAACTTGAAAGGAGAGTAAAGTTGTGTGTATCCAAAGCAGGGGGATGAACCTGTCTGAAACAATTTACGAATCTAGGCTGGTTGAATTCAGATACAAACATTACAATCTGATATGATCCACATTTGGACATTCTCAAACGGTCCCAATGCTGAATCTTTACAAAGCATTCTTACCATCACGCCCTCATATTTTATCATTTTGTATTTGCAAGGAAAAGACCATGTTTGTGGATATTTCTCACTGTCAAAATTCAATACCAGAACTAAGACTTAATGCATTTTGAATATATGTACTGTTTAAAACAAACGTTTCCCCGTCTGTCTATAAAGGAACTGATATCGTGATGTTACGATTTATTTATGTTGTAACAAACATCATTTTTACTGTGGTTGAAGAAAGAAACACGATTTCTTTGATCAGCAAATTCTTCCTCAGCTGATGGTAAGCGATTTGCATGAGCAAAGAAAGTTTGATTTTTGCTATGTTTAGTATGAACAGGTAAAACTTTGAATCATAAAGACCCTAAAAAGTAGAGAGAGAGAGAGAGAGAGAGAGAGAGAGAGAGGAGAGAGAGAGGAGATGATTCAGGATTTTTTTCGATTAGTTAAGGCAAACGTCCTCTGTGAAAGGGTGTGACATTCAGACATTACAACAAGGTTATCTGCGATAAAGTAGTTGCAAAAATAATGCATGCAAGACAATGCACAAAATATATTGTCAGCATCAATAACAACTGAATGGAATTATGTAATGAGCGGCAACCATATGATGATGCTGAAGACAGGACCACTGATCTGTACAAATATACAGCAGGAAGTTTCTCATTGTATATCCGTGTTTTTTCTCCCGAAAAAAGAGCGAATCTAAAGTGACTGGGGGTGATTATAATATTTAGGAGGTATAAACTAGTTCCTTGAATCACCAAGGGTAGGACAACTGAGTGCAAATGTGATTGACTTCCGTAGTAGTTTTACATAATGGACATGTTACTGATTGTCAGTTTGATATAACGGACATTTTATTGCGTTCTCACTGTACTCTTCATGCCTGTCAGACTGGGCAACTAAACATGGAAAACAAAATATAACCGAAGTCTGTTGTATATATCTAGTTATGACTAACAACTAGTACAGTTTGATTCAGTCATGGAACGTTTAAAATGTCCATATTAAAAAAAAGGAAACAACGTTACACGTGTCCGTTGATACATCAATATCGTCTATCTTTCATGCCATTTTTCAGTGAAATGAGAAACATATAGTATAAAAAAGAGAGAGGTGGAGAGAGAGAGAGAGAGAAAGAGAGAGAGAGAGAGAGAGAGACAGAGACAGACAGAGAGAGACAGACAGACATACAGACAGACAGACAGACAGAGACAGACACGGAGAGAGGCACAGAGAGAGAGAGAGAGAGATGAAAGAGAGAGTAGAGAGAGATGAGAGAGAGAGAGAGAGAGAGAGGAGAAAGATGTATCTGTGTATGTAGTGTTTTACACAATGAAGCTGCCTTGCAGATGTGGACGAGTGCCAGACAAACCCGTGTCCGCCCCACTCTGACTGCAACAACTCCCTGGGTTCCTTCTTTGTGTCTGCCATTCCGGCTTCCAGTCCAAGGAAGGACTTTGTCAGAGTGAGTACAAACCAGAGAGGCACCTTTGAAATAGTTGCCTGCATCGATTCACGCATCGAGGCCAGTGTGAGTATTAGTCTGGTTGATCCAGGTGAAAACGTTTGAGGGAAGGGGGGGGGGGGGGGGGGGGAGTCAAAGTCAAAAGTCAAAGTCAAAAATGTTTTAATGTCAGGCCTCCGGCCCATAACATGGGAGCAATAGCACAACAAGAATATTTAAACTGAATAAACTGCATCCTTAAGTTTAACGCTTTGTAAACAAAATTAGATAACCGTTAAAACAACACCTTCGTTTTCATTGACATAAGTAGGTAGAATTTAAACATACATGGTTTATGGAAATATTTGGGCTGAATAAATTCGTTTCTTATTTCATCGTACAGAGGACATACAAGAAAAAATGCAATTCAGTTTCTGGTGTGTTTCTGCAGAACGGACATAATTTATCATTAACACTGTTCTCTATATACTGTAAGAAATGTGACTTCAGAGGAGACATTCCAATCCGAAATCTTGCAAATGTTCTTCGAATTTGTACATTCTTAACAAGATACATATCAGGGCTGAGAATCAATGTGCTCTTGATATGCGAATAAACACTGTAAATTCGTGAGACTGCAAGGAGCATGCCAATTCTGATTATAACATCTATCAATCTCTGTTTGAATTCTCTCATAAACATATTAATGCTTCCAACACACTGTGCCTCCCAAACGACACCAAAACTAAATTCATATAAAACATTACGAATTCTGCAGGCCAATGTGGTATAGTTTTGCCTCTGCAGGGACAAAAGCATTTTATACGCCTTTTTTGGATACCTATCATCATTCATATATACTACCCGCAGCCAAAATTTAACACACCTGAATATGTGTTGACAAAAATGGGAAACCTTCCAATTTCTCCATAAACTAAATGTCTTGGGACTTTGGATGAACACCCACAAACCTTTTCAAAGCAGACAGATGCACTCTTTCAATGCATTCTTGGTCCTGTGACAGTCCCCAAATTTCTGGCCGTACGTCAAAATTGGCTGAATCTGGCAATCAAACATTTTTAAGAATATGTTTGGAGAATGTTCTCAATGGACAATAGAAGTTTCATAATAACACAAATACCGTTTTTAGCGCGATCTGCGAGGTCTCGTAATGTAGGCTGAAAAGATAGCTTTGTTGTTAGATATATTCCTAGATATTTGTACATGCTCACAATTTTTAACTTTTCTTCTCCAAAATACCATTCTTCATTCATGGAAAGATAGCACCGTTTCTGTAAACTACTATATTAGATTTCTCCATGTTAACTATCAGATCTAGGCGCTTAGAGTGTTGTAAAGTATATTCAGTTGTGTCTGCAGACTACCACGCTATCTGAAAATAATGCTCATCGTCAGCGAAGAGCAAAATAAAAAGTTCTACAATATCAGGATACAGCTGATTCATGTCTACCATTACTGATGACATCCTTAGTTAGCTCATTAATGAACAAGGAGAACAGGACAGGTGAGCATACTTCACCTTGCTTAAGGCCATGTGGGCAGAAGAAAATTTCAGATATATCACCACCTGCCGAACACGAGTCTTGACAACAGCGTACATGCTTTCTATTGCCAGGCATTTTTCCTTTAATACCATTGTTGCCTAAAGTTTTCCTAGTTTCTCTTATGAACCGTATCAAATGCTTTACGGAAATCAATAAAAGCAACATACAGTTTCCGATGTCTTACAAGCTGTTTCTGAATCAGTGCCATGAGCGTAAAAAACATGATCAGAGGTACTATGGTTTGCTCTAATCCAGCTGTTCTTCACCGATTATTTTGTTTCATCGATCCAGTTAGTAATTCTTTTGTTTTACACAAAGCTATACAATTTGCTACATCATTCAGCAGTGAGATTCCCCTGTAGTTGTCAGGCACGTTCATATCCCTTTCTTAAATACAGGGTGTAAGATTGACAAGGACCATTCATCTGGATACAGGCCATTGTCAAAAATGTGATTGAAAAATTTAATCAAGAAAGGTACATATATATCAACACTGTATTTATAAAATTCTCCTAGCATACCATCCGGTTTCAGTCGCTTTTTGCCTCTTTAATGCTTTGATTGCACTTTTTATTTCATTATCAGATATTCTCTCGTTTAGAGAGTCAATATTAATATCAAAGTCAGCGTCGGAGACACATTCAAAACGATCGCTACAACATTGCCCAGAGCATTTTCATTTGCAACACCATTAAATACATTATTAAAGTGGTTATACCAATCTTCAATGGAAATCATTGGTTGGGTAGAATTAGGTTGACAGATCGAATGGTTATCCAGAATTTCTTTGGATTCTTCAAATTATTTGTAAAGACATTATGATATTCTCTTATAGCTTTTTTTCTTTTGCCTAATTAAACTCCTTATAGGCTGTTCTCTTCGCACAATATGCTGCCCTGTCTGTATCATTATGGGATCTTGAACTCCTGTGTAAATCTATTCTTAACAATTTTCTGCTTTGTTTGCACTCAAGGTCAAACCAGACCTATTTTTCTCGGTTCCAAGGAAATATAGTTTTCTTTCATACATTCCCAGCATATCTGAAACACTCATGAAGTCTGCACAAGGCAAGGTTTACATCAGACTCAATTAAAAATGTTGCTTCGTTCAACAGACCTTGGACATACTCGGTTTGCATCAAAGCGGAAAACGTTAGCATGTTTTTGATCCTCCCATTTCTACTTCGCAATAGTAGTCCTTTTAACTTCTTCTCTTTCTACAACACATCATTACTGTCAATCGTAAAAGCTAAATCACCACTGCATGTTTAGATTCAACTTTACAAACTATGTTAAAGTCGGCACATCGAGAAAGTAACCCACGTGAAACTATGAAGTAATCTAGAACACTACTACCGGTTGGAGAAATATACGTAAAATCGCCTGAAATTTTAATACTCGCAAGCCATTTACAATAGACAAACCAAACATTTCTCACACAGTGATCAAATAACGACCAAAAGAGTTCGTAGTAGCATCTCTTGATTCCCTAGTTATAGACCTTGGTCTGCGGGAGTGGAAACCTCCCCCCCCTGGGGGGAATTTTTGACTTAATTTTCTAGAAGCTTATGATATTGGAGAAACATTTGACATGTTACCCCTTGGTAACAGGTTATTTTGGCAGTGAGAGCTGCATTAATAGTGTATTTTTTCCTCTTTGGCCCTTGTATTTAGCATTGTGGGGTAGGTGTGTTCACTCTATGTTTGTCACACATAATCTGGCTTGATATCTCATAGGTTTGTCATGAATGGCATCTTAAACAATTTTTCTCGATATATCTGCACACTATTCTGCTGGCATTTACAAAAAGAGATACAGTGATGATGTTTGTGCATGGGCATCCGAATCGCATGCAGCTGAAATCTGTCGTACCATTCAACCACAGCTGTGCGCTGTTCTGTTCCAGCGCAGTCGAGCAGTCGACACTTTTCCACGTTTCTTGCTAGTGTTTGTGTTTCCACAAGTGTGTATCACAAAACAGTTTATGTTTACTTAGGCCTAGATCATTGTGATACAGAGAATGTCTATGAAAAGTAAGTACTGTACATACGTTAGCGTCTGATCGGTGTCTCTCATGGTCACACCTATCTTACGAAGGCGCATGTGTATTTTCTTCTTCTTGTCGCTACATCTAAATGTTGACTTTGTAAAGAAATCAAACATGCAAAGCAGTCATGTATGCATGTCACTGCGTGCTTTAGCCTACTGTGATCTCTGTCTGCGCATGATGTATGCATGTCCTTGGTAAACCCACCTCACCTCATCTCCACCTCTCTCTCTCTCTCTCTTCGTCTCTCTCTCTCTCTCTCTCTCTCTCTCTGTGTAAAGCGTTCATGCACACCTCAGTTCTACACACCTCCGCCCATCCCATCCACGTCGCGCGCGAGTCAGTTATTTCGGCCAGACTCGTGCTGAGCGTGCCTTTATAAAAAAAAACCGCTGCTTGAGTTCGTTGCTAGTTTTAGTTCTGCGTTCTTCACCACTAGTTTGCCAAAAGTGTATGAATTGGGCAAACCGCTTTGCCGCATTATAGTATCCATTTGTTTTTAACCATCTTGTTTCAGGTCATTGGGAATGGGCAGGTGTGCAGTCTCTGACTACACTGTAATGAAAAATGCATCATCTTCTCCATGAGACACGTCCTGTGTGAAGTCAGATTTGCACCATGGTAGATGAACAACCAGTGACTTTTAAAAGCACACCCAAATGCAAATGAAAATGTTCAAGAGATGGGAGAACATGTATAATTCATTTCAAAAACAACAGAAAGAGAAGACTATAACCACTAACTGAAGAAAGTAAACAAATTATCCAGACGTCTCTCCACTTGAGACGTGCTTCAAATGTAGCATGTCATAGACTAGATCAGATTGTGATTGTATTCCAGAAGACATGGACTTTACTCGCCATGGTTATCACAGAAGCTGTTATGCACGGTTTACCAATGTGAAATTTGCCAGGAAAAGGAAACATGAGACAGAGAGTGAAGAAGTTTGCAGGACATCTAAACCAAAGAGGACTGCTGTTGCTACATCAGGCCCATTGCTTCCAAACGACAGATGCATTTTTTGCAACAAAAAATTCAAGAAGAAAGCTTCAAAAGGAGTTGCTGTTTTGATAAACTTGTACAATGTGTCCACCAAGACGGCAGAAACAGTCCATAAAGGATGCAGCAAAAACTAAGCAAGATGACATTTTCACTCATTATCAAGATGTTAGATCTGGTAGCACGTGAAGCTCACTATCATGAGGGTTGCAGGAAAGACTATGTAAGATCTGAAGGCAGGCATGCTGAAACATCCACAGGCCAGATATCTGCTGAGCAGCAACAGGCACATGAGGGGGCATTTGAGTACATATGTGACTACATTGAAAATGCTTGATCAGAGGTGCACAGGTGGAGAGAATGACCATGCTGAGAGAGAAGTACTGTGGATACATGCAACAACATTCCCCTGACTTCTACAACACAAGATACAAGACTTACAAACTGAAAGAAAAGATAATGAAACGTTTTGGCTTCAGAATAAAATTTGGGCTCCAAACCATCGCAGTGAACTTGTTTATTGTGACGAACTTGCCAGAGGTCAGGCAGTTGAGACGCGTTTGTGGTCAGCAGCTTCAGAAGAAAGGCGACTTGAGGAGTCTGCATATGTCCTTCGTCGACACATCTTGGATGCTTTTAGAGCTGCACCTGACATGCCATGGCCTCCATCTGCAGAGTACCTTCAGTTGATGCTGTCAATCCTCAGCTATTCTCACAGACTTTCTCCAAAATCTGTTATCTGGAAAGAGTAGTCTGTGGAGCAAAACAAAACCACCAGATTGGCATCCTCCATTGGCCAGGACATATGTTACTCTTTGACAGGGGGAAAGTGGAAATGCCCAAACATCTTCTTACTTGGAATGTCTATCAGACATGTTACTGGTAGCTCTGAAGTTCTAAGTCTCTTGAATCGTTTTGGGCACGTTGCTGGATACAAAACAGTTGTAGACTTGAGACTGCTATGGCCAACTCTGTACATCAGTGTGCTAGTCTTCTGCCTTCAACGGTGAGTTTGGGGCAGGAACAAGGTGATTCATTTCTGCTGGGATAACTTTGACCTCAACGAGAAGAAACCCTTTCAGGAGCTGACACCACCCACTCACTCATGGCATAGTTATTCAAGAGGTTACAGGAGACACAGTGCTGACACAGTTCCTTCTCAAACAGAACTCCCCTGCTCATCAAAACCAGCAATGCTCCGTGCAGTATGAACCAGAAACGTACCACCCTGCTTTGCAAAAGAAAAGGCAGAACCAAGTTGAATGTTGTCGACACTCATTTCTCAAACCCAGAGGCTGTGTACAAAGCTAAACTTGCTGACTTTTGGTGGATTTTCTCCAGATTGAGGCCAAAGACGGAAATCAACTGGTGCTGGATGGGGAGGGTGGGTGTCTCTCACAGGAGAAGAAGGGTAGAAAAGATGAAGTCTACTGTTGACTACATGCAGTCACTGTTCTGAAGAAATTCCAATAAGATCCTGTTTCTGCAACACGTTTGCTACGCTTGGCAGTCCGGTCTTGGGCAATGATGCCATGGTGATGTTGAACGATTTGTCTGCTGCCTCTATGGTAGACCGAACTACACAAGTGTGAACAAACTGAGGTATGACCTGTGCTTGGAAAAGTTCCAGACTGGAGGAGGGTCAGGGCCTCTCTCAGGCTGTGATGGGACGGACCTGAGTTCCTTCCACATGCAAAACTTCCTCAGGCTTCATACTGAAGATCAAACTACCAGACCCTCATCTGGAAAAAGGCACACATTCAGAATCCTGACATGCCAAGCCCTGAGGGGAAAGGATGGCATGCAGGCAAATCTGGGCTTCGAATCCAGTGGACCGAGGGAGACATCCTTCCAAGAGAACTGGTGGACATTCTCTGTGAAGAAAATCCAGACCTTGAACAGGGAGCAACCACCTCAGCTTGGCAACTTGGCTGATGCTGTCTTTCACGATGGCTGTGACATCAGCAATGATAGGGCGAGAGGTTTTTATCTGTACTCAGAAACATGTCATTACCGTTGACAAGTTGTTTTTTGTATCGTACTGTGTTTTCATATGCTTTTAGACTTGTTTGTAAATAACATGTTCCGATACTTGTATGGTTGTAAACTGTACATGAGCAGATAGCCTTTTCATTTCTTTAGTTTGGTACCAAATTTAATATAAATATTTAAGAAGAAATTTGATTTAAGAGACTTAAAGTACCCCACCCCTGAATAATCGCTATCGGTAGGGTTACTATAGTTTAATGCTCGTATATCCTTAAATAACCTGGTTACAGCGGGTAACATATGCCATAAATTTCAAAATGAACAAAGTATCAGAAAAATTCACCCACAAATCCCCCCCAGGGGGGGGAAGGGGGGGGCTATGGACAGGCCAAGGTCTATTATACTTTCATCCGAACTGTGTGAACAGTGGAAGTCAACATGGGACACCGCATCACACATTTCGTCCACAGGGTCAGAACTACTGGCATTAACAGAGCCAGTTCTTGAATTAAGGTCGCCAAATACAATCAGTGGCAAATCACCATTTACCCTAATTAGTTCAAAGAGGCAGTCTTCCAGCATAGAAACTCCATTGTATATATTTGTTTCAGCATAATATACAGAATTTTCGGGTGGCAAGTAAACTCCTAACAACAAACAATCAGTGTTTGTACCTAATAATTTATGAGACAGCTTCAGAGCAATCATGTTGTCGTATTCGATATTCAGTCTTTCAGCATATTTAACAAGTTTGTCTCTCACGAGAATGATAACACCACCGGACAGACGACCATGGACACTGTCTGAAACCTTTACACCAGGAGAAATAAATATCTTATGAGTAGGGAAAATTGATTCTGGTAAAGTTACGATGAAGGTTTCCACCAAAAGAACAATATCATAGCTATTTACAAAAAAAGACAAATCCGACACTTGAGTAATGCTCCAAAATCCTTCAATATTAAAGACCGCAAAAGAAAGTAAATTTTTATCAACATGTTTTGATCTGTCAAACGGTCTATTTTTGAATGATTGACTGGTTCCAACGTTGAAACATGAACTTTATTAATGTTTAAAGGGCTTTGGCCTGACCTTCATTTGCCACATTCATCAGCGTCCTCAGTTGTGGATTGACTACAGTGCCAGTCACTGGGGAGCTTTTGCTGCTTTGGACAGGAAGAAGTTTGTCCACTGCTAGACTGGCTTCTGGTCAACACTGGTGACGGCTGACTATCATGAACCGTTTTAGGTTTGGGTTGACGTGAACCCTAGTCTTGCCTTTACCCTCCCCTTCCCACCACACCTACATTTTCCGACGGCGTGTCTTGATGTGGGGTACTGGTAGGGGAGAACCTCTCCCAAAACCTCGAGGGGAACGGCGCCAGGAACTGGTGACAGCAGGTGATGAAGTGGTAGAGAGAACAGTATTTTACCAATCCTGACTCACTTGCTCAACCACCGTGTTTTTGGGCAAAAGTGGCCTGAAAGCCGCCTTTTCCTGTGGCGGAGAGAGAGAGAGAATCACCGGCAGACAGACAGAGAGAGAGAGACAGAGAGAGAGACAGACAGACAGACAGAGAGGCGGCAGACACACACACACACACACACGCAAGCGCATTATTACTGTTCTCTGACAAGTAAGACGTCAATAACCAAAAAATAACGATTATTTACAAACAAACATACTGTGCAGGGTTATCGTTTTTAATACTAATTTACTAAACTTTTTAGATTTCAGTTTTTGTTTAATCCTATGTTTTTCCTGGTCATTTTCAATAACATCATTTTCGCGCAAACATTCTTCAAATGAGTCTCTGTCTTTCATGTGAAATAAAACTACAGTCTTTAACTGTTCTCTAAAGTCTTTTAAAACGGAGTTATATTTCTGGCATAAAATCCACACACTTATTCTAGCATGTCTTCCGCTGAAAGCTAGTTTCGACAAAGTGTTTCTCTTTTTAACTATGTCTCTTTCTGCTGAACAGTCATCTATAATAAATAGTGTCTGCGTTCCTTCAAACAGTCTATAAAACTGTTCTAAACACTCACTCAGTTTATTGCTAGGATCAACTAAATATATGTTATCATCTGTCCATATAAACCTTCTATTATGATATGCTTTGTTCCATTTAAGTGTTGGACAGAAAACCACAATATGATTAAAATTATAACGATAAACTGTTTGTAATAGGTCTAGGACAAATATTGTTTTTCCACAACCAGTCTGCCACAAATTAATGAGCAATGAGGAGTTTTTGTCATAAAGTTTAACTGCTCCATAGTTTTATAACAGAACTTAATCTAATCCGGTTATTGTTTTTATCATGTCTCTGTTAAAACTTGTTCAGTATAATAAAATCCTATAAGGTCTAAATGTGTAAGATTAATCCAATTTAGTGCTGTAAGATTGTTTCTATTTAGACTAATATTGATTTTGTTGCTTGTTGTTATGACTTAATATCCTCACCATTGTGAAGAATGACAACAGTAACTTTAAGACTGTCAACGTCTAAGTTTTGCCAGCTAATTAGAATTCCTTTAAAAAGGACGTCACTAACGCCCACAACCCCATCCCTCTCCTTATCTTTTAAGACAGAAATTTCAAATATTATTGTGAACGTGTCTCCTAATTTCATTTGCGGAATGAACTGTAATTTTGTAGAAGCATCTTTTAAAACGCTTCTCTTCTGTGGAGGATGTACTGTTTTTCCCTAGGTTTATTTAAATTTTTTACTATTGTATTGG
>CM031595.1:158621475-158641475 GCA_018398815.1 Conus ventricosus
GGCAGTACATGGGTATCCTCTCCATCCACCCGGCAGTACATGGGTACCCTCTCCATCCACCCGGCAGTACATGGATACCATCTCTATCCACCCGGCAGTACATGGGTACCCTCTCCATCCACCCGGCAGTACATGGGTATCCTCTCCAATCCACCCGGCAGTACATGGGTACCCTCTCCATCCACCCGGCAGTACATGGATACATCTCTATCCACCCGCAGTACATGGGTACCCTCTCCATCCACCCCGGCAGTACATGGGTATCCTCTCCATCCACCCGGCAGTACATGGGTACCCCCTCCCATCCACCCGGCAGTACATGGATACCATCTCTATCCACCGGCAGTACATGGGTACCCTCTCCATCCACCCGCAGTACATGGGTATCCTCTCCATCCACCCGGCAGTACATGGGTACCCTCTCCATCCACCCGGCAGTACATGGGTATCCTCTCCATCCACCCGGCAGTACATGGGTATCCTCTCCATCCACCGGCAGTACATGGGTACCCTCTCCATCCGCCCGGCAGTATATGGGTATCCTCTCCATCCACCCGCAGTACATGGGTACCCTCTCCATCCACCCGGCAGTACATGGGTACCATCTCCATCCACCCGGCAGTACATGGGTATCCTCTCCATCCACCCGGCAGTACATGGGTACCCTCTACATCCACCCGGCAGTACATGGGTACCCTCTCCATCCACCCGCAGTAAAGGAGCACCTAGAGAACAGTATTTTACCAATCCTGGCTCACTTGCTACTCCACCCACGTTTTGGGCGAAAGTGCCCTAAAAGCCGCCTATTCCTGTTCTCTGACAAGTAACCAAAAAATAACGACCCTACAAACAAACATACTGTGCAGGGTTATCCGTTTTCAATACTAATTTACTAAACTTTTCAGATTTCAGTTTTTGTTTAATCCTATGTTTTTCCTGGCCATTTTCAATAACATCATTTTCGCGCAAACATTCTTCAAATGAGTCTTTGTCTTTCATGTGAAATAGAACTACAGTCTTTAACTGTTCTCTAAAGTCTTTTAAAACTGAGTTATATTTTTGACATAAAATCCACACACTTATTCCAGCATGTCTTCCACTGAAAGCTAGTTTTCGACAAAGTGTTTCTCTTTTTAACTATGTCTCTTTCTGCCGAACAGTCATCTATAATAATTAGTGTCTGCGTTCCTTCAAACAGTCTATATACTGTTCTAAACACTCACTAAGTTTATTGCTAGAGATTAACTAAAGATATGTCATCATCTGTTCCATTAAACCTTCTATCATTGATCTGCTTTGTTCCATTTAAGGGTTGGACAGAAACCAAATTTGATAAAATTTATATCGATAAACTGTTTGTAAAACTGGGTCGAGGACAAATATTGTTTTTCCGCAACCAGTCTGTTCCACAAATTAATGAACAAGAGGGGTTTTTGTCATAAAGTTTAATGCTCCATAGTGTTATAACTGTAACTTATCTAATCCGGTTATTGTTTTTATCCTGTTCCTCTGTTAAACTTTGTTGTTTCCCAACCAGTATAATAAAATCCTACTAAGGTCTTAATGTGTAAGATTAATCCAATTTAGTGCTGTAGATTGTTTCCTATTTAGATAATATGATTTTGTTGCTTGTTGTTATAACCTTTAATATCCTCACCATTGTTGAAGAATGACAACAGGTAACTTTAAGGACTGTTACGATCTAATTTTTGCCGCTTATTAGAATTCCCTTTAAAAAAAGGACGTTCACTAACGCCCACAACCCCATCCCTCTCCTTATCTTTTAAGACAGAAATTTCAATATTATTGTTGAACGTCTCCTGTCTCCTAATTTTCATTGCGGATGAAACTGGTAATTTGGTAGAAGCATCTTTTATAAAACCGCTCTCTTTCTGGGGAGGATGTAATGTTTTTTCCATACGGTCTTTATTTCAATCTCTTTCGACTATTGTCGTCTGGCATAGACTTACATGTAAAGGGCCAGAGTTGATGTTTTTGAAACTTTTTGACGGCTAAAAAATGTAAATGGGCTTATGAATTCTAAATTTTATTTCCCATTCTAAATATGGTTCTAAAGTGCCATTTAAATGTCAGGCTTTCGAACTATTTTATATTCTTACTGGCAAACATTATTTGCTTCTTAGATTGCGCAGTTGTTCTTGTTTAGAACTTTTTGCTGTCGCCAACCTCTTTGCGTTTATATCTCATCGTTAGTGTACTCAAAACCATTCAATGCGCCTAGTTCACCATTCTGTTCAAAGTCCGGCAACGGTCTGCATGGTCTTATAATTCTAAGGTTTTACACCTCACAGGCGTAATGTTAACTCCTCGGTTCTTAGGCCCACGCGACATTTTTAGTACAGTTTATTATGTATTTCCAAAACAATGTGTTAGTTATTGCAATTTCACAAATTTCCCTGCTTTGTCTGCAATTTTTATATGAAATGATCCAACATCCACCAAACTAATCTTTTAAACTGTAAATTAGGGAATTGTATAATTTCATTATCGCAATAGGCAGCTTTTTCCCTGCCGGTTTAAAGCTCTTAAAAATTTTGAGGGCCCTTCCTCATATAAGGTTTTGATCAGTGCTCCGCTCATCCAAAATGAACATAAAGTAATGAAAGTAATGCAAGATCGGGGGTTTTTCCCCTTAAAGTAGTTTTGTTTGGCGCAACAACAAATATTTTTAGTGATTGGCCGTGTTCAACTTTAAAGCCTACCTTTTTATAGCTAGCTCTTTTCAAATATTGTAATCTGCATTTTCAGTTCGAATGTTAATATTGTTTTAGTTTTGCATTGTTAAGTTTTATGAGAGTAATGCCGAATTTACTCATGCTTCTTTTAGTTGAGCAAAAACCGTAATAACCATCAGGTATTGTTATCTGGTTTGCTTTTGGAGCCCGCAACTTTTATAATCTTATTATTCCCTTGGTTTCGTTATATTAAACCCTTCGAATTTGTAAATTTATTTCTTGGAGCGCGACCGTTTTGGCCCGCAATTGGTATCTATAGCATGTTTCTAAAAAACGAAGGACTGTCTTGAGTTGTTATTGTTACAAACATTTTTAAAACAAATTAAAATTGAGTGCATTCAAAATATACTAGCGCAAAATATTCTGTTGGGCCGCACTACAATCTTAAAATTATAGCAACTGAACCCTGACATTGCTGTGACCCAGACTGTCGTTTCATAAAAAGGTGAATACTCCATTAGCTAAAATATCTTAACCCCCTATTAGAAAACGAGCACATCAGAAGCGTGGTTTAGTCATCCGATTGCGTTTTCATCGGAACCAGTTAAACTTTGCTGTGTTTTGCGCATCAACTGGGTGTGGTGTTGGCGTATGCCGATCATTTAAATCACCATGATCCTTTGGTGAGGTCAGTGTACAGATTTCATTTTTATTACTCCTTTTCAGGACGATTATTTTGTCCTGAACTGTCACAGCGACCACCATTACCAAATGACAAACCATTTAATCCATTCTGCACAGAATAGACTGAAGGCTTTTGATAGGATCTGTAAAGAATTCAAATTAACATCTAAGAAGGCTTTAGACAATAGTTGGATCTTAATCATGCATAGGCGTCAATTTATTTTCAGGGCACGCACCGAAAGTATAAACTTTGACCGGATGTTTCTCCTTTCAAAAAGTGTTCAGCCCTGGTCCACATAGAGCAAGAGCATTAAAACAGCATGGACAACATTTATCTTAGACGCTTCTTAAGTGCCTAACTAGGCGGGAATAGAACGATTAAAACGGACTCTATTCGTACGTTAGTTTGGTGTTTGCTAGGGTCGCAAAGCACAGGCAAGATCAAGCATAACTGATCCTTCTTACTGGCATTGACGCGCAAAAACAATACTTAGCATATTTAGAGGACGCTATTATTCTACAGTTGTTTACTTCAAGTATTCAAAGGTACCACATGTTTTTACAATACGAAGTTCGAAAGTAGACTTTGTTTTTCTGTTGGCACTGGTTTTACATGCTGCCTTCTTGGACCTCAGACTCCAGGTAGGAATAATAATAAAAACTATAATAATGAAATTTCTTATCGCAGGAAATGAACAGAAGGTTGGGAAAAAACGACATAAATCTGAGCCAGTAATATTACAAAGCGTAACAAACACCCAGATTAAGTCATCCAATCCCGAAGTCCAAACCCCCAAAGTCATTTGAAGACTCAACAAAGCTCGCGGACTTTGTTCGACGTTGACCTTGAATATTGAAAAAGACAGCGCTTTGTTATTGGTTTAACTGGCCTAGGATTACTTGGTCTTTTCTTACTTAATAGTATCACCAACTATTCGAGGAAAACTAATGTCCAAAGTGCTCGGCCAATAAAGCCATCACTTTGTTGCAGTATGACAAAAGCCAGCTTGACAATACTCCCCAATATTCTGGTAAAGAGTCTATAGCTTTACCGGCTTTTTTTTTAATAAATTCGCAAGATGATTCAAGCTGTTTTTTTACCATGATTTATCAGGCGGAGGCGGCGGAGGCATCAACTTTGGCCTCCACCGCTGCCTGTAATAGCATCACTAGGGTGGTACTTATTGCAAAATCCTATGGCTGTTTATAACGCTTACTAATTGTGAACTCCTTGCTCTTAAACGTGTTTGTATTCGTTCTGCTTTGTGTAGTGTCTTCATATAAATTTCTTTGGATTAGTTTCTCTTATTCTGTCACTTGAGATGTAATTTGTTTTCGGTTAGTAGTCTGCACTTCTAGGTCTGATGATCTCTCTTGTTCATGATCTTTTTAGTCTTTGGGACTATTCTTTTTTAATATTTCCCAAATGTCCTAAGTTGCGGTCATAGCCTCAAACGAGTTTTTTTTCTTTTTCTTTTTTTTATATGCTCATCTAGTTCACTAGTTTTGGCTAAATTGTTTGTTAATTGCTCTCATGGTTCTTAAAGCATGATCAAGGGCCGTTAGTTTCTCGCATAGGCAATGGGGAATCCATTTATTGTTTTTAACGCTGTTTCTTCTGAAAAATGGTTTCTGCTTATATTGTATTTATTATTCACCTGCTGATTTGGGATTTTTCTTCTTAAAGTTCCATGTTTTGCATTTGGTTATCTGTCGGAGTTTCTTGTAGTGTGTTTTGGAAGTTTAGCAACTGCCTCCGCCCTTAATTTTGGTCTTTGCAATGGCCAAGGCGATTGATCTTTCACACTGAGTCTTTTTCTAATGTGAAAACCACGGCTAAAAACTTTTGATGGTCGGGTTTAGTTGTAAGCCGAAACAAGTTGCCCTTGATCGTTTTTTTACAGACACAATGACCATCTTTTAATTCAAATCATTTGGGTCTATAATTTCGGGAGGTTCTGGCCTAAACTTTGTTAAATTGCTCCGACCGTACTTTCTGTTTATTCACGATGCATTGAGAGAGTTAAGCGTTGCTGTGTCAAGGATCATTTCACTTAATGTGTCTCACGTCAAAAACATCATAATCTTCTTCGCTTCAATTCCTGCCATGTTTTAAATAATTAACTTTTTATTTTGCTAATAAAAAAATGTCACAAGAATTATGGCTCGATTCTTGACCCGCATAGAAGCACTGAAAAAGCCCCTTGGCGTGCAGGGAAATAAAACGGAATATTACTGTTTCCAAAATAATCCATCTACTATTGATGCGATCAAATTCTTACTGTCATATTTCCAGACTCTAGGTGCGGTTGAATTAGTTTGTGCCAGGCTCGGCGCGTCTACTTTCAAAAAAGAACTCGTTTCACAACCGACCCAAACAGGGACAGTTGTACCGAATCTCGGGGCGGGCATTGTGTTTGTTAAGAAAATTTCTATAAAACGTTGAGGGGGCAAGAATATTTTCTTTACATAATGCAGACTATTTTTAACCTATTTGATCTATGGCTAACGGGAATGAAGGATGATATTGCGTTTCAAGAATCGAAAATGAAAGAAGCACTAAAACAATAGAATAGGCGCTGGAGATATAAGACTGTCAAAAAAGTATGTGTAGCTCCGTAAATTTTGCGTATGGTAATCGCTTTCATTCCCTAGAGTTTGAGTTGGTTAAATGCGATGCACCATTACTTTCAAGGAAGCATTAAAAGACAGATTGTCATATGTACTAAACTTTTAACGAATACAACGTGTTTCAAATCATCAGGTCACGAAGCAATGTTCTGCATTTCTGACATTCGTTAGAGTTTGACGTTGTTAGCAAACCCGAATTTTGCAAGGTGATTGAGCAAACAATATCAGTCAAAATTAACAATATTACGAAAGAGTGATTCATCATACAACATATCCCAGAAGCAGGCAGACACTATATGGAATTTTCGTTTTAGCGTCGCAGCAAGATCGCTTAAAGGTATTTTATTGCTGTGTGAAGATGAAGAACCGTTCAAAAAAGAGGGGAAGTGAATAGTTTTTTAATCCAACAAATTAACGAAAAGTGCAATGTTCGATTGAGGGTAGTCCTAACCAAAATCTACGCTAGCGGGCTTAAACCTTATCAGCATTTTTGATGAAAAATAAGAAAACTGTTTGGAGGCGGGAGGTGTAGAAAATCCAACGTTGACCTTGTGTCTAAAGATGTACATCTTCACAATGTTAGGCTTGTGATTTATGGACAACGAAATACGGTGCTTTATGGATTGACCTAAGGTCAACAGAGTATAATCAGTTGCATGGAAAGCGGGAGAAACTGTGAGTGAGTAATAAACATTCAAATTGATAAAGAGAATAAGCCGATAACCGCTTTAATGTACATTTGTTTTTATATATGATGCGCAGCTGACTATTAAAGGAAAACAGATTAAAAGTTACCCACCCCCCCCCAATAACCTTAAACTATCTATATTCCCAACTATTCTAAAATCCCACCAGCACTATCGACCCCCCCCCACCCCTCCCCCCCCCCCCCCCCCACCCACCCCCCCCCCTCGCCCCTATCCTCCCCCCGGGGTCCTCTAATCACCCACCCTGCATCCCACCAAACTCTCAACTACTTCCGCCAAAAAGAAGAGATAGCAGGCAATTCTGCTGTTATAGTATGCCTAACATAATAACCTTCAGATAACAAACATTACACAATGCTGCAAGTACTAGAGCAAGAACCTTTAAAATACAGCAAAAAACCAAAACGAAGGTTATTCTGCATGCCTTTAATTGCTGGTCATTTGTTAATACTGGAGCATCGACCTATAAAGTGCTCTTTCTGCAGGAACAGTGTAGGTCTCTTAGCAAAGGGCATAGGCGCACCCGCGGCTTTACCTCTAGGAGGTTTGTCTTTAGCTCTCGGTCCTGGGTTCATTGCTGTAGGTGCTGCTAGCAAAAATAAAAACTAAACTCCATAAGCACACAGCTATGTTTCAACTAATAACCAGCGAAACTTAGTTCGTTTAAACTGACAATAAATTAATGCGCTAGCGGACGCAAAACATCACGGGATGAAGTATTTATCGTTTACAGCGATTTTGATGACTACCACAAGACAAATGTTTGAATCTTCAAAAGAAAGGCCGGTGACAAGTTTTTCTCAACAGCCAGGACCCCGAGCAGATAAAAAGGAACTGCTTAAAAAAGTAACCGAGACATTAAACTCTGTTCTATACAGCTACATTAACAACACCAAAATGTTGTTTTATACTTAAGTTTTTGACCTCCAAGCACAAAAAGACTGTTGATATGATTCTGATTAAGTATTTTTTTTTTAATTTTAATTAATATTTTGTGTTAGAAAGAGACTCAACATGGCTAAGATATATGAAGGACAAGACGATTTTTTGAAGCAATGCAAGAAAATTTATCAAGTGCAATGAATGAATTGATTTAGAAAGTCATTAATCCAGCAAGCTCGGGCATAGCGTTGGTCATGCTATTCTCAAGTTCCGGGTAAACTAAACAATAGACCCACAGTTAAGTATGTTAGCTGGTTAATCGACTATGTAACAATAAATGAAGAATAACTTGAAGTCTGGGTCTCGATAAACAAACAGACTATTCTTTCTCTAACGACCTTAACACCCGGTCGGCAGACGAAATTGCTTACACAGTTTGACGCTGCGCTGAAGAAGCTAAAATGAGCGGCTCTGGTGGTCCAGAGGGTCGTTGTCCTAGAGATCAGATTAAACAGGCTAAGTATGCACCGATTGTAGGCAAGTCTCACCATTCCATACCTCCAGCATTAGTCGCAAACAAAGCAGTTTAAACATAAAGATACAGATCAACAAATGTTTTATGTGGGGTGTTCTCTGCAAGGCTGCATTACGCCCGCAACAAAAACGCAGAGAGATCAGAGAGAGTGTCTAACTATCGCCTTTTTTATTTTTTTACATTTTTTCAAATGATCTTAACTTTAGTGGAATATCCTTTCCTGTTAGTGTAGATCAAATTGATCAGTTTGAAGAACAAAAACAAACATAATGGTATAGTCTACACATGGGATGAGGAAAACAGTTTAGTAATGCACAATTAAAGTGTCCATGAACAGTCAACGTTGGCGCCGAGCAGACAAAAAATCATGTTGACTTACTACTAATGTTTTACCAGCGGGGCTGCCACATTATACATTGAATCACGAACAATGAGTTAATAATGCAGATATCTCAAAAAGATGGGCACAAACAAGAATTCTGCAGAAAAATGTTTAACTAGAAGGCCATCTGTTCAAGCCGCGAGCGAACATAAGAACATTGTATCGGCCCAGTTGACTGTAATACAGAACTAATTACGCCCCCAGAAGGCAGTAAAGTTTTGTTTTAAGGAACTGGAATACGGATGCATAATTCTCCATACGTATAGTTTACGCCCAGATTCGAATCCACTCATTGTTCCTTAGCAGGGCAGCGCGCATAAACTTCGAAAAAACAGTCTTTATGAGTAATCATCAGATTTGTTCATTTGCCTTCATTATTGTTGGGTCGCTGGGCGTTCATTCAAAGCCAGAATTATATCAGAGGGCCAAATGCCGCCAGAATACTTCTTAGAACGCTATGCTGAAGTGCGTAATGACTGTTATAATACTCTGACTTTATCTGAAATCATGAGGACGCTGAAGACCAAGAAACAGTATGACGCAGCCACTCACTGTTGGATTTGTGGTTTAGGTTCTTCTTCATTAGACGCAGAGAATCCAAACAGTAAGAGACCATGATCACATTAGCGGAAAGTTCAGAGGGAGCAGCCGCCCACAGTAAAATGCAATCTTCAACTAAAGTTGATCCTAAAGACATGGAAGCTGCCATCTTCCTTTCTAACTTGCGTGGGGTTACGACGCTCATCTTATATTGCAAGCAGTAACCAACGCCTTCTGGGTAGCATGCATTGCACAGTCATCAGAAAAGTACATGTGTTTCACTTTAAAATAACATGTCTTTCTACGACTCTATGCAGCACATGATGGGCTTCATTAGAGGCACTGGCTATGTCCTTAAAGTCCTGCCCAATAACGGAAGAATATTTTGACTCAACGCTTGTTAGAAGGGCGTTTATCCTTATGAGTACATGAACAGTTGGAAAGGTTTGACGAAGATACCTTCCGCCTAAAGGCGCGTTCTTTCTAGTCTTAGAGGAAAGGACATTAGTGATTCTGATTACCAACATGCTCAAGATGCGTGGCAGAAGTTAGATTGTTAAAACGATGGGAGGACTATCATGACTCATACTTGATGGCAGATGTATGTTTGTTGGCGGACGTCTTTGAAAATTATAGAAAGACCTGCATGAAACATTATAGCCTGGATCTCGCGCATTATATTTCTGCGCCCGGGATGAGCTGGGACGCTTTTTAAAGTATACTGGAGTACAGATTGATTTATTGTCAGATTTACCAATGATTCAGTGATTGAAACGGATTGCGTGGGGAATTAGTATGGCGTCGCATCATTACTGTAAAGCAAACAACAATACTTGGACGACTATGATCCGAGTAATAAGGTCTAACTATCTATGTATTTAGATGCAAACAATCTGTATGGTTGGGCAATGGCGCAATCATTCCATTACGTAACTTAAGATGTACACAGGTACGAATAATATTCAAAAGCATTAAAGTGGTTGACAGTTTAACGCCTGATCAGCAGCGCTGGCTTCATTCTAGAAGTTGACTTAGAATATCTCATGAACTCCATGACCTGCATTAATGACTATCCATTAGCAGCAGAAAGTCTAAGATGGATCCAAGGAACCGCCTAACTTGTGCCTAATCTTCGGGGCAAAAAAATTATGTCTGTCTTACAGACTTCTACAATTTTATTTAAGACATGGTTTGAAGTTGACGCGTTCATCGCATAATTGCTTTTGATCAAGAACAGTTCATGAAACCATACATCATGAAGAACACTGATCTAGAACTAATCCACAGAGCTTCAGAAAAAGACTTTTTCAAGCTGATAAAAACCCTTTTTCGGAAAGAACTTTTGGAGATTCCGCCCCAAGCCCCAAAAAGATGTAATTTGGCCCCAAAAGGAACAAGAAAATTAAGCTGACTTCAAAAACCAAATTTAATCGGGAAACTTCAGAAGTTTTTAAATGATCACTTTTTTGGCCCATAATGATGAAAAAAAAAAAAAGTAAAATTAGCCCAAACCTGTTTTTAAACTTTGGTTTACTGTTTTTAAAATTTAAACCCAAGTTTTTTTGGGGTTAGAGTTTTTATGACTACTTTAACCCCCTGACCCCGGGTCCAGAGTATTTAAAAACAGATAAAAGTTATTTTGTTATGGGATATCCCTACTGAAGCATCTAAAAAGACATGAATTAGAAGTAGCTAAAGGACATGGGGGAAATGTATGCCCCCGTCCCGTTTAATCCAAAAAGTTTTCCCCCTTTACATTCAATTACAAACAAAAAAGGTTTTGGGAAAAAGGATGAAGGTTAATTACGGGAAAAGGGTATCAAGGAGTATGTGGGGCAAAGGTAAAAAATGTACGTTTTTCGAGCCAGGAGAAAACCCCCTTTAAGAAAGAAAAGGGGGAATACTCGAGCGTTGTCCCGGTAAAACATATCACATGGCAATTTACAAAGAAGCATTGTTTGGCAATAAGACTTTTCCCCATCCAACTTTTTAAAAAAACTGCGATCAATTAACAAAGGATCAACAAAACATTTTGAAAACAAAAGAATTTCTTTAGATAAAACCCCAAACAAAAAACGGGTGTTTGTTTCCGGGATTTTTCCCAAATGCAATTGGGCACTGGAGAACCTTTAAATTAAAAAAAAGCGGAACTGTGTCGGGTTTGGGGAATCTGCGTTCTTCCTTCACAAAAAAATTTTTTGGAAGGAGCTGGTTGTTTTTTTTTTTGTCGGGTTTTGTAAAAAATTTACACGGGGGGAAATTCATTTTTAAAATTTTCTTTTTTTTTTTATATGGATCAAAAACCCCAAAAACGGATGGGTTTTTGCCCTGATGGAGTGCCCCCTTTCGGGCTTCCCCCGGGCAAAAAAAAGGTCCCTTTAATTTTAAAAACCCAAAAAGGGTAATAGTTTGCCGGATGAACTGGATTTTCGGGCAACCATTGTTTTTCTTTTGTTTTGTTTGTACGGTTTTTAAACCCTTTTTTAAATTCTTCATTATTCATTGCGCCCCAAAATGGGGGCCGTCTTTCCCCCAAATTCGGGGTTGCGAGAATTGTCAATCACTCTCTGTGATACTGGGGGGAAAAAAGTTTTTCCCGCTAACGGTTTTTAAAAGGGTTTTCGACTAAAGCCTGTGTTCTTGAACCCCCGGGGAATGCCTTCTAATGGGAACTCTGTGTTTTAACAAAAATTTGATTCAGGGGGTTTTTTAAAATTTCCCTTTTTTTTTCCTCGACTTGAATCATCAAATAAGTTAGGGGCCCCCCGTTGGTAAAATCGTTGTATAGAAACGCAACAGCAGAAGCACTCTTTTGTTTTAATGGCCCCCGCATTTTTGGGTATTTAAAACCCATGTCAATGACTGTATGCGTACTTAATCTTTTTCGTCTACCCTATCAGGGGTAAATATAAAAAACCTTTTAAAATGGGTTCTTTTTGGATTTTGTTTTAAACCAAAAGGGGGGTTCCTGTATTCGCAGGGGCGGGTTAAAAAAATTTTCCCCAAATTGCTTGTTTAAAAAACCTTCCCTTTTTCCCTTTTTTTTCCCCGACTCCCCCGGGTTTGGGCTTAGTTTTTTAAATTGCTGTATCCCTTCTTCCAATACCCTTTTGGGGCCCGAATAATAGATTTTGTTCATTTTTTATTCAGACAATATTATGGGGCAACAAAATACACGGGGGCCCAAAACCAACGCAAAAAACGCGATTTCTTGCATCTTTTGTTTTTCTGAGGGTTTTATAAAGTCACTGAATTTTGGGGGGGGCCCAATGTCGGGGACTGGTTTGCCTTTTACTAATAATATCTTTATTGCTTGGTCAAAAATTTTTAAATGTGTAAGCTGCATGCCCCTTTCTTTCAGTGTTTTCTTTAATAAAATCTAACTGCTAAAATTCTCTGCTTTTCATGGGCGCCCTTGGCAGCTGCTTTTTTGCTCCAAAGCTTTTTTTTGTTTTTTTCCCCCTCCCCGCCCTCCCCCCGTTTTTTAAATGCAAAATTCCTCCGCTAAAAACCCAAGCGCATTCCCCCCAAAAGCGCCCCCCTATCCTTAAATTGCGAGTGAACCATTTTTAAAAATTTTTTTTTTTTTTTACTTTATTTAAAATTGTTTTAATTTTCCCTTGCTTGACTGGGAAAATCTTTCGTGGCAACCGAAGCTCCCAATGATGAAAATCACTTTGCTAAAACCTAAAATCTATTTTTCCAAGATTTTGTTTGGTTTAAATTTCTTAAAAAAGGTTTTCCCAAAGCATTGGTATCCTCACTTAGGCCCCAATAAACAGCAAAAGGGTTATACAAGGTTGGTAACTTTTTTTCGGTGCCCCCATTTTTTAAAAATTTAAAATAATTAAAATTTTTAAAAAAAAACCCAAAACCAGTGTGATCTACTAAAGCTACAAAGGGAGCCTAAAACCCTTTCCCGAACTTATGAATGACCAAGTTTGACCAAGCTATTAAAGGGCCCCAAAAAGGGAGGCTGAAATTTTTTGGCAGCATGTGGAAAACCCCAAAACCTTCCCCCGGAAAATGAAATTTACATTGAAACAGTTTTAACCGATGTTTGCCACAAGAAATTTTAAATTAAACAAAACCCGGTTTGAGGGCCCGTTGGGGGCGGGAATGGTAAAAGCCCTTGGGCCAAAAGGTTCTTTTGTTTGTACACTAAAAAAGTCAGTAGAATTTTCTTTCCATTGATTCCGAAAAAAATTTAGTATGATTTAACGCAAGAACCCGTTTTAACAAAGTCATTAGAGTCTTAGGGTGTGAAATTTATACTTAAAATTTGGAACATTGTTTTTCGCCAAATAATCATGGGAATTTAAAAAATTTTAAAACCTAAGGGTTTTTTTTTCCCCTTTAAAAAAGAACGAGCTGGAAAATCCTCAACCCCGCCCGGTGGGGAAATTTAAACCAAAACCAGAAAATCAGCAGATAACATGAACCCGGTGGGGACCATTAAAAATCCCGGGTGTTTTAAGCAGGAAAAAAAATTTCGAGTGGAAAAAGACAAAAAAAATTAAAGTTACAGCCCCTTTACCCCTTTATGAAAAAAAAAACCCTCCAACCCCCGAACAAGGTTTATTCAATGCCCGCTATAAAATCCCTGTGAAAACAAAAGGGGGCCCCAAAATCTTCATGGAATATTGAACTTAAAAAATGTTGCCCCTTTTTTGGGGCCCTTGTGCGTGGGGGGGGTTTTTACTGTTATAAAACAATAAAGAATGGCAACGAAAAAAGCTATTTAAAAAAAATCTGAGCCACTAAATGGGAGAAAAAACCCAGCACGCCAAAAAACCCCCCAATAACAAAGATTTTTTTGATCCCCTTTATAATGGGGGGGGGGAAAAATTTTTAAATTTTTTTTTTAAAAAAAGATCATGGGCGTATTATAAAATGATGAAGTCCATAAAAAAATACCCCGGAGTCAAAAAAAGACCTTTCCCCTAGACCAGGGAATTTTAATCAAAAGCGGTTTTTCTTGGATGGGAAGAACCCTTCCTTTTAAAAACTATGCAGAAAAAAGCCGGGAAAAACATCTCAACGATGACAAAATTTTTTTGAGGGTTTTGGTTTTTCTTAAAATTTGACATCTACTTTTTAAGATAAAAACATAGCTTGTATTTTTTGATAATTATAAGAAACTTAATAAGAACTTGGGGTTTTACTTAAAGGTGACAAAAAATCAAGAAAAATTTTTAAGAACCCCTTAAAAAAAAAACTTTAATTAAAAATTAATCAAGAACTTATTTAAGGAAATTTTAAAAAAATTAAATAACCCAAAATAAGAACTTGGGGTAAATTGGAATGACTTAAGGACAACTTAGCAACTTAAATAAGAACTTTTAAAAATAACTTGTTTTAAAAAATTAAAAAGGAACTTGAGTGTTTTTTATGGTGGGTTGGGGGGGGTGCCCGCGTGGGGGCCAAGGGGAAAAAAAAACAACAAAAAACAAACAAACAACAAACACACCTAGACAGTCCCGGGGGGAGGGTGGAAGGGGGCGTGCGTGCGTGGGGGGGGGTTGGGGGGGACGTCGTGCGTGGGGGGGGGGGGGAGGACGTGCGTGCGGGGGGGGGGGTGGGGGGACTGCCCTGTGTGTGCGGCAGCCAAAAAAGTTGAAGCAGGACGTTGAAGCGAACAGTGAAGCCAGTAATCACAGCAATATATACAAAGTCATAAAGTCGGGGGAAAATTTAAGGCAGTTTAACTCTAAACAAACCCAACCGTCCTGCATTAGCAGTATCTAAAAAAAAGACCCTTCCCTTCCCCGTGGTAAACTCGGGCGCTTTCTAGGTTAAACAGGGGGCTCGCCTGATTGACCCAATATTTCTTGGGGGCTTTTTAGCCCCTCTTACAGTGGGGCGCGCACTTTTAGCCTAAAGGCCCCCCAACTCTAAACAAACCCCAAACCCCTCGCGCAACGAACCCGGGGCGCTGTCAACCCCGAATTTAATACACCCCCCCCCCCCCCCCCCCTCACCTGGCAAGGGCCCCGTCTCTCGCTTTATTTATTTTTTTTTGGGCGCGCCCTCTCGCGGGGTCCGGCCCATTTTGTTTTCACATAGTTTTTGTAGGTTTTAGTACATCCGTCAAATTTTATTTTGAAAACCTTTAAATGAAGGGTTTGTGTACCAAAAAACACTACTCCTCTCCATATGGTAATGTTTCTAAAGGGCCCGCCTAACCCCCATCTGTTTGTTTTCCAGAACCCTTCCAAAAACGCCCCTTTAGGGTTTCCTAAGGGGAAAACTTAAGGCAGAGGGAAATGGTTAGAATTAAAAAAGTAAAAAATATACCCCCATTTAATACACCGTTTTAGCTTGCCCCATGAAAACTGAATCTATAGTTAACAATCAATCAAGTCTAATACAAACTGAGAACATTTTTTACTTGGGAGGAACAGCAAAAATGTTTCAAATACGAATCAGTCGTGTTTACCCCCGCCTTCAACTACCAGTTAAGCGCAATGAAGAACAAAGAAAGAGGCGGCTCTCGCTGTATAGCGAGGAACGTGTTAACAACGCCCGCTAACTGACTCAACTAATTCTTTCAACAAATACTCTAACATGCAGTTAAAATAAAACTTATGGCCTCGAATAACAAACCTGTTCTTCAGTAACGTTTTAGCCATTTTAAAATAACACAATTAAAACACAGTGGTCACACCAGGGCGCAATCAAAACACAGCCTTCTTTGTGCAGTAGCTCCAACACAATGACAGCCCCGGTCGTGCCACGTCGACAGCCTCGATCTGATGGCAATCTAGACTTTTTCCAAATGTGGTGCAACCCAACTGAGTGTGTTTCGTTTAAACAGGACAGGCTAGGTGCAAACTGCCGCGAGCCGTAAATTAAGTGATCAGATTTCAGCCCCGTGTACAAAGTTTGTAGGTGGAAATTAGTCAGAAGAAGTGTGCGGATTTTATGTCATTTAATTGAGAGAGAGAAAGAGTGTGTGTGTGTGTGTGTGTGTGTGTGTGTCTGCCCGCCTCTCTGTCTGCCTGTCTGTCTCTCTCTCTGTCTCTCTCTTCTCTGTCTGTCTGCCGGTGATTCTCTCTCTCTCTCTTCCGCCACAGGAAAAGGCGGCTTTAAGGCCACTTTCGCCCAAAAACACGGTGGTTGAGCAAGTGAGTCAGGATTGGTAAAATACTGTTCTCTGGTAGGGTCATGTTGGCACCTTCCTCTGGAGTTGAGGTTGAGGTGTCAGCGTCAGTACTAAGGCGAACACCAGCCTGAAGCTGACAGGCGTCGACATGGTGTAAGATCTGGTTGACAACCATGATGCAGATGACCAGGAATGACGTCATGAAGGGGCCTACTGGAGCTGGGTTCTTGCAGAGGATGACTGGAGATAACATCGTGGAGGATCTGGCTTGGAATGACGTCATGAAAGGACTGACTCTGGGTAGCTTCTGCTGAGGACTGAATGTTAAAACATTCAGACTCGGGCCGACCAGTGACAACCCCATGAAGAGGCTGACCGCAACAACATCGTTAGGGGACTGACTGGAGATGACATCACATGGAGACTGATTCAGGGTGATGTCCTGCTGGGGCTGCTTGAGGGTGACTTCACACAGAGGCTGACCGAGGCTGGCACTGTGACTGGTGTTCTGGTGCTGACTGGTGCTGTCACCATTTTCTCTCAGGGAGCCGTGTCGGCCGGATCCGGCAGAGCTCCTTTGGCATGGTGATGCTGCTGCTGCTTCAGAGTAGGATGCAGCAGTACCACTAGTGGGAGGCAGAGAGTCAATGGGTGGCTGGTTGGATATCCTGCCAGAAAAAACGCTGGGGAGTGGCATGGGAATCTTTCACTATAAGTCTTCCATTCATATAGTATGCATGCTTTCCCTGCTTCTTGAGATACAGCACGGTGTCCCTCTGTGTCCTGGTCAGATCAGCCCCAACGCGAAGTCCCTCCCGACTCCGCATCCTGTCCCTACCATCCCTGTCCTCACGATGGTCATGGCATCTCTCCATCTGCTGAACTTGACAAGGATGGGGCGTGGGTGGTTGGACAAACGGGGCATAGAACCCAGACGATAAACACTTTCCTAGTCTTCCTCTTGCCAGTTTGTTAGCGGAAAGTTTCTTGTCAAACACTGTACCAGGTTGGACATGCATCCCTGGATGGTTTCTCCTTTTTCTTCTTTAATACCATAAAATACCAGATTTGAGCGTCGTAAAAGCCTGTCTTGATTTTCTACAGCAGTTTCCAGTTGTTTGAGGCGGGTGTTTGTGATATGAAGATTTCCTTGGATGCCTGTAAATGTTCTTTGTTTGACTGTACTTGCTCTTCCAACCTCATTGTGCAGTTCTTTAGCATAAGATGCTGTGTATGTATTTCTGTACTGTTTTGTTTTAGTTCTTTATCCATAGCATCGAGTTTCTTTTCAAGCTGCCGTTGTGGATCGGGCCGTTCTCATATATCAATAAGAGTTTTAGTTTGTCTTCTAATCGTGCATTTTGACTGTTATGTTTCACTTCTAAATTCATTGACAAATTCAGGAATGTGACAGGGCCTGGTTAGTTCAATATCCCCACATCTCAGCAAAAGAAATCTGAGTTAGGGGGGGGGAAAGCACTGGAAATCATTATGAACGAAATGGGAGAAAATTTCAGTTGATGAGGGGTATGGGTGGAAATCAAGGCAGGGAGGGGGAGTAGAAAGTCACGGGATTATGCTCGGAAGACGGGGGAAAAAGTCTTCGTACATACTGCGCTTTGCCCTAAAAAACATCACCACACACTGTCATATGCAGGCAGAAAGGGGCGTGAACAGAATTATTGTTGACAGCAACAGCCCAAAAACAAACACTGCCACTTTCTGCCATTGTGCACATGCCTGCAAAACCGGTTCATAACCACTGTCTCTGCACAATGATTTCCATCATTTTTTTAATCATAATTTTGATAAAAGTTGCAGCAAACGACCTATAGCCCAACGATAGCTCTGTAAGTCTACTGCCATGTCAAATCATTAACACTCAACAAGCCTCGTAGTGAACAGTAAACACATAGAACGTAGGAAGCGGAACGGAGCGAATTCTAAACACGTCTGCACTCGATGACTGCTCAGCTCAGACATAGGGGGGGGGGGGGGGGAGGGGGGGGGGGGGGGGGGGGGGAAAGGGGGGAGGGGAGATAAATCGGGGTCGTTAAAGAACAACTATGGTAGAAGCGTCTGGCTTAAACAATTATTAGACAATGACCCCAAACATGAAGAAAAAAAAACGGCCACCTATGCATTCCTCTCAGCCTATAAAATGCACCCAGCGGCATAACATTTGCTTAGTAGGGGATGTCCACTGGATGACTTTTACAGTGTAAACAGATTGGGAAGTCTAGGTGGCAAACATTCCACTAAACAACCAGCGAACCAAAACCAAAACCAACCGAAAAAAAAGAACACGAAACAATTAAGTACCGAGTAGGTATCCACTTGAAGGGGCCCCGTTAAAGGTGGACCGGTTTCATGCGAAGACCCCTGCGATGAAACACACACACACACAGACACACACACACAAGCGCGCACGCACGCACACACACCACATGCACGCACCACGCACGCACGCACGCACGCACGCACACACACACACACACCACACACACACACACACACACACACACCACACACACAATGTGAGCGCGCGCGCACACACACCACACACACACACACACACACACACACACACACACACAACACAAAATACACACACACACACGCGCGCGCGCGCGCGCGTGCATGCACACACACACAACACACACACACACACACACACCCACTGTCACGCAGTCATAAAGGGTTTCCAACAGGTCACATGACATGACGCTCATAGTTTCACTTTTGTCGCACCCCACCACCCCTTTACCACACCACACTACATACGCCACATAGCATCACACCACCCAACACCACACCACACCACACATAGTCACACCCACATCACACCACATCCTACGTAAGCAAACTATGTATACACCACGTCCAAAATACACCATGTCACCCATACAACACCCAGCTACGCCACACAAATGTAAACAAACTATGTGTGTGTGTGTGTGTGTGTGTGTGTGTGCGTGCGTGCGTGCGTGCGTGGTGCGTGTGTGTGTGTGTGTGTGTTCACCCCTCTTCCCCACAGACGTGGATGAGTGCGTGTCCCAATCCTTGTCCAACTCGTGCAACGTGCGTGGGGCACCCAGGTAGCTTTACGTGCAGCTGCGATCAGGGCTTCATCCTAAGTGACCAGCAATGTCAGGGTATGCTCATATTTTTGGTGAGAGTGTGTGTGTGGTGTGTGTGTGTGTGTGTGTGTGCGTGCGTGCGTGCGGCGTGCGTGTGTGTGGTGTGTGTGTGTGTGTGTGGTGTGTGTGTGTGGTGTGTGTGTGTTGTGGTGTGCGTGCGTGCGTGCGCGCGTGTGTGTGTGTGTGTGTGTGTTTTGTGGGGAGAGAGAGTGTGTGTGTATGTGTGTGTGTGAATGTGTTTTGTGTGTTTGTGTGTGTTTTGCGTTTTGTGTGTGCGTGCGTGTGTGCGTTTTGTGCGTGCATGCGGGGCGTGCGCGTGCGTGTGTGCGTGCATGTGTTGTGTGTGGTGTTGATGGTGTGTGTGTGTGTGTGTGTGTGTGTGTTGTGTGTTTGTGTGTGTGATGTGTGTGGTGTGTGCGCGTGCAGTGTGTGTGTGGTGTGTGTGTGTGTGTGAGTGTGTGGTGTGTGTGTGTGTGTGACTTTAACATTGACAAATTTTTTCAATAATTACAAAAGCTAGCAAAATTAAACTTGGCCCCACCATTCAATATTGTAAAGGGTTCCCAACCACTGCATCTTGAAGGTATCACCGAAAGGTATTTCCTTTCACATAGATTTCTTATGCAGTGCAAATTTTTTTTTTTTTTCGTTTTTTCGTTTCTCCTTTTTTGCATAGACAGTGTACACCCCATACAAGC
>CM031595.1:158646475-158661475 GCA_018398815.1 Conus ventricosus
GATAAGAACAGCAAAATGAAAATGATCTGTTTAGCGACAGATTGCAAAATGAGGTTATTAGCTTAGCGATAGTTAGAAAACGGACATCATGTTTCACTCCAAAAATAATCACATACATCACATACAGGCGACGACCATTAGATAATTATTTCCCACTGGAGATTGATTCCTTTTATATTTGCCTCCAGAACGAAACCAATTAGAAAACAAGTCTTCGTATTTGTGGTGAATTTAGTCTTCCAACTGGCCTTGTTTATGTTTCTGGGTGTGCAGACATTGACGAGTGCTCGTCTTCTCCATGTTCGGAGTTTTCCACCTGCCAGAACACGGCTGGCAATTATTCCTGCGTCTGCCAGAATGATTTCTATCAGGCTGACCCGTACACTTGTCTCCGTAAGTGTGTGTGTGTGTGTGTGTGTGTGTGTGCGTGTGTGTGTGTGTGTGTGTGTGTCTGTGTCTGGTGTCTGTGTGTCTGTCTTTCTCTTAATCGGCCTCCCCTATCTCTCTTTAAAAAAAAGATCCGTGCATTCGTTTGTCTCCCCCCCCCTCTCTCTCTATCTCTCTCTTTCTCTGTCTCTGCTGTTTATCTATATAGGCTTACTGAATTTGTTTCTCAGAACAAAAACATTAAAGGACGTGTCCGCTTCTCACACAAGGAACAAAACAAATGACTATGCTAGGCAGTAGGTCAGCACACGTCAGCCCCACTGACATGTATGAACCTTCCCCTCGCAGTCATCAGACTCAGCGAACTGGCCTTGAAAGGCCAACATACAGCTTGTGTCAGCCTTTGTGCTAGGTATTGGATTTGGTATTGTAAGCAGCATTTGGAGTCATGGCGTGTCATCAAGAGTGACCCTACTAGTTTGTCATTTACTGCTCACTATTCCCTGCCTCATTTCAGATTCCCTTCTGTAGAGAGTTTCGGATATCCTGATTTCACAAGCCACTCTCACCCTTTTCCTTACATCTCTATCCACAACCTCATCTCCTCTCACGGCGCCTTTGTGGTCTGGTGTAACGTACCAAAATGGCAATGTTACTGATTGAGTTGCCTTCTAACTATTTTCACTTGCTTAGCATTGCTGTCGGAGGCAGCAACGTGTTACGCGTACCGTGAACTTGATGAAAAATTCTTTACTGCGTAATGGTAATGATGGCTGGAAAATACTAAAGATTGTGATCAAGATGGATGTCACGATTGTTTGGAAAAGCATATTTGTTTGCTCTCTTGTTGCTACAATGAGCGTATCCTATCTATGTCACACAGCTTATTCTATAAGAGAGAGAGAGAGAGAGACAGCGAGAGAGGACGGGGGTGGGGGAGGGGGGGGGAGAGGAGGAGGAGGAGGATGGAAGTGGTTGGAGCGAGGGAGGAGAGAAGGATGGAACGGAAACAAACCGCTATTGCCGCGGACAGTGCATTAAATACATTTTCTCCGACCATTTGAAATTGTTCAAACAATTTTGCACTGTCATTTCGTCAAAAGTGTTTTGAATGTATGTTTACACACGTTTGTTTACATGTGACGTAAAAATTGCAGAAATATTCGGATGAAATAATTGTGCTTGTGTAAGCTTAGTTGAGGATAACATTGAATATCTGAAGGAAAAGGCAACAAAGATTTATGGATAAAAAGGTGTAAACATACTTTTATTTTTTTTTAAATCACATATTTCTGAGCAAAGCAGACTTGCCTAAATTTATCATTTTATATAAAGACGACAGCAACGTAGATGTTGATGATGGTGATAAACTTTATATACTGACTTCCATAAAAAACGCGAAAACAAAACAAGTTGAAGGTTGGGGGTGAATTTTATTGGTCACAATTGTACAGAGTGGAAGCGAGAATTCAACGTGATTTGATTCATTACACGGTAATGTGTGAAAATGTCATCAGCAATATGTCTTTTGTGTGGAAAATCCAAGGTCACGTGACAAACCAGCTTGAAGTCCTAATACCGTGTATGGCCACCATTTGCGTTGACAACTGCTTGACACCTGCGGCTCATTGAGTGGACCAGGTGGTTGATGCGTCCCCTTGGCACACCAGCCCACACATGGACGATGGCCTGGTGAAGTTGAGCGCTGTTGCTGGTCGTGGACGCAGGAGGTCCAACCGTCTGCCAAGTTCATCCCAAAAATGTTCTATTGGGTTTAAATCGGGACTGAGGGCTGGCCAGGGCAGCACATTGACGTTGTTATGCTGAAGAAATTGCTGGGTGGCCCTGGCGGTGTGTAGTCTTGCATTGTCCTGTTGGAATGTCCAGTTTGGGTGTTGCGCAAAAAAGGATCGACATGGGGTCTGAGCACCTGGTTGATGTAGCGCTGTGCATTGACACCCTGTCCGCGACCAGGACCAATGTTCTGAAAGATGACTGGTCCTATGGCGTGGTTAATGCCAATTGCACCCCATATCATAACGTTCGGGCCTCCCCAGGGGTTCTGCTCTACCACACAGGAGTCAGCATAGCGTTCACCAGGTCGACGCCATATTCTGACACGACCGTCAGCCATGTCAATACAAAAACGGCTCTCATCTGAGAACAGTATGCGTCCCCACTGCTGCCTGCGCCAGTTGATTCGGGCTTGTGCCCACTGCAGCCTGTCTTGCCGGTGTCTTGGTGTCAGTACCGGACCTCTGTGCGGACGCCTACATGCCAGCCCATTCTCCTGAAGATGCCGCCGCATAGTGTTGAGGCTGATTCGTTGCTGGAGATTCCCAGGCACCTGTCGAGCAGTGTTAGCGGCTGTTTGCCGCCTGTCCCGCAGATGGGTTCGAACAAGATGGCGATCCTCTCTTGGTGTGGTGACCCAAGGACGGCCTGGCCGGGGACGATCATCAGTGGTACCAGTGACTCGCATGCGGTGCTGCAGACGATAGATGGTTGAGATGTGGACGTTAAAGATGTTGGCGACCTGCCTGGCATCCACACCAGCCTCCAGATGGCCTAGGGCACGATTGCGTTCCTCTGCTCGTAGTCTTGGCATCTCTGTTGCGCTCAGACGGCAAGTCGTTACCTGAACCTTGTAGCGCGGCTTTATAAAGGCTGCATGCCTGCGTACTTGTCACTGGTTAACTTTGTTCTGCATTGTGTGCACGTGCCTCACATGCAGCAACCAGTTTGCCATTTTTGTTGACCCTACAATGCCGGGAATGATGTGTTGCTCACACAATTTTTTCACTGCACGCGAGTCTTGGACCCAAACAACTTGCCACAATGGTTCAATATTGTATATTCACCCCTTTTCACCCGAAAAATAGCCTTTCAAATTTTCGCGTTTTTTTATGGAAGTCAGTGTACTTTAATATTTCCTCTTATCTATTTTCCCCCAATCTTTGATTTTTTCCCCACATCTAAACCTAGAATGTTACATACCATCAAATCAGATGAATAGAAAACCTCAAAGTTACACGTGAAGATCTAATGCCACATATCAAAATACGTAAAAGATGAAGTTAATACAGAAAGAATCATTCGAAAATTTACCTAAAGGTCTAAAATGTAGCAGTATGCAATCCTCTAAATGCCATAAAACAATGGTCTAGGGGATTAAGAAAAATCTTCAACAGAGTCCCCAAAGAGAAAAAAAACATAAAAAAACACACAGAAGACACATTTCTCTCCCCTCCCCTTCCTTCAACAGCATACACTTCCGAACATTAATCCAACCCTTCTTTCCTCGGTTACAGATCGCACCATATCCTTCTCCTGACCTCCATGTCCCTCCCTCCTAAGGTCTTTTTTGGCATGATGTGGGATACGAATGAGAAATAGATTAGAGGATTCTTTATGACAATGAATGATATTTCAAACGGATGGTCTTGTGGAATTTCCACATTCAGGTGCAAGAACGTTTGAGGTGCTGATCCCCATTGGAACTATAGCAGAAGCGTCTGAATCGCAGGTGGGCTTTTTCTTTTTATATCAATCTGAAAATTGATGTGTACCTGTGAATGGAATGATAAATAACGTAAATTTTGATGATGCTCGGTTGCTTTGAAATATATTATTGACCTGAAAAGGGAGTCAGAAGACAAAGGAAATGTGGAACTTCGAAAGAAAATGAAAACTACAGATGTAAAAACTTGAAGAGGAGACAATCAAACAAACCCAAAACGAAATTTTGAGGGGTGGGGTGGGGGAACAAGGAAAAAACAAAAAACAATAGATGTTCGACAGCTGGATCATACGGATTAAACGAATGAAAATCAGCAGGTGGAAGCAAAGTCCTCAAAGAGAAAGCACAGATGACACAGTTCTCTCCCCTCCCTTTCCTCTCTCCCTTTCCAGCCTTCAACCTCCTGTCTTCTCCCCCTTACTCGCTTTCGATGCGTATTCAACTGCGCACAAGTTCGCCATGCTATTAGTCCCAGTTCGGGCTGTCCCTAAAGAGCAGTTTGTATCAGGTTTGTCATGAAACAACTCACTGGAGTAAACACTGCACTGCTGTCGATTCACTTGGACAGCGTTCAGAGTCTGTCTGGTCAAACATAAAACAGAACATTACTCACAATGTCCACGACTGAACTTGCCGACACGAAAAACTTGAACATGACCTCACCACAAAGATGGATGGAGAAACGAAATGGGAGCCGGGGTCACCCGGATTCTTGAAGAAACGTTTAACCTGGCGATATTAGCCTGCTCCATATCAACTGACAGGAGGAAGTAATATCCATAGGAAGAAATGTCACGCATTTTGTGGTTCCCGATAACATGTTGTTTTAGTTTTATTCAGTTGAAGCTAGTCAGTAAACCAGCAAAATGAAACGAACAATCAGAAGAAAAAAAAAAGACAACAAGCCAATAGACACGTTAACAGAAAAGTTTTACACGATAATGGTTCAAACTTGGAAATGCATTTTCAACGTTACAAGTACTATTTTGTTGCATCATTACTGCTGTCTGCATATCAACATTTTTAGACCCGTACTGTTTAAAGTAACTGATATCATAATTTTACCATTCCTAATGTCCACCAACCTAAGTCTTTTTTTTCTTTTCTTTTTCCTTTTTCCTTTTTTTCATCGCACCACTCTGTTCAAAGGTATACTTATTTATCCACCAATCTTACCGTCTGCTTTTATCTCCCCCACCCCTTTTTTTCTCTCCAACTTTACGAATAGTTCTACCAGAAAGATATAAGATACACACTCTTTGCTTTATTTGACATAAAGTGAGACTGTTATTCAGCGTTTGACACTCATTTTCTTTCCATCCCAATTTTTGGTTTGTGTCCCACAGCTAGCACTCCAAAGGTCACAGGTAGTGCATGCAGCTTAACATGCAAAGGAAAACGCAAGATCATTTAGTGTGCTTCACATACACACATGGCAGTTGTAAACACTTCGACACATAGGCTGCCACTCTCCGTTTTCATAGAATGACTTCTTTCAAGCAACTGTAGAATGCTGCGACGGGAACTCACTACGGCTGATGATAACCCCCCCCCCCCCCCTACACACACACACACACACACACACACACACACACACACACATGCACACACCCGTAACACCGCAAGGTCTGGTAAATAGTTTCCATCCTTGTAATTTTTCTATTTAAGTGACACTCCCTCCAATATTCAAGAGTTTGATACGAATGTCGAATTGAAAAAAGAATCTAATCTTTGTTAGAATATTTTCCACCTGTTAATAATTATTCATGAAGATGAATTCGGTCTTGGGTACAATCTGTGTGTGTGTGTGTGTGTGTGTGTGTGTGTGTGTGTGTGTGTGTGTGTGTGTGTGTGTGTACACGCGTGTGCGCACGCGGACGTGTCTGTATATGGGTGTGTGCGTGCGCACGCGTGTATGTGCTTGGGCGTATGATTTGTTGTTTGTTTGTTTAACATTTGCTCAAAACAGGTGGACAACGTGATGAGAAATTATTTGACCAACATGTACCTGGGTACCACTGTATGGTCTTCTGATCCAAGTTCATCATCAAAGCGTTTGTTCGTTCGCCTGGCTCCCGAGTCTGACGCCAGTGTGAACAGTCTGCGTGATGTTCTGTCTGCATTTTCCTTCGATGTTCAGGGTATGAAATGTGATTTTCGTCCTTTCTCATTTCCCGAACAACACAGCGTTTCCCTTGACAGAGAGAAAGAAGTAAAGTTGAAAAAAAGAATAAAGAAAGAAAGAAAGAACGAAATTAGGAAACAATGAGAAGAAAGGACCATGGAAAGACCTGCAGCTGTACGTACAGTGCTGTCTAACACTTCTGAATTTTACATTTTACTGCACGCTGGTCGCTTCAAATGAACATCAAACGATATAAGTTGGAAGCGATAAGCGTCTTTTGTGTTGTCAGCTTTTGTTGGTTATAGTGGTCCAAACAAAACTCTGCAATTTACTGGGCTCCATTGACATGAACTTAAATTTCTGGATCCGAAAGCTGATTCTGTGCCAAGCTAAAATTGATTTCCATCAGGATGAGACAACTCAGAACCTATCAGAGTGTTCCCACACAAATCAATATACATCAATATAGATCTCTATCTATCTCTCTATCTCTCTATTACTCTCTATCTATCTTTATGTGTATGTGTGTGTGTGTGTGTGCGTGTGTGTGCGTGTGTGTGTGGTGTGTTGTGTGTGTGTGTGTGTGTGTGTGTGTGTGTGTTCTGTGTTCAATTCGATTTGGAAAACACAAAATGTTAACGTTTACATTACTTAAAGCTTAATATTTAATAACAATTCGTTAAGTTTTTATCAACGTACCAGTCGGGAGTCCAGCTATGAACCCTTCCATAGACCAGGGCCTACATTCAGTCTTTCCACTACAATTTGGTAAAATTCGATCACGCAGACTTTGCGCTCTCTTTGATGGCAGACCAACCAACCAACCAACTAACCAACAAACTGACGGATACTCTTCGAATCGTTATGCTTTTTTCAGGTCAACACAAAGAAAGTACATCACTTTTTTTTTTTCTTGGCTGCAGATGTGGATGAATGCAATGAAGACGGTTGGGCCGACTGCTCGGAGGTGGGATCCATGTGTGACAACACGGAGGGGAGCTACAGCTGCGACTGCAACGTGACGTTAGTGGACCACTCCCCATTCCCTGACCGTCCCGGCCGTGTCTGTTACGGTATGGTCAAGCTTGACCACTCCTTGAATGTCCTCCCTGTCACTGTTCGGTGTGTGTGTGTGTGTGTGTGTGTGTAGTAGTAGTAGTAGTAGTAGTAGTAGTAGTAGTAGTAGTAGTAGTAGAAGTAACTTTAATTTAACTTCTTTTCACAAACTATGTGATGTTAGACAAGAAAGGAGAGATAGACAGGCAAATAGTGGGAGATAGAGTTTGTTCATGTTGCTTACAAGTGTGTGTGTGTGTGTGTGTGTGTGTGTGTGTGTGTGTGTGTGCGCGCGCGTGTGTGTGGGGGGGAGGGGGACGGGGAGGAGGGGGGGGGGCTGGGAGTGAGCGGAGGGTGGTGTACATAACATCAGAAAACAATTAGACAGACAAACGAATAAACAAACCAACCTACACACACTGTCAATATCAGATTAAAGCAAATACCTGACTGGACTACAAATCAAGCAGAAAGTAACTTTCAAAGCAAAATCAACATCAGAAAAAATATCTGTTGTCACAGACATGCCTGATAAATGTGGCAGAAATGCCTTGAGAGGCACACATTCGAACAAAACATGATCTCTTGTCAATTTTGTTTCCCCGCATATGCATTTAGTTGCAGAGCTATATTTAGTTCTAAAAGCATCCAGTTTCAATCGATGAAATATTGAAACGAAGTTTCTGTATTGATGCATATCATAAATGTACAGATTTTGGATGCTTTTGAAATGATCAATATTAAAAAGAGGATTATTTTGTGTCTGAACATGAGTAACAGCTTTGTTCTGCCCATTTCTGAAATATTCCCGAGCTGTTTGTATTAACATTTGTTGACTCTCTTTCAAAGTGAACGGTATGGAAATAGTTTGTACCCTCGTTTCATTTTCAGCGCCTTTTTTCGCACATCTGTCAGCAAGTTCATTGCCCGATATTCCACAGTGTGAAGGAACCCAGAAGAAAGTTATATCTGTTCCTTTACATATCAAGACGTGGATTAAATGTTGAATTTCCTTCAAAATAAAGTTATCTGAATTTGAATTTAAAAACTTAATCGATTGTAACACTGACAGCGAATCTACACAAAACAACACTTGAAAAATTGACTGTGTGTGTGTGTGTGAAAAATTGTGTGTGGTGGTGTGGTGTGTGTGTGTGTGTGTGTGTGTGTGTGTGTGTGTGTGTGCGAGCGTGCGTGCGTGCGTGCGTGCGTGCGTGTGTGTGTGTGTGTGTGGTGTGTGTGTGGTGTGTGTGTGTGTTGTGTGTGTGTGTGTGTGTGTGTGTGTGTGTGTGTGTGAGAGAGAGAAAAGAGAGAGAGAGAGAGAGAGAGAGAGAGAGGAGAGAGAGAGAGAGAGAGACAGAGACAGACAGACAGACAGACAGACAGACAGAGAGAGAGAACGATTCTTTGTTTTACGAAGGTAAAAGTATTGGTTTAGTTTCCCATTTTTCATACTTGCCGTTACTATTCTACTAAGCTAGTACTAGATGACACACGTTTGCATTAAAACATGGTTATACTAACAAACAACAAACGAAACCAAGGTAAAGTATTGGTTTAGTTTGCCATTTTTCATACTTGCGTTACTATTCTACTAAGCTAGTACTAGATGACACAACGTTGTTAAAACATGGTTATACTAACAAACAACAACGAGACAACCACCACCACCACCACCACCACAAGAAACAAGTACTGACATGACAGTGAAATAAGCAATGAAACAAAGCAGTTTTAAAGAGCAATGAGAGAGAGAGAGAGAGATAGGAGAGAGAGAGAGAGAAATCCCCTACCCTCGCCCTCGCCTCCTTTCCCCGTGTTCTTGTGTGCTTTTGATCTGTATTTACATTTCAAAATTCTTGCATTGTGCAATTGTTTATTTGTTTTCCTTGTCGGTTGGGGCTTGTCTCTCGTTTCCTTTCAACGTTCCGTCTTAGAAGTTGTCTGCACGCTAGGGTGCATTCCCATGTTTAAGTGGTTGGTTTGATGCGAGGCAGGTGGTGGCTTGTTCTTCGTGCAGGCTGTTTCTTTGTTCGTTGTGTTTGTCTTCCTTGTTGTTTCGATTTCCTGTTCCATTTGTTTCCATTTCGTCCTTGTTCTTCTCTACACGTCCAGCCCTAACACGCTGATGATGACAACATTTCAGCGGGGTCTAAGAGAAGGCTTGCGCGCTGTAGCGCAGTTTGAGGACCCGGCAAAGAGAACAGAGCACACACAATGCGACAACAAAAGAATACTTGAGTGACGTCAGATCTGACAAAGACTGTGATGCATTATTTACTAAGCAGGGCCAAGCGGGGACTTTGCCGAACACAAAAGGAAAGAGAATGCCCAATTATGTAAGCAAACAGGAACACAACTGCGTATACAGACAGGCTAGCAAGCTCACTGCATGGACACAAGTTGTCCGTGTTGGGGACATACCAAAATAGACATTGACAGACTAGACTGATAAACAGGTAGGTAGACAGACAGAATAACGGACAGACATGAAAAGAAATAGACGCGCGCACAGACATACGCACACGCACTATCCGCAAAGTATGCACGCACGCACACACACACACACACACACAACACACACACACACACACACACACACACACACACACACACAAGCCACCCGCATATATACATATAAAAATGCGCGCTCACGCGCGAGCACTCACTCAACACACACACACACACACACACACACACACACACACACACAACCCTCGCTGTCTCTCGTCTTGTCTCTTTCTCTCTCTCTCATCTCTCTCTCTCTCTCTCTCTCTCTCTCTCTCTCTCTCTCTCTCTCACCGAGGACTACTAAACTTACCGTTTGTGCTTTTCTTAACATTTACGTTTAATTTGCTGGTACCAGAACGGAACCAAATTTTTAGGGGTTGTATTTGTCTTACTTGTTACAGCCATTGATGACTCACACCAGCAACCAGTCACCGACGTGATCATCACCACTGCTTCGGATGTGTACGAGGTCGGAAGTAACGTCAGTTTCGTCCTTTCTGTCACGGAAGGTTCACACGTGACTTACAGCATGCAGTTCGGTGACGGGCAGTCTCTGAATGTCACTCATTCGAACATTTTGTCCTTTCAGGAAGCAGTCACAGCGGTTCATAGCTTCTCGACGGCAAATGTTTGGACAGTCACAGTAACAGCGAGCAATGCGAGGGGATCAGAAGAAAGTCAGAAACAAGTTCGGATCATAGAACGCGTCACAAGTTTGATTTTGGACACGGTTGAACAAATCACGTCTCCGAACGCTACTTTCAGATTTAGCGTCTCCATCTCTAAGACAGGTCTGGTTTTGCAGGACATGACTTGTACATTTGATTTCGGAGACGGATCCTCGGAATCCTTGAGCTTAGATAACTGGGCAGAGGCTGATGTAATGACGACTGATCATTCTTACTATCTGGGTGTGTTTTCGTCTTCTGTGGCTTGTACCAATGGTATCAGCAGTCTTATTATGGAGTCGACAGTCATTGCAGAAGAAAGGATTTCCGGCCTGTCGGTTGAGTCTGACAGTGTAAATGGCATTATTGGACACGTTTTTCATCTGACAGTCACCACCAGCACTGGATCCAATCTGGTCATAACTCTTGATAAGGGAAACGGCCAGCACAAACTAGCACGATTGGAAACAACAGACGAGGAGAGTCTGTAACTCAGTTCTCTGTTAAATACTCTAATGTTGGGCTTTATGGAATATCAGTCTTTGCCAAAAATTTGCTGAGCAATATGACAGCAGAACTGTCCCATAATCTTTTCGTGCTGAACATTGTAAAAGATCTGACTGTAACAGCACCAAACCTCATCAGCTTTCCTCCAGGGGTCGCTGATCTCGTCATAGAGTACAAACAATCGTCTTTACCACCAACGAACGTTACATGTAACGTTTTCTTTCCGAATAGTCTCACCCGCACATTCTTCTCCGAGCAGATCAGCTCAAACCGTAGCTTGGAATTCAGCTTGATTTTCGACAGCATATTGGCCGTTGGAACTAACCAGATAGTGATCAACTGTTCAAACGTTTTAAGCTTCCAGGTTCTGGAGACGACCGTTTACATGGAGGCGGTGATCGAAGCCGTTGAGGTGGCCGTCAGTCAAGACCTATATCATGGTGAAAGGTGCCGTGGACGTCGTTGTGACGGTTGGTGTGGGCAGTCACGCTGAGTATACTCTGGGCTTTGGGGATGGGAAGTCGGTCACCGGAATCTTCACAAACATCACAAACGGCGTCCTGCAGGACCACAGGCTCATCTTTCGGCACGCTTACGAGGAGGCTGGCTTGTACAACGTGACATTTTCCGTTTACAACCTCGTTTCTAATAGAGTGGCATGACGATGGTAGGGGTCCTGGAGGAGGTGACTGACGTGGAAGCCAGTGCTTGGTATCAGCCCCTTGACCACAACGACACCCTGCAGGGAGGGCGTGGAGATCAAGGCATCATATTTCCTCTGGAACGAGACGTCGTCTTCCGTACGACCCTGGCCTCGGGAAATGACATCACCTACACGTGGGACTTCAACGACGGCACTACTCTAACGTCCTCACGGGACGTCGAGATGCGACACAGCTTCAGTCAGACTGGACAGTACCGAGTGAAAGTCAACGCGAGCAATGCGCTGTTCTACGACGTCTATAGCCTCACTGTCGTCCTTCACCAGACGGTCCTCATGCACACACTCACCAATGACGGACCAACCGAAGCCTTCCGAACCGTAAATTTCACACTCCGGCTGGCCCGGCTCGGAACGAACACCTGCTTTCATCTGGAATATGGGTGACGGGTCAGCGGAGTCCGTCTACGGTGCTTCCAATTGCTTAAAGTACAGCCCGACACCAGCCGTGCCCATAGACATGTCTACGCTTCAGCTTCATCATCAGCACAGGTACGTGTCCAACAAGACCTTCAGCGTCACGGTGCACGCCTACAACGAGGTGTCGCAGGGAGAGATTTCAAATCTGGCCATCATGTCGGGAGTCAGCTGTCATTTCCCGAGGTCCATCTTGCCGGAGGTGGTCAGATGATTGACAAACCCGACGTCTATCTCAAATCGAAATGGATCAGCTTCGAGAGCACCGTCGACATCAACTGCCAGGTAAGTGAAGTATGACCTGCAAGTGCCCTAAACGTGAGTGGTATGGAGGCTGTGCAGTTTTTACGTTGGGCCATACGGTGTGCCGAATACGATTGTCTGAAATTAATGGAATTCACGTTTCTGTATTGTATTGTATTTTTGTGTTGCTTTTAACATTCGTTTAGTTTGATTTATTTTATTAACTCACTCTTTATTTCTGGTTTTTTTTTTTTGGTTAAAAGTTAGCGCCTTGAAGGTTGCTGTGTATGAAAAAAAAGTTACATTACTGATTGATAACAATATTGTCATATTCCTGTTACATGAAATGTATCCACTCTGAATGGGAACCTCGACAGACGCCTATGATTTGATGTATTGACCACATTTGAATGGAAAAAAAAAGAAGAAAAACCCTACTTTAATATCCAGAATAATTTAGAAATTCATCTAGCACACTTGCATCGTTTATTTTTTGGGGTTTGTTGAATTCATTGGTAAAAAAAAAAAACAAAAAAAAAAACGTATATAATCAAATAAATGGAACAAACAGCGACTACAGTTTTTATACTCGGATTATTATTTTGTTTTCCTTGTCTTTCGCGGAGTGGGGTGAGTGTGAAAGCCTGAGGATTAACAACAAGAACAGAAATTTTCCTGTAGCAATTGAGGCTGTTGCTGCAGGTCACCCAAGCAGCAGACTACAGGTGGAATATCGACGAAATCCTCACGGCAGAGCATTTCCTGGACTTCTACTTCAGACCCATCACCGTCGACGTTATCTCCGCTGGGCTTTTCAAGGTTCTCTTCGCGCCGAGCGCCTTTGAAACTGGAACATACAGGTAGGTGTCCCTCCACGTGTACCCATTCCAATACCATTATAAGGTCTTTTCCCTCCTTTACTGGAACATACAGGTAGGTGTCCCCTCCACGTCGACCCATTCCAATACCATTATAAGGTCTTTTCCCTCCGTTACTGGAACATGCAGATTCGCTTTTCTTTCTTCTCGTTCCTGAAACTTGTAACTTTGATGTATTGTATGGAATCGAATCGTATTGTATTGTATTGTACACTATCGTATCGTAGGATATACTGTGATCTTCACCATATACTTTTGTTTGTGAATCGCCGCCATCCCTGGGAAGAACGCATGGATGTATTACTGATTCATTCATTTATGTCCATCGCTATTGGTGGAGCATAGGCCATCGACGACCCTTCGCCATCACACTCTGTTCTGGGCTGTTCTGGTCTTTTCAGTCCAGTTGGTCCCTAGTTGCTTCAGCTCCGCCTCAGTGTCTCGCCTCCAACTGTTGCGAGGCCGGCCTCTTTTCCTCTTTCCCTGCGGGTTCCAGATCAGGGCGGTGGCGTGTGGTGCTGGACGCTGGCTTCCTGAGGGTGTGTCCGATCCAGCCCCACTTCCTTCGCAGTATCTGCTTGGCCACTGGTTCCTGTCCCGCTCGCTCCCACAGATCTTCGTTTCGGATCTTCTCCTGCCATCGGATTTTGTAGATGTGCCTCAGACAGGTGATAAAGAATGTCTGAATCTTTTGTTGCATCGTCTGTGTTGTCCGCCATGTCTCGCATCCGTAGAGCAGAATTAACTTCACATTGGAGTTGAAGATGCGGAGTTTGGTTCTCACGCTGATTCCTACAGATGCCCAGATGTTCTTGAGCATGACGAAAGCTGCTCTTGCCTTGCCGATTCTGGCTGTGACGTCTCGGTCCGTGCCTCCCTGTTTGTCAACCACGCTTCCCAGGTAGACGAAAGACTCCACCTCCTTGATGGGCTCTCCACCGACTGTGACTGATGTGTTGGCAGTGGTGCTCATTTTCATCAGCTCGGTCTTCTTCCTGTTGATCGTGAGCCCTGTCCCGGTTGACGTGGTCTCCAGGCGAGTGGTCTTGTCCTGCATCTGGCTGTGGCTGTGTGGATATATCATAGCTTCACCCAAATTTTTGTCTTTTTTTCTATCGTGAAACTTACTTTTACAATAGGATTTTTGGATGAATTTTGTCAGAGACAGCTACCATATTGCCATAGGTTCTTTTACGTGCGCTAAATGTACGTCGCACACAGGACCCCCGTTTAGCGTCTCGTACGAAAGACTCCATCCACACGATCCCTCCACCTGTCCTACCCCACCCCTCCCTCCCGCTTTCTCCTCCCCCTGACTCGTTTTCCTCGAAAATGTAGGTACGTATTTTTTCCCGCTCCTGGAAAATATGGTTAGGCCTTTCCCTTCCTTCCCGCAATCACACGGGTACGCCATTCCTCGTGTGCCCGGAAAATCAGCACTACCCGTTTCTTAAATATAATGGAATTTTTTTTCCATGGAAAGATAGTTTTTCTTCAACCTTTATTTATTTATTTATTTATGTGATTTATTCATTCAGTCATGCATTCATTTACGTATTTATTTATTTACTTATTTGTTCATTCATTTATGTATGCATGTTTGTAGTTGTATGTATGTTTGTAGTTGTATGCATGTTTGTAGTTGTATGTATGTTTGTAGTTGTATGTATGTTTGTAGTTGTATGAATGTTTGGACGACATGTATAAAACATCGCATGCATCCTATGTGAGAAACTGGAGGAATAAATGAGATAAATGAAAATGAGTGACTGATTTGAATGGTACGGGAAACGACTGAATGAGCGCCAGTAGGCTGCTCTTCGGTCGGCTCTACTTGGGTAGGCAGCCCGTTGAGTGAGTGAGGTAGTGTGTTTATTGTAAAGCGCTTAGAGCTTGGTCTGTGACCGATACCCAATATAATAATGTTTGTATGTATTCTTATGTATGTATGTTTGTGTGTATGTATT
>CM031595.1:158663975-158666475 GCA_018398815.1 Conus ventricosus
CCCTAACACACAGACACACACACACACACACACACACACACACACACACACACACACACACACACACACACACAAACACACACACACACACGCACACACCCACACACCAGCGAAGGAGCAGAAAAATTATGTGACGGAAAGGAAACCAAAAGAAGATATTGTGACGGAAAGGAGACTAAAGAAGACACTCTGACGGAGAGGAGACCAAAAGAAGACATGATGGAGAGGAAACCAAAGAAGATATTGTGACGGAAAGAGACCAAAAGACAATATTGTGACGGAAAGGAGACATAAAGAAGATATTGTGACGGAAAGGAGACTAAAAGAAGACACAGTGACGGAGAGGAGACCAAAAGAAGACATGATGGAATGGAGACCAAAGACGAAATTGTGACGGAAAGAGACCAAAAGACGATATTGTGACGGAAAGGAGACCAAAAGACGATATTGTGACGGAAAGGAGACCAAAAGACGATATTGTGACGGAAAGGAGACCAAAAGACGATATTGTGACGGAAAGGAGACCAAAAGAAGATATTGCGATGGAAAGGAGACCAAAAGAAGATATCGTGACGGAAAGGAGACCAAAAGACAATATTGTGACGGAAAGGAGACCAAAAAACGATATTGTGACGGAAAGAGACCAAAAGAAGATATTGTGAGGAAAGAGACCAAAAGAAGATATTGTGACGGAAAGGAGACCAAAAGACAATATTGTGACGGAAAGGAGACCAAAAGAAGATATTGTGACGGAAAGAGACCAAAAGAAGATATTGTGACGGAAAGGAGACCAAAAGACAATATTGTGACGGAAAGGAGACCAAAGACAATATTGTGACGGAAAGGAGACCAAAAGAAGATATTGTGACAGAAAGGAAACCAAAAGAAGATATTGTGACAGAAAGGAGGCCAAAGAAGATATTGTGACGGAAAGGAGACCAAAAGAAGATATTGTGACAGAAACGAAACCAAAAGAAGATATTTGTGACGGAAAGGAGGCCAGAAAGAAGATATTGTGACGAAAGGAGACCACCGAGTGTCGGAAAGGTCCCTAACAACAATGATCACTTGGTTTAATTACAAATATGTTAACAGTTGCAAGAATTCGGGACCAGATTAACAGCAGATTTTAAATTGTTGCAACGACGACATTGGATGGATAACAAGCACTGAAGCTGCGTGCAAATCAACTTTATGGTAATGGTAAGGGTATAATGAGTGCAAAATCAACTACACTGTTGGCCATACAACGACATTTATCGTGACACACAGCACGACATATTTGCTGTTCGTCAGGTGTATTGTTCGACTGTCCAACTGCAGCTTCATGTTCAAAATTTTTAAGTGAAAATGTGTAAGTTTGAGTCCTGACTTTTTAAACTTGTATCATGAAATTAACAAGTGCTGGCATGAACATAACTTGGATAATTTCAGCAATGCTCCATTTTTATTTTATTTTTGGTGTCCATGTAACACTTTGGGAACACAGCACTGTGGCTGCAGTCAAATGTAAAGCAGGTGAAAATAACGTCTGAAAGCGTCCTGCCTCGTCCTGGGCCCGGCGCAAAGAAAAATATAGTACACTGTAGCACCAAGGCAAGCTATGCCGATTTTGAACAGCCTGACAAGACTCGCCAGGCGTTTAGGTTACCAACTGCAGAGGGGAACTTCCAACACATACAAGAGGCAGCTAGCTCTCCCCAAACTTGGGCTACTACCCGCTTCTTGATAAAGAAATCCTACCTACAAACCTGTATGGACCTTAACAAGATGAGGAAGCCACATTTCTTTTTTGGGAGAAAGCTAATGAGGTTTAATCGTTCACAGGTTTATTCTCCTCGGGGATTTCGTTCAAGCCTCACTTTCTGATCGGCGGGAAGAACTACCAGCTTCGTGTGGACGGGACGCTGGCTGGTTACGTGCCTGGCTTCACGGTCTACGGCTTCGTGTCCAACCTGCCCCCCTATGGCGGCAACTGCTCCATCAACCCACACAGTGGTGCGTGCTTTTGGGAGGGTGGAGAAGGAAAGCAAAGAGAAGGCAGGGAAAGGGGGTTGGATATGATAGGTGGGTGGGTGGGTGGGTGAGGGGGGAAGCAAGAAGAAACGGGTACCGGGACAAGCAGGGGAAGGGAGGAGGGGTAGAGAGAGAGAGAGAGAGAGAGAGGAGAGGGGAAGGTGTGTCTATGTGTGTGGGAGAAAGTGAGATAAAGAGAAGTGTGTGTGTGTGTGTGTGTGTGTGTGTGTGTGTGTGTGTGTGTGTGTGGTGGGCGTGCGTGGTGCGTGCGTGCGTACGTGCATGTATGTGTGTGTGCGTGCATGCGTGCGTGCGTGTGTGTGTATGTGTGTGTGTATGTGTGTGTGCGTCTGTGTATGTGCGTCTGTGCCTCTGTGTGTGTACGCGCGCGCCGAAGAGCGTGCACGCGCCTATTTACCCTCTCCACCATTTACTCTCCCTTTCACACCACCCTGCACGCACAACTTCAGGGTACGCCTTGGAT
>CM031595.1:158671475-158698975 GCA_018398815.1 Conus ventricosus
TCTGAGGCAGGAAGGTCATGGGTCGTATCCCGTGAGAAATTTTGCGATATTAAAGAAGAAAAAAATGCAAGCTTCTATGCAGAGTTGCCAAATGCAGTTCCACAGATGTGTTTCTTGGTATATTTGTTTGTTTGTTTTATTTATTTATTTATTTATTTATTTATTTTTGCGTCACCGAACACACCATTATTGCAGACAGAAATGTTTTGGTCCAGAGTTACTTTCTCCTTACTGTTCTTGATTGATGAATTTGATTATTTCGAGTAAAAATCTTTACATTGCGAATGCCTCAGAAGCTATGAAATTGTAATATGTACATCACTAAAGTCACAAAAGTGATGGGTTTTATTTGTTTCAACAATATTAGATCAGAAAGCCTTTGTTTTCTTTTGACTAATATTTTGCACACTTGATTATGGCACCATTTTCGACTCACGGCTAGTCAAACCTTGGGTATTTTGATTTCGTACAAAATGTAGGAAAAACTGTAGAATCAAAAAATGTACAATAAAAACACAGTCTGTAAGCACTCATTTCGTACATTGCACGCTGAAGATGTTTTCCGTACAAAATTGCGTCAAGACGAACTGACTGACGATGCCGACCTCCCTTGAACAATCGCCATCTTCGTTTCACACTTTGTCATTTGGCCTATCGGACATTTTGGCTAAATCATCATCTACAAAATTCAGACTTTCTGATTGATGTCCTGTTCATGACTCCATATCAATTACAAACACGATTGAAATTGTATTAAAGTCATAATTCCTGCGATTTCTACAGAATATTTTCTATTTGAAAACTTTATCAAAAGTTCAAATCGGCAGCCGGGCGAGGAGGAAAGCCAGTTGTGTGTGTGTGTGTGTGTGTGTGTGTGTGTGTGTGTGTGTGTGTGTGTGTGTTTCTATAAAAGCAACGTTATCCGCTCAGAGACAATTTTGCATAATCAAATTTATTTGTGTGAAAAGCGTAAAAATGCCTGCCATTCATTCATTATAAACATTTTTCATGCTGTTTGGTATTCATTATCGCAACGTAGAAAAATACGTTAGAAATTTGATTGTGGATTCATCCTCTTTCTTGACTTTTGCTGCCAGTTTTGATTTCTTAGATTCTGAGGTTTTCATCGATAGTAAATATATTTTAATACTTTGAACGGAAGTTGCGACAGAAAGCACAAATTTCTAGCACTTTCAGTCTCGCGAAGCTGTTTTGACTGCGGCACCATGTTGCTGGCTTTATGATCTGGTTTTCTGCTATAAATGAATAACGGATAGCCCTAGATGTCGAGTGGTCATAGTTCACACGCGAAGCATGCTAAAGGGAAAAAACTCTACTTCACTTCAGAGAACAGGGAAATGCCGCTTCTAACTCACTTGCTCCTCCACCAAGTTTTTGGGCGAAAGTGGCCTAAAAGCCGCCTTTTCCTGTTCTCTGACAAGTAAGACTTCAATAACCAAAAAATAACGATTATCTACAAACAGACATACTGTGTAGGGTTATCCGTTTTAATACTAATTTACAAAACTTTTCAGATTTTAGTTTTTGTTTAATCCTATGTTTTTCTTGATCGTTTTCAATAACATCATTTTCGCGCAAACATTCTTCAAATGAGTCTCTGTCTTTCATGTGAAATAACACTACAGTCTTTAACTGTTCTCTAAAGTCTTTTAAAACCGAGTTATATTTCTGGCATAAAATCCACACACTTATCCCATCATGTCTTCCGCTGAAAGCCAGCTTTGACAAAGTGTTTTCTCTTTTAACTATATCTTTTTTCTGCCGAACAGTCATCTATAATAAAGAGTGTCTGCGTTCCTTAAAAACACTTTATAAAAGTATTCTAAACACTCACTCAGTTTAGTGCTAGGATTAACTAAATATACGTCATTGTCTGTCCATATAAACCTTCTATCATGATATGCTTTGTTCCTTTTAAGTGTTGGACAGAAAATTACAATATGATCAAAATTATAGCGATAAACTGTTTGTAATAAGTCTAGGACAAATATTGTTTTTCCACAACCAGTCTGCCCACAAATCATTGAACAATGAGGGGATTTTATCATAAAGTTTAACTGCTCCATAGTTTTATAACAGAATTTAATCTAATCCAGTTATTATTTTTATCATACTCTCCGTCAAAACTTGTTCAGTATAATAAAACCCTATGAGGCCTAAATGTGTAAGATTAATCCAATTCAGTTCTGTAAGATTGTTTCTATTTAAGTCAACATTGATTTTGTTGCTTGTTGTTATGATCTTAATATCCTCACCATTGTGAAGAACGACGATGGTAACGTTAAGGCGTTTAACGTCTAAGTTTTGCCAGCTAATATTAATTCCTTTTATAAGGTCATCACTAACGCCCACAACCCCATCCCTCTCCACATCTTTAAAGACAGAAATTTCAAATATCATTGTGAACGTGTCTCCTAATTTTCTGCTTGGAAAGAACTGTAATTTTGTAGAAGCTTTCTTTAAAACCGTTTCTCTTCTGTGGAGGATGTACTGTTTTTTTCCCATACGGCGTTATTTCAATCTCTTTCCGACTATTTTCGTCCGGCATAAGACTTACATGTAAAGGGCCAGAGTTGAGTGCTTTTCTGAAACTTTTTTGGCGGCTAAAAAATGTAAATGGGCTTATGAATTCAAATTTTATGTCCCATTCTAAATATGGTTCTAAGTGCCATTTGAGGTCAGGTTTTCGAACTATTTTATATTCATACTGACCAACATTATTTGCTTCTAGATTGCGCAGTTGTTTAGTTTAGGAAACTTTTTGCTGTCGGCAACCTCTTTACGTTTATAATCACCATCTTTAGTGTACTCAAAACCATACAAAGCGCCTATCTCACCGTTCTGTTCAAAGTCCGCAACGTCTGCAAGGTCTTTTAATTCTAAGGTTATACACCTTACAGGCGCTAATGTAACTCCCGGTTCTTCTGGTCCACGCGACATTTTTTCGTACAGTTTATTATTTTATTTCCAAAACAATGTGCAGGTTATCACATTTTACAACTTTCCCTGCTTTGTCTGCAATTTTTATATTAAATGATCCGACCCTCCCACAAACTAATCTTTTAAACTGTAAATTAGGGAATTGTATAATTTCATAATCGCAATATGCAGCTTTTCCTGATGGAAGAGCTCTTAAAACAGTTGAGGGCCTTCCATCATATAAAGTTTTCATCAGTGCTCAACTCGTCCAAATGAACATAGAGTAATGAATGTAATGCAAGATCGAGCGGATTTTCTCCCTCATAAGTAGTTTTGGTTGGCGTAACTCTAAATCTATAATTGTCAGCTGCAAAGCCTAACATTTTAGCTAGCTCTTTATCAAAATAGTAACCTCCTTCTTCTTCAGGCTTGAATGTTAACATTGTTTTTAGATTTGCATTGTTTTAAATTTGAGAGTAATGTCAAAGTTACTCATTGCTTCTTTTAGTGAGCAAAACCCGTAATAACCATCAGGTATTGTTAACTGGCTAACTTTGGCCCCTGTTTTGTCAACTTTTAGAACCTTATTATTCTCCTTGGCTTTGCTTATATTAAACCATACGACTTTGTAAAATATTTCATGGAGCGCGACCGTTTTGGCCCCGCAATTGTTATCAATAGCATGTTCTAAAAACGAAGGGCGGTCTTGGGTTGTTATTGTTACAAACATTTTTTAAACGAAATAAAAATGAGTGCATTTAAATATACTGATGCAAAATATTCTGTTGGGCCGCACTACAATCTTAAAATATAACAACTGATACTCTTGACATTTCTGTGACCCAGACTGACACCTTTCAAGCAAAGGTTAGTACTCCATTAAGCAAATATCTTAACCCCCCTATTAAAAAAGACTACATCGCAAAAGTGTGGTTTAGTCATCCGATGCAGTTTTTATCAGAACCAGTTAAACTTTGCTGTGTTTTGTGCAACAACTGGGTGTGGAGTGTCGTATGCTGATCACTTAAATCATCCTAATCCTTTGGTTAGGTCAGTGTACAGATTTCATTTCTATTACACTTCAGACGTATTTTGACTGAAACTGCAAGCGCCATTACCAAATGACAAACCGTTTAATCCATTCAGCAACAGAATAGACATGAAGGCTTTTGAAAGAATCTGTAACGAATTCAATATTAACATCAAGACAAGACTTTAGACAAAATTGGATCTTAATCAGGGCTTAGGCACCCCTTATTATTGGGGCGTGCACAGAAAGTATAAGTATGATTGGAATCCTCCTCACATCTTTCTCTTCAGCACAGCTGTTCACCTCGGGTCCATAAGCAAGAGCATAAAACAGCATGGACAACATTTATTTTAGACCTTCTAACGGCCTAACTAAACGGGAATAGACGAATAAACACTCTGTTCGTACTTACGTTTGGTTTTTTGCTAGGTTCGCAAGCACAAACGAGATAAAGCATAACCAAATCCTTCTACTGGTTTTGATGCACAAAAACAATACTTAGCAAATTTAGAGGACGCCATTAATTCTACAGTTGATTTACCTTCAGTATAAAAGGTACCAAAATGTTTTACAATACGCAAGATCGAAAGTAGACTTTGCTGTTGGCACGGGTTTATACATCTGCCTTCTGACCTTAGACTCCAGATAGGCACAATAATAAACTACAATAAGAAATCCTTGTGGCAGGAAATGAACAGAAGGTCGGAAAAAACAAAATAAATTCTGACCATAAAAATTGCAAGCAGTAAAAAAAACAAGATGACCCCCCAAGAATAAGTCATCCAATCCCCGTGGCCAAAGCCCGAAGACCGTTGAAGACGCGGACTCTGTTGGGAAATGACCATGAATATTAAAAGACAGCGCTTTTTCTTGGATTAACTGGCCTAGGATTACTCGGTCTTTATTTTACTAAAATTAACCCAACTATTAAGAGAACTAATGCCCATAAGTGCTGGGCCCAATAAAGCCAACTATTTTGCTCGCAGTAGACAAAAGCCAGCTAACAATACTCCCTAATATACCTGGTAAAGAGTCTATAGCTTTACCAGCTAATTTTTTTAATAAACTCGCAAGATGATCAAGCTGTTTTTTTACCCATGATTTATCAGGTGGAGGCGATGGCGGCGGAGGCACTGGATTTTGACCTCCACCGCCGCCTGTAATACCCAAACACCAGTGTACTTATTGCAAATCTAAGGCCGTTATAACGCTTGCTAATGTGACTCCCTGCTCTCTAAACAGTGTTCGTATTCGTTCTGCTAGCGTTGTGTCTTCATATAAAATTTTTTGGATAGTTCTCTTATTCTGATCACTTGATTTTCGTAATTGTTCTCGGTTAGTAGACAACACTTCTAGTTCTTGCTGATCTCTCTTTTTCAAGATCTTTTAGTCTTTGGGTTATTCTTTTTTTTTAATATCAGGCCCTAAGTTGGCGTCATCAGCCTAAAACGAGTTTTTTCTTTTTCTCTTTTTATAATGCTCATCTATTTCACCCGTTTTGCTAAATTGTTTTTAATTCGCCTCTGATGCTTCTTAAAGCATGATAAAGGGCTGCTATTTCTCGCAGGGGTAGCGGTGAGTCGTGTATAGTCTTTATGCTGTTCTTCTGAAAAACTGGTTTCTGCTTCTATGCATTTATTAATTCGTCTGCCGATTGATTTAATTCTTTAAGTTCCATGTTTTGCATTTGGTTATCTGTCGGGAGTTCCTGCAGTGTGTTTTGAAGTTTACAACTGCATCCTTATTAATTTTGTTTAGTAATGCCAAGGCGATTTTGATCGCTCACACTGACCCTTTGTCTAATTGTACTCTTTTTTAAAAACTTTGATGAGTCGGGTTTTAAAGATGTAAGCTGAACAATTTGTCCTTGGTGGGCTCCTCACAAACAAATGGTCATCTTTTACTTCAAAATCATTGGGTCTATAAATTCGGGGGGTTCTTGGCCTAAACTTTGGTAAAATGATCGACCTTACTTTCTGTTAATTCACGCCGCAAATAGAGCCCCGAGCGATGTTGTACCAAAGGAGTCATTTCACTCATGTCGTCTCCAGGATCAGGAACATCATAATCTTCATCTTCTCTGCCTGCCATGGTTTTAAATAATTAACTTTTTTATTTTGTTTTATAAAAAAATTCACAAACATATGGTTTCGATTCTTGACCCGCATAGAAACGAAAGAGCCCTTTGGCGTGAAGGGAAATAAGCGGAATATTACTGTTCCAAATAATCCATCTACTATTGATGCAGATCAAATTCTCACTGTCAAATTTCCAGACCTAGGAGCGATGAAGGATTGTGCCAGGCTCTGCGCGTCTTACTTTCAAATAGAACTCGCTTCAACAAAAACCCCAAAAACAGGACAGTTGTACAGAATCTGGGCGGGCAATCTTTAAGAAAATTTCTATAAAACTTGAGGGGCAAGAAATATTTCTTTACAAAATTTGCAGACATATTTTTAACCTATTCTGATCAAATGGCTAACCAGGAATGAAAGGGCTGACTTTGCGTTTCAAGGAATCGAAAATGAAGAAGCACTAAAACAAGAAAGGCGCTGGAGATACTAAAGACGGTAAAAAGTATGCAGCTGTAAAATTTGCGTAGGGAAAATCGCTTTCCACCCCCTTTAGATTTTGAGTTGTTAAAAGCGCATGCAACCGTACTTTCAAGGAGCATTAAAAGACAGATTGTCATATGAACTAACTTTTAATAAATACAAACGTGTTATCAGATCATCAGACACCGAAGCAAAGTACAGCATTTCGACATCTCGTTAGAGTTTGACGTTTTTTAGCAACCGGACCCTAATTTAGCAAGGCTGATTGAGCGACAATATCGGGCAAAAATTAGCGATATATTACGAAGGGGTGATTCATCATACAACATACCCAGAAGCAGGGCAGACGCTATAGGGAAATTTTAAAAAGTTTTAGTGTCGCAGCAAGATCGCTTAAAGGTATTTTATTGCTGTGCGAAGATGAAGAACCGTTCAAAAGGAAGTGAAAAGTTTATTAATCCTAAAATAACGAAAGTACAATGTTCGTTTGAGGGCAGCCCCTAACCAATCTACGCTAGCGGCTTAAACCTTATCAGCATTTTGATGAAATAAGAAAACTGTTTGGAGGCGGGAGGTGTTAGAAATCCAACAGTTGACCTTGTGTCTAAAGATTTACATCTTCACAATGTTAGGCTTGATGATTATTTAACCCAACGAAATACGGTTTTGGATTGACCTAAGGTCAACAGAGGATAATCAGTTGCAGGGAAGCGGGAGAAACTGTGAGAGACGTAATAAACATTCAAATTGATAAAGAAGAAGAAGCCGATAAACCGCTTAATGTACATTTGTTTTTAATATATGATGCGCACTGATATTGAAGAAAAACAGATTAAAAGATATAAAATACTAAATTATTTTTATTTAAAAAAAGCATGTCTGTTTCAGGTTATCCAAATGTGCCTACAGCGCCGCCAAGAGAAGAGATAGTAGAAAACCCTAGCATAAAAACCTTCAGTTTAAACCAATATTACACAAATGCAACAAAAACTAGAGCGGGACCTTTCAAAATACAGCAAAACCAAACGAAGGTATTCTGCTGCCTGTAATGCTGTACATATGTTAATACTGGAGCATCAACTGTAATGCCCTATCAGCAGGAACGAGTGTGGGCCCTTAGCAACGGGCCTGGGCGCACCCGCGGCTTTACCTCTAGGAGGTTTGTCTTTAGCTCTTGGCCTGTGTTCATTAGCTGTAGGTGCTGCTAGCAAAAAATTAAAAACTAAACCCAAAAGCACACAGTTTATGTTAAACTAATAACGGCTAAACTTAGTTCGTTTAAACTGACAATAAATAAAGCGCTTGTTGACTCAAACATCTCGGATAAAAGAATTTAATCGTTACGGCCGATTTTGATGACTACAAAAGACAAAATTTTGATCTCAAAGAAAGGCGAGGACAAGTTTTTCTCAACAGCCAGACCCGAGCAGATAAAAAAGGAATGCTTAAAAAAAGTAACGAAACATTAAACCTGTTCTAAACAGCTCCATTAACAACACCAAAAGGTGTTTATACTTTAGTTTATGAGTCCAAGCGTAAAAGACCGTCGATATTGATTCTGTTTAAAGTATTTTTTTTTATTTAAATAAAATTTTTGATTTTAGAAAAGAAACTCAGCAGGGATAAGATATATGAAGGCCCGGGACGAATTGTTTAAAAGGAATGCTTGAGAGAGAGCGTTTATCAAGAGCACTGAATGATATGATCTAGAAGTCATTGATCCAACAAACGTACAGGCAAGCGTTGTTCATGCTATTTCTCAAGTTCCAAGTAAACTAACAATAGACCCGCCAGTTAAAGTAATGTTAGCTGTTTAATTACTATGTAAAAAATAAATGAAGAAAATCTAGAAGTCGGGTCTCGATTTAACAACAGACTATTCTTTCTCGTAATGATTTAAACCCAACCCGGGTTTGGGCAGACGAACTGCTTGCACATTTTGACGCTGCCGCTGAAGAAGCCAAAATGAGAGGGCGAAGTTTTAGAGATCAGATTAAAACAGGCTAAGTATGCACCGATTGTAGGCAAGGCTTACATTCCGCTACCCCCAGCATAGTCGCAAAAAGAGCAGTTCTAAACATAAGGAATTCAGACGACAAATGTTTTTTGGGTGTGTCTCGCAAGGCTGCATCACCCCCAAAAACGCAGAGGAGTGTCTAACTATCACCCTTACATCAATGATCTTAACTTTAGGGGGGTGTCCTTTCCTGTTGGTATAGACCAAATTGATCGTTTGAAGAACAAAAAAAACCCAAAATAACTGTTAATGTCTACACAGGGGATGAAGAAACAAATCACAGCCGTTAAAGTGTCCAAGAACAGTCCAACGATTGGCGAGCCAGACAAAAATCATGTTGACTTACTACAATGTTTCACCAGCGGGCTACCGCATTACACATTGATAACGAACAATGAGTAATTATTGCGGCATACTTCAAAGCATTACCATAAACAAAAATTTCTGCAGAAAATTTTTTAACAAGAATTCCTCCATTCCAGCCGCGCTTGAACTAAGAAAACATTGTATCGGCCCAGTTGACTGTAATACAGAACTAATTACGCCCCCCCCCGGGAAATCTAAAGTTAGTTTTAAGAACTGGAAACGGTTGCAAATTTCCATATGTTTTTTACGCAGACTTCGAATCGCTCATTGTTCCTTAATGAAGGACCAACCCCACAGAGACTTCCTAAAACAGCCATAGTGAGTAATCACCAGATTTGTTCATTTGCCTTCGTTATTGTCAGGTCGGATGGCGTTCATTCAAAGCCAGAATTATATAGGGGGCCTAATGCTGCAGAATACTTCTTAGAACGCATGCAGCAAGTGCGTAACGCCTGTTCTAATAATCTAATTTATCTGAAACATGATGACGCCTGAAGCCCAACAACATTATGACTCAGCCACTCACTGTTGGTTTTTGTTGTTTAGGCCTCTCATCAGACGCAGCGAATCCAACAGTAAGAGACCATGATCACATTAGTGGAAAGTTCAGAGGAGCGCGCACAGTAAATGCAATCTTCAACTAAAGTTTAAACCAAAGACATGGAAGCTGCCCATCTTCTTTCATAACTTGCGAGGTTACGACTCTCATCTTATAATGAAAGCAGTGGACGATGCCTTCAGGGTGTCATGCATTGCACAGCCCATCAGAAAAGTACATGTGTTTTAAATCTAAAAAACATGTCTTTTTATGACTCTATGCAACACATGATGGGTTCATTAGAGTCACTGGCTATGTCCTTAAAGTCCTGCCCAATAACGGAAGAAAATTTTTGCCCCAACTCTCGTTAGAAAGGGCGTTTACCCTTATGAGTACATGAACAGTTGGAAAGGTTTGATGAAGACACCTTCCTCCTAAAGGCGCGTTCTTTTCTAGTCTCAGGGGAAAAGGACATTAGTGATTTCTGATTACCAGCATGCTCAAGATGCGTGGCAGAAGTTAGATTGTAAAACGATGGGAGACTATCAGATTCATTTTTAAAGGGGCAGATACATGTTTTTTGGGGGATATTTTTGAAAATTACAGAAAGACCTGCATGAAACATTAAGCCTGGATCCCGCGCATTACATTTCTGCGCCCGGGATGACGGGGATGCTTTCTTAAAGTTTACTGGAGTACAGTTTGATTTTTTGTCGGATTACCAATGATTCAGATGATTGAAAAGGGATTGCGTGGGGGAATTAGTAGGGGCGTCGCATCATTACTGTAAAGCAAACAACAAATACTTGGACGCTATGATCCAAGTAAAAGGTCTAACAAACTTATGTATTTAGATGCAAACAATCTGTATGGATGGGCAATGGCGCAATCACTTCCGTTACGCAACTTTAAAATGTACACAGGGGGTGATCCGAATAATATTCAAAAGGCATTAAAGTGGTTGAGCAGTTTTAACGCCTGATCAACAGCGTGGTTTCATTCTAAATTTTGACTAGAAATCCTCATGAACTCCATGACCTGCATAATGACTATCCATTAGCAGCAGAAAGTCTAAAGATGGATCCAAGAGAACCACCAAAACTTGTGCCTAATCTTCGCGGCAAAAAAAATTATGTCTGTCATTACAGACTTTTTTACAATTTTATTTAAGACATGGTTTGAAGTTGACAGCAGTTCATCGTATAATTGCTTTGATCAAGAACAGTTCATGAAACCATACATCATGAAGAACACTGATCTTAGAACTAAATCCACGGATGCTTCAGAAAAAGACTTTTTCAAGCTGATGAACAACAGCTGTTTCGGAAAGACTATGGAGAATCCGCACAAGCGCAAAGATGTCAGATTGGTCACCAAAGAGAACGAAGCAATTAAGCTGACTTCAAAACCTAATTATCAGGACTTCAGAAGATTTCATGATCAGCTTTTGGCATAATGATGAAAAAAAAGAAAGTCAAATTGGACAAACCTGTATTTATTGGGTTTACTGTTTAGAATTATCAAAGCTTTTGATGTTAGAATTTCTTATGACTACTTTAAGCCCTCGTATCCTGAGTCCAGAGTACTTTACACAGATACAGATAGTTTTGTATAGATATCCCTACTGAAGATTTTAAAAGACATGGAATTAGAAGTAGCTAAAGGACATGGGGGATGGATGATACATCTGATTACCCTAAAGACTCGCCTTTACATTAAATTTACTAACAAGAAGGTTTTAGGAAAGATGAAGGAGGAATTATCCGGAGGGGTGATTAAGGAGTTTATTGGTTTAAGGTCAAAAATGTACAGTATTTCGAGCCAGGAGAAAATCATTAAGAAAGCAAAGGGAATATCTCGCAGTGTTGTGCAGTCAAACATATCACATGACAACTATAAAGAAGCATTGTTTGGTTTAATAAGACTTTTCATCATGACAACGTAAAACTGCGATCTAATCTACATGAGATCAACACAACATTGTAACAAAGAAGCCCGTTAGATAGAACAAACACAAAACGTGTGTTTGTTAATCCGATTTTTTCATATGCAATCGGGCATTGGAGACCGCATAAACAGGGGGTTTATATTTTTCATCAATTTTTTATTATAAGATAAAACATAGCTTCATCCAATTCATTTAAATCTTTTCTCATGTTTGCTTGTTTGCTTCGAATTTTTTTTATTATTTCAAGTTTATTCTTTTTTTCCCAAATTTGGGTTTTTGATTGTAGGTGTCTGGATGATTTAGCATGCATTGATTAATCCCCGAAAATGTTTCTTTTAATAGCATTACACGCATGAAATGATTCCCGTATCATTTTCAAGGTCTCTTCCTTTACCATTCTTGTTTCGTTCTGCACTTCCTTTTGAGCTTCCATTTTAAACTCAAATATATTTACGTAAATTAATTAAAGCGGAACTGTGTTTGGTGGGTTTATCTGCAGTTCTTCCTTTTCAAAAGATCTTTGAGGACTGGTTGTTTTGTTGTGTCAGTTTCTCGTAAATAATACACGGGCGGGTTCATTTTTACAATTCTTTTTATTTTTATATGGATCAACACTCCAAACTGGATCTGTTGCCCTGATGCGAGTGTCCCCTTTGGCTTCCCCCGGTAAATAAAGGTACCTTTACTTTTAAACCAAACGGAAAAAGTTTGCCGGATGAAGACTCTCCTTCAACAACATTTATTGTTTTTTTTTTTGATTTCTTGACTGGTTTTAGTCCTTTAAATTCTTCATTATTCATTGCGCGCAAACTGAGGGCAGTCTTCTAACCCATTCTGTGTTGCGAGAATTGCAATCAGCTTCTCTGTGATACTGGTAGGAAAAAAGTCTTTCAGCTAACTGTTTGTTAAAATTTTCAACTAAAGCCGTGATTTGTGAACTCCCGGAATGCCTCTTTTAATGGTAACTCTATGTTTCAACAATAATTGATTCACTTGCCCTTTAAATTTTTTTTCCATCATCGACTTGAATCATGCGAGGGTAAGTTAAAGGACCCTCGTTGGTATATCAGTTTATAGCAAAGCAACAGCAGAAGGGACTCTTTTGTGGGTTTAAAGGTTCCGCATCTTTGTATCTTGAAGCTATGTCAATGACTTTTGAGCGCGTACTTAAATCTTTTTTCGTCTAATCGTATCAGAGGGTAAATATAGAAGGTCCATTTGATGGGTGTCGTTCGGTATTGTGTTCACAAAGTGTGGTCTCTGTATTCGTCTAGGCGCTGGTAAATAAATTTGCCAATCGCTTGTTTAGATAACCATTCTTTTGCTGTTTGTTCACTGACTCCCGCTGCTTGGCTTGCTTTTTAATTGCTGTGATGCCCTTCCAATATCCTTTGGGCGAATAATAGATTTTGTTCATTTTTTATTCAGCCAATATTATGCGCAACAAAATACACAACAGCATACCAACGACAATAAACCCGATTTCCCTTGCATCTTTTGTTTTTGGTTGAAAAAAGTCACTGAATTTTGGTGGGGCAATGTTTTTGATTGGTTTGCTTTTTACAAGATAATATTGTTTTTATTGCTTTTATCAACATCTTTAAATGTGAAGCTGCATGCCCCTGTTTTTTTAGTGTGTTATTAATAAATCTAACTGCTCAATTCTCGCTTTTTATAGCGATCTTGGGCAGCACTAGTTGCTCCACAGCTTTGTTTATGTCTTTTTCTCTTTGCCTTCATCCCGTAGTTTACTAAATGCGTAATTACTACCGCTAAAAGCGAGCGCATTCACCACAGCGCCGCCCATCATCATTACGAAATGAAGCCCTTGTTATAAATGTATTTTTTATTTACATATTTATACTGTCTGGAATTATTCCTTGCTTGACTAGAAAATCTTTCGTGGCAAACGAAGCTGCAATGATAGCAATTTGCTTTGCTGAATCCCCAAAGTCTAGTTTTGCCAAGATCTGCTGGTTTTAAATTTTTAACAAGCTTTTACCAAACATTGAGTATCCTACACTTAGGCCTCCAAAAACAGCAGAATGGTATACAAGGTTAACAACCCGTTTTTTTCGGTGCTCATTTTTAGAAAATAAAATAATTAATAATTAAAAAAAACATGAACAGTGATGATCTAAATACAGCTACAAGGCAAACCTAAACCTTCCGAACTATGAATGACCAAGTTGATGACCAAGCTATTATGCCCAAAAAGGAGAGGCTGTATTCTTTGGCAGCATGTGAAAAACAAAACAGTTCCTCGGGAAATGAATTTAGCATTGAACAGATTCAACAGATGTCGCCACAAGACATTATAAAGTATCATAACAGGTATGAGGCGCAGTTGGGGTCGAGAATGGTAAAAAGCGTTGGGGAAAAGGTTCTTAGTTTTTACACTAAACTAGTCAGTAGATTTGCTCCCATTGATCGAACAAGATCTTACGTATGATTTAACGCAAGATCCAGTTTTAACAAAGTCATTAGAGTCTCTAGGGTGTGATCTGTATTAAAAGATTTGGACATGTTTCGCCATTAATCATGGGATTAATTACTTTTAATCATATTTGACTTTATTTCCCCTTTAAAATGAACGAGTCGGAAAATCAGCAGAATCAGGAAACCCTGAATCAGAAAACATTGAATCAAGTCGAGAAAGTGGGCCAGTAAAACACCTCATCCGGGGGTGTTTAAAGCAGGAAAAAGATTAGCGGAGTGGAACAGACAAAAAAATTAATGTACAAAATATAGCTCATAATGAAAACATAACGCCGCCAAAGCCAGAACAAGTTGATTCAATGCCAGCTATAAAAACTCCATGTGATTCAAGACCTACACGCCAAAGTCTTCATGGAATATTGAACTTAAAACTGTTGCCATTTTTGGCGTCCTTGCTGCTGCTGGGGCGGTTATTTCTGTTATAAAATATATAAACAATGGCAGCCAAAACAAAAGCAATCAAAAAAATCTGAACCGCTAAAAACAAAAAACAACAGCACGCCAGCACCGCCAATAACAAAAGATCATTTGATCCATTTCAGAAGGAATATTTTAAGAAAATTAAATTTAAATTTTTTTAAAAAAAATAGAACATGGCGTAAATTTAAAAAAAGATGGTGTCAATAAATAAAGACATGAAGTCTATAAAAAAACATTTCCATAGACCAGATTGTAAAACATGCGGTTGCTTCGGATGTAAGAACTTCATTAAGATCTATGCAGAGAACGCTGAGCAAGACATCCTCAACGATGACACGTTTTTGAGCGTGTGTGTACTATATTAGACAACACTATTTAAGATAAAAACATGATTGTATTTTTTTGATAATATAAGATAACTTGAAAAAGAACTTGGTTGTACTTAAAAGGGTGGCTTAGTTATGATCTTGAGGTGACTTAATCAAGAACTTAGAAGTTACTTAACAAGAACTTTTTAAGAACTTGGGAAATAACTTAATTAAAAACTTAATTAAGAACTTGGGTTTACTTAATTAAAAACTAATTAAGAAATTGGGGCGACTTGGGGGGAGAGTGTGTGTGGTGTACACAGGGGACGTGCGTGCGTGGGTGGGGGTGGGGGTGGGGGGGCGTGCGTGCGTAGGGTAGGACAAAACCACACACACAAACAAACACAAACAACAAACAAACAACAAACAAACAACAAACAAACACACAATAGACGGGACAGTGCTTGTAAAGGAAAAGTGAAGGGGCTTTTGTTGTTCACACTTAAACGTCGTAAAATTTAAGACAGCCACCGAAAGCACCTATCAGAATCCTGATTAATAATCACAGGGTCTGTTTCAGTTCTATCGTCGGCCGCCCCAAAAGGGAGCCTGAAAGGAGGTGTGCAGGGGGTTGAAGCAGGTTTTCAGTAGAAATGTTTGCCAGGCGGTTACGCGTAACCGTTACAAATTTTTAGAACCACGTCATACTATCGTCAGTAGTCCAAACCCCACCACGCAGGTCTGCACGCTGTTAGGCCGTCCCTGTGGTCTCAACAGCCCAGCTTTGCTGCTAGCCAGGCGGTTACGCGTAACCGTTTACTATTTTAGAACCAGTCACAGTCTCAGGCGAGGTAGGAGGCTTTGTAGGACAAACGGCAGGTGGTTATAATAGCTGTTCTGTTTTAAAAACCGCGTCATTCCAATCCCTCAAATATTTTACAAAACTTGCCAGCATTAACCGTTGCTTTACGAGCCGCTTTAATCATTTTTCAAAGTATCTTATATTTTCATGTAAAGCATCTTTTTTCCTCTGTCCACAATTCCGTTGGTGTTGGCGGCGGTAATGGGAGATTTTGAAACTTGTTGGAAAGTTGTAGCTGATTCTATGTCTTCCACACCCAAATAATTTAATCTATAAAGCTGTTGAAAAGGTATTTGTGATTCAAGAACTTTTTCTAACTTTGAATCCACACTGTCTTTTGAAACTGCAGCTATATTTTTGTGCCATATGCAAACACTTCTCTCGCAGAAAAAGCACCGTCTTCAACACCACCACAACACTGGGAAAATGAACAACACAAGTGCTGGCGGAAATGTCGTCACTACTAATCACTGATTTTTTTCTAGTCTTGTGATTGGCCGGCCGTGACATCAGGGCCCCCCGGGGTGATCCAAAAATCGTCATGTCCGGCCACGTAGTAAAATAATCGGATAGTGCAAAGTCCTTAGGTAGGCCGGGAACTAGCAATTAAAGGCTCGGCCAACTTTTAACAATGGGAGCGCCATTTCTTAGATAAGGAGCCATCTTTATCGATAGTCCAAAAACGTATCGAAATTGTCTATATCTGGCCCAAAAATATTGCCTTCAACGTTTTCATTTCCTTAAAAACCCAAAAAACCTTTAAGATAAATCGTTCATTTTCCCAAAATTATGCTTTACCTAATTCTTTTCAACAAATACTCTAAAATGCAGTTAAAGTAAAACTTATGGCCTCGAATAGCAAGAGTTTGGTCTTTAGTAAACATGTTAGCCATTTTAAAATAAAAAAACCCCAAATAAAACACAGTGGTCACACACCGAAGCACAGTCAAAACAACCTTCTTGTGAAGTAGTCCGGTAAACAATGGCAAAAAACCCGTGTTGCTGACGTGGCGGCCACAAGGGGAGTGACACGTGACCGTCTAGAACATTCGCTAACGCGCCGCCAGGGGTGCTTTTATTGATTTTTGGTCGCAGTTTGTAAGCGGCCGTGCGCTGTGTGAACGAAGGTCGCTCGTCTGCGCCAGCCGTAAATTAAGCGATCAGTTTCAGCCTCGCGTCAGCCTGTCTTTACACATAGTTTTGTAGGTAGAAATTAGTTAGAATAAGTGTGCGGATTTTATGTCAAAAATATAACTTAGTTTTAAAAGACAAGTAAGTTTTGTAAATTAAGTATTAAAAACGGATAACCCTACACAGTATGTCTGTTTTTTAGATAATCGTTATTTTTTGGTTATTGAAGTCTTACTTGTCAGAGAACAGGGAAAGGCGGCTTTAGGCCACTTTCGCCAAAAACTTGGTGGAGGAGCAAGTGAGTTAGAAGCGGCATTTCCCTGTTCTCTACTTCCCTGCGTTTTCGTTGACTGGCTGTTGTCCCTTGGTTCCTAAACCCCAAAATCATCTTTCTGACTGTTCTTCCCACTACTGCACACCATCACATCTGTTTAATTGCATATGCACACTGTGTGTGTGTGTGTGTGTGTGTGTTGTTGTTGTTCTTCAATTTAACGTCCCTTCCCCCCTTAACGTGATACAGACAGTGTGTGTGTGTGTGTGTGTGTGTGTGTGTGTGTGTTTTGTGTATGTGTGTGTGGGGTGTGTGTGTGTGTGTGTGAGTGTGGTGTGTGTGAGTGGTGTTTTGTGTGTGTGTGTGTGTGTGGTGTGTGTTGGGGTGCGCGCGTGCATGCGTGCGTGCGCGTGTGTGTGGGGTGAGTGTGAGAGAGAGAGAGGAGTTTGGTGTGGTGTGTGTGTGTGTGTGTGTGTGTGTGTGTGTGTTGGGGCGCGCGCGCATGTGTGTGTGCGCATGTGTGTGTGTGTGTGTGTGTGTGTGTGTGTGTGTGTGTGTGTGTGTAATTTTTTTTTGTATATAGGGGTTTTGAAAGTTAAAGATAAATTCCTACTGGACTACGTAATAAATGTGGGCATAAGGGAAAAAAGAAAAGCATAATTATTTAATATTTAGGTAATGTCAGTGGTGTCGATCTATCATTTGAAATATTAGTACCACCTTGTGCACTGTATTCTTTGCTCTTGGACAATCTAGTAAATAGGTGACTTACACTAAGAATTTCCCACATACGCATTTAACATTTTTGCTGTATTTGGTTCGAAGTGAATTCAAGCGCATCCTATAATTAAGGATACTACCTCTCTAGATATTGGACTTTCGAATTTGTCTAATTGCGTCTTGGGGTGAATGTCAGGATTTGGTCGTATACAGTTTTGATAATATTGACTATCTGTGTTCTTTCAAAAACCTTTTGAAACTGTTAAGAGATGCTTTATAATCAAGGTATAGCATTCTGATAGGTCTAGCGGAATGTTAAGTGCAGTCGTGCCTTCAATATTTCGAGCTGCTCTCCGAGCAGCTTGATCAACTTTCTCATTTGTTGAGATTCCAACAATGTGAGGGCACCCAAAGAACGTCACATTTATTTTTTTCATCGATAGGAGATGTGTCACGTAATTAATTTCTGTAATAGTCTTGCAACGAATTTTTGAATTTAAAGACTGTAAGGCAGAAAGAGCTGACTTTGAGCACTGCACAGTAAAAGTGGACAATTTTTTAAAGGAAGAATTTAAAACATGCTTCAGGGACATCAGAATAGCAACTAATTCTGCAGTAAAAATTGACAAGTGTAAAGCCAAGATGAATAATTCTCTACTTTAATTTTGGTATTATAAAAGCTGCTCCTGTTCTATGGTCATCTAACACTGAGCCATCTGTAAAAATTTGGAGATGGTCCTTATATTGATTTTCCAAATGAAATTTACATAATATTTTAAGAGATATGGTGGATCTTTTTTTTTCAGTTCATTATAGTTTGTGTCTAATTTGCTTTTGGGTTTGTTTCCATTTGGGAATTGGTGGAAAAGGATGAGTTGACAGCTATTTACTTTGGTTAATGTTGGTTTTTTTAAGAAGAGTAGATGGTATGACTCAATAGATTTAGCTGATTTTTATGTCTTTTGCTCTTTTAGCAAAATCTGTCCCCTGAATTGAGAGATACTTCATTTGTACAGAAACTTTTCTGTGAAAGGTTTTTTTAAAACAAATTTAGAGGCGGACACTTTTCGAAAATTTTATTCAAAGGTAAGATTCCAAATTCATTAAAGTTCCCAATGTTACATGCATGTGTGGGAACTCCAAGAGCAAGTTTATATGCTTTGCAGTCTACACTTTGTAACTTATTAAGTAGATGTTTTTGGAGCACTAAAGAAAACTTCTTGACATAAATCAAACTAGAGCGCACAAGAGCCGAAGAAAAAGGAGTGTTAAACTCTCTTTATCTTTTCCCCATTTTTGTTTACTTATGATCTTTAGAAAGTTTAAACTTTTTCTTGCTTTATTCAAATATATTCAAATGTTGGTTCCATGAGAGTTTTTGATGTTAAACATACTCCTAGGAATTTAAAACAGATTTGACGTATTGTAAGACTGACCCATTCAGGGTAAAATTGTGAAGTTTCTCTGGGTCACATCCCGAGTTAAAAAGCATTAGATTTGTTTTTTCTGCCGAGAGTGTCAATCCATTTTCATGTAAGAAAATACTGATTTTTTTTAATTATGTTGATTTGATCTTTATGTAAATTTTAAGAATCTTTTGGGGTTTTTCTTTTTATAGTGACTTCATCCACAACATATGTCGTCAGCAAATTGTACTAAAACTATGTCTTTGGATAAGCCTTTTGTTATATCTGCAATTAGTGTGTGTGTGTGTGTGTGTGTGTGTGTGTGTGTGTGTGTGTGTGTGCGTGTGTGTGTGTTGCGCGCGCGCGAGCGAGCGAGCGTGCGTTTTCTGTCTGTACCGGCCATCTCCTCTTTTCTCTCTCTGTCTCTCTCTGTCCCCTCTCTCCTCTTTTATAAAAGCAATATTAGAGTACTTAAAAAGGAAGGGTATCTCTTTGGGAGAGACAAATCGATATATACAATTATAATGCCAGCGGTAAATGTTTACAAACGTTTAAGAGTATGTATAGTTTTCTACCCGTGTAAGTATTTATTAGTATCTGGATAGATTTTGCTGACAGGGCATAGAGTGAGTTATATTACACCATGAAGAAGTTATTCTTGTTAGCAAATGATTCCCTCAAATAGTTCTTAAAGTCATTTGATGTTCAATTCCAGACTGTGGTACAATATGGAACTGAATTAAGCAGACTGGACACTGCCGCTATTTATTGTGAAAACAAAACAAAACAAAACAAAAAACCCTTCTATTGTATACTTTTAAGAAATTTCTCGGAGTTTTGCCACAAACGCCTAGTAATCTTGTCTATGGCGAGATAAATCGATATCCAGTATTTTTGCTCTGTGATTTTTTTTCTCAAGGGAATGACAAATGGTTTGCATTATCTGCCAGTCTATATGTCAATGTCTGTTAGGAGACAACGGAAGGGCATAAAGACAAATTTTCGCATTGGTGTGTATGACATCCCTCTTCATCACTCTCGCAACAGACTGTCAAAGAATCGTCGTCGTCTGATCTGTCCGTTATGTCAGGAATTAAGAGAAGATTAATTCAGTTTTGCACTCGTTTGTCTAGAGCTTTGTGCTACCAGCAGAACAGTTCATGCTGGATATGTATTTCAACCAACCTAGGTGATTTAAACTTATTACACGTCAAGATCGTCAAGAAATGAGAATATGGTTAAGCGTTTCGTGTTCTGCTTGAACAAAGCATTCAAAAGACGGGACTATAACCAAGATGACTATGCACTATAGCTTCGTGCAGCCCTCTCTGCCTCTATCTCTCGCTCTCTGTCTCTGTCTCTCGCTCTCTGTCTGTCTGTCTCTGTCTGTCTGTCTGTCTCTGTCTGTCTGTCTGTCTGTCTCTCTCTCTCTCTCTCTCTCTCTCTCTCTCTCTCTCTCTCTCTCTCTCTCTCTCTCTCTCTCTCTCTCTCTCTCTCTCTTCTTCGATCATCACTCGAATATTTTGTATCAACGATTTGTTCCCGCTTGTCTCTCTTTAGTATTTCCGAAATCATGTCCTCAAAGCACACGCACGCACGCACGCACGCACGCACACGCACACACCACACACACACACACACACACACAATGTAACGCCCGCATTTGCATACATGTGTGGTTTATATGTAACATGCCCGGTTCACAGCAGTGGCATGGTGACTGTTTGTCCCTCACGTGACCATGACTGACAAATGATCCTGTGCTGCAGGCGATAGCGCTGGAAGCCTCCATCGGCATGGTGCAAACGCTGAAGGAGATGGTGGACCTGGAACGCACCCAGTCCATGGAGCAAGTCCGGGATGGAGCGGCAGGTGCGTACAGCCCGCTCTTTTCAAGCGCCTTCTCTCCGACAGCCGAGATGTGCATGTTCTCTGCACAAGAAGAGCCAGTAGAGACAGTGGTTCTTTCTGTACTGTGCCTTTTTCAGACGCATCTTTTGCTCAGCAGGCAGCTGAGAGAACGATTCCTTGCCTATATTGCATTGTCAGATGCGTTCCATGCATGGAAATCATGTGAGGCGCAGCAGTTCTTTTTGTACTTGATGTGTCAAAAGCGTTTTTTTCTTCTTTTCGGGAATCAGGTGAGATGGAGCAGCTGTTTCTGTGCTCTGGCCTGTCCTTCCCAGGAATCAGGTGAAACAACAGTAATTCATTCCTTACAATGCTAAGAGAAATTTGTTTTACTTTATTTCATTCAATATCTTTAAAAAAAATAAGGATCAATTCACGCCTAGCGATTCTTTCCCTACATTGCTATGTGAAATACGTTCTTTTCTGTGGAACTAGATGAGACACAGAGGTTCTTCTAAGCACCATTCTGAAGGACGCATACTTTCCTTTGGACTCAGTTGAGACGAAGCTGTTTTTTTTAATGTACTGTTCAGTCAGATGGGTTCTTTTCATCGGAATGTGTGGAAACGCAGCGACTTACTGTGACGCAGGTTCTTTCCATCTTTGTCTACAAGGCTTAAAGTAGTCAGGAACAAGTCCTGCGTGCCCGTTTCTAACATCTGCCATCTATAGGTAGACTAGCGGAAAAAAATGACTGCGTCAGACAATAAATAAGCTCATGCACAGGCACACGGAAACTGTTGGTATCTGTCATACGCAGCCGACTCACCGTGATACGGACACACACCTCGCCAAAGCTCGGTCCAGAATATTTCCGCACATGAGCGGTGTGGAAGACTGCCGTCTGTTAGACAGTACAGTTATCTCCTGAAATCTCTGCTGACGCGCTTAACTCATAGACTATTGCCAGTTTTTGATTTGTTTATAGGGGTGGAGTGTTGGGTGGCAGTTTTACACCTAACCGTTCTACCATAAGATCTTATCCAGGTGAGAGTTTTCGCCTTGTCATTTGTTTTAATTATGCTTCTGTGATTTTTTTTTCTCGATCAAGTTTTGTGAAAGAGAAAACTGTTGAATGAAAATGGATAAAACAAACAACAAAACGAAGACGCATAGCGAGCAAACAATGTAGTTCTCTTATTTTTTAAACTGTTTACATCTCTGGTGAATATGTGCACGCAGGCAGTGTGTGTGTGTGTGTGTGTGTGTTGTGTGTGTGTGTGGTGTGGTGTGGTGTGTGTGTGTGTGTGTGTGTGTTGTGTTGTGTTGTGTTGTGTGTTGTGTTGTGTTGTGTTGTGTTGTGTATGTGTGTGTGTGTGTGTGTGTGTGTGTGTGTGTGTGTGCGTGCGCGCGCGAGCATGTGTGTGTGTGTGTGTTTAATGGTAGAGATGGTAGGGAGAGGACGGCAGTGGATGCAGGGAAAGAAAGGAGAAGGAGCGAGGGAGACGTCTGGAGAGCGTGGGGTCAGAGTGTAGACGTGTGACTATGTGCTCAACAGATACAGTAAAGTGCTTTAAGGTTTTAGAAAGCAGTATGAGCTGTCCCAGAATGATGATGATGATGATGATGATGACGATGACGATGATGACGATGACATATCAAGTAACGATTGACGGCCTGCTCAACCTCCTCAGACATCGTGTCCTGCCTGAGCAACATCCTGTCAGCAGCCACCGAGGACCTGGACACCACGGACCTGCTGGCCCCCGGGCAGGGCGGTACCTCGGCCACCACCTCCACCGCCACCCCCGCCACCCCCCTCACCGACCTCACCACCCGATCCACCACCACCTCCAACGCTTCGTCCGCCACGCTGACCTCGCCCACCCCCTCCACGGCCTCCGCCGATGGAGGGTCCACCGACACCGCCGCCTTTGCCCTTCGCGAGGCCGTAAGTCTGCTGTACACCGTTTCAGCAACATGATCTTGTATTGTCACAGGAAAGAGGGCAGGACGATGAGGATGATCATGATGACGATGGGACGGTGCCGAAAAGACAGTTGGGTAATGATGGTGATGATGATGATGATGATGATGATGATGATGAAAAGACAGTAGGGTAATGATGATGATGATGATGATGATGACGATGATGATGATGATGATGATGATGACGATGATGATGATGATGATGATGATTGTGAGAAAACGCCTGGTAAAAGCTGTTGATGATAACAACGATAATGATGATGATGATAATTTCAATGACGATGTTGATTATGGGAGAGTTCCAAAACAGGGCAGGTGATGAGGACAACGGTGCTGGTGACAATGACGGTTGTGGAAAACCGCCGACAAAGGAGGAGTTAATAATCATAATGATAATTATCAGGGATCACCACAACAGCGGCGATAATTATTATGATTTTTAGGGACCACCGTTGAGAAAGAGGTGGTGATAATAATGGCAATATGATGAGGATGTTGATGTTGATAATGATGACGTTGATGTTGATGATAATGATGATAGTAACAACCACGACAGTGATGGTATAATGGAAAATGACCGAACAGAGATAAGGTCATAACGATGATGGCGGTAATTAAGGGAGATCGATACAAGAGAGCAGATGGCGATTATAACGACGATGGTTATCATGATTAGAAATCATAAAAAAGAGAGCAGGTGATTATGATGGCAAATATGATAATCTGTTGGAGATTGCGAGATCACCCAAATAGAGCAGATAACGATGGTGATGATAATACTGATAATGGTGATAAAAAGGGAATACGAGAGTCATTAGGTCTTCATTTTTTACTGTCTTCATGAAAGAGTAGTTTTGCTTCAACAAAGAATAAGTATGCACAGAATTGGTTTAATGTACGTGTGATGTGGTGCTTTGTGGGAAGAGGATGACAAAAGTGCTTGTTCCAGGCCATAGCTGCAGACGAGGCTCTAAAATATCATCGCTGCTTTCAAGTCCACAGATGCGGATTGAGCGCAAAATGAGAAATGCATCTCATTGCGCACAATCTTAGAGCCACAAATGTATGCAAAATCCATAGCAAAATGAACCTTGACCAAAACAAATTACTCACACAGTTCAGACTTAAAGTAATGCACATTATGGTCCGACTTTGTAGCTGTTTAGATGCATTAGATGCTTTGTTGATCAAACACAATCGACATGCTCATCTGATGAACCTCCCTGCCGTTTCCCATGCGTATTTGCCGTGCCCACCCTTCATCCCTCATCCTCAATTTCATTAGCATCTGTGGCGTGTATTCATCCATACGTGAGCCGAAAATGTTAATTGCCCTCTTTCTTTTCTTTGTGTACTTTAGTTGATTTGTTAGTTGATCTTTTTTGCCGTGAATTTTGCCAGGGGCAACTCACTGGTGACCACTGTTCAATGATAACTAGAAACATGCTCCATCTGAAACTTCCGGTTTGTTATCTCATCTACAAAGATAGCAGCCAGACCACGACTTCAGATCAGATGGAAAAGGACAGAAAAGAAATACTGTCCAAAGCTGGACTGTACTCGCGAACTTTTTGCCGTTTACACTTACCGTGTCAGTGAGTTACATTTTGGTTTAGTATAAACCCCTTTATACCTCCTGTGATAGGGTTTGCGGGGAGAACCATTCAAGAATAGTGGGGGGTTAGTGGGGAAGGGGGAACCAATCCTACACTACACCGCTATCCTCCACCAGAAAGATTAAGATGGGCGGTGGGAGCTCTCTTTTTTAAAATGTTAATCGTTTCGAGGCTCGAAGTCACAATTTTGTGAATGCAAACTGGGTGCTCAACTAACGATCAGGGAAAGCAGACGTGCACCCTGCTTTCCATTCTCCATACAGTTTGTAGCCCTGCATGGTGGTGTCGCAGGTGAAGCACACCTTCGACATGATTGACACACTCACGACGTCGGTGCTGAAATACCTGGTACCCGGGTCCGCCCCCGTCGGTGTGAGCAGTCCTCTCATCAACATCCACGCCGAGCGCAAGGACCCGGTGGATTTCAACCACAGCGTCCACAGTGGGCCGCATGGAGGCTTCGCCCTACCCTCCGCCGACAACTTTAAAGTGGGCAACGACACGCCTTTCGTTGACATCCAGGTGAGGAGAGCTTAGTGCAAGCAGCGCACTGCGAGAGCAGATTGTTACAGCCCCACTGCCAGTTGTAAAAGATCGGACACTTTTGAAAAAATGTGCAAAGTTGATACCCTAAAGTTGATACCAATAGATTGAAAGAGCGTGGAAAAAATGTGAAAAGTTTATACCCGTTCTGGGGTAATAAAGCTTCTATATAGGGACAATTTTAGGCTTCAATGTATAGTTTCGAACAGGTCGTTGAGGTCGTGCCGGAGAGTGATCTACATAACTGATTGATCAATTCGCCATACTCAGCATTGTTTGACTGGTATATAGGTAATCTCGCCAGTTTAACGTCTGCAACTACGTGAATTCTATACTTTAAAAATGATTGAACTAATTAAGTAACTAATGATTTAGCAATTCTCAGATTTCAGCAATGGATGTACGATGTGTTGTCATGTCATCATAATAAATGATATCTTTATTGCAGATCAATCATTTGATTGTGTGTTTAGCCGAGGAAAAAAAATATTCTCAGCCTCAGTTCTTTATTGGTGCTGTCACATGTTTGATGTTTTTTGTTGATGGTCTGATCGATGAGAAAAAATCAACTATGAACCATCCTCGATTTAGAAAAATATAAAAATGAAAGATACAGCTTACTGTGGCCTTCGTATAACAGTATTATTTCTATTTTAGTGACAACACATTTTGGGACTGTTTTGGAATACCAAAATCAAAAGTAAAGGAAAAAGTTATAAGCGTTTTCGTTTATTACTGTTTGTCGAAAAGGTGAAAAGTAGATCAAGATCAACACAGTTCGGACCAACCTGCGCGGTTCCTTAAGTTGGTTTCCAGGCGTGGGAAAGACTACGGTCTTACTACTGAAACCTGATGATTTAGCTTCCATTTTGAAAATTCAACAACACTGATCAGTAAGCGATTTCATACAACAGTCAGTCCAAGTCTGACACATTACTTTGTCCACCAGTTTGTGACGAACAACAAAAACCTCTACATCTGGGACGAAAGTGCTTTGAAAGTGACGTCACCCGTGGTCAGCATGACCTTGTACGACAGCCAAAATCGGGAAATTCCGGTGAACGACCTCGAGGAACCGATCCAGATCACCGTCAGTACGGGAAGAACCGATGCGGAGCCGGCTGTGGTCACGGGCTTTCTGGAGGAAGATGCCCAGCTGTACTTCCATGAAATCAACACGACTTGGGACTCTTCCCAAGCCTTGAGTATAGTCATCACCCTGAACTCCACCAACGAGACGTTGGAAGTCTTTCTCAAGCACGGATCAAGGCCAACACCCGACGACTACGAGTGGGTCTTCAGACTTGCTGACGATAACGTTACAGACGTCCCAGAGAGTCATAGTGAACACAAGATCTTCATTCGGAACGACACTGTCACTGCTAACGAGACCGACGTGCTCTACTTAGGTCTCCGTGTTTACGGTTAATCCAATTTATTTTGGAATCTCAATCGGTTGAACGAATTGTTTTTGGTTTTTCTTTTCATTAAAAAAAAAAAAGGCGTTAAATCTGACAGCGCTTCTGCTACGACTTCTGTCTCTTCTTCCCCCCTACCCCCCCCCCCCCCCCCGCCCTCCAGTGTGTGTTTGTGGTTCCCTGTTTTCGTTTTCTGTTTCTAATTTTGTTTTGTTCGTTGGTTGGTTTGTTTGTTTGTTGTTTTTGTTTTCTTCCAGTCACCTGTTAAGAATTATCAAGATATAACTTTCGTGCCACGAGCAGCTCAGCTTTTGTTTATTCTTTTTGTTCAAGAGACACATGTTTAACGAAAACAATTACGAAACCATTTACAAATTTCAGTCAGCGTTCATTCTCTCAACCATCAATAGTTTACTTGTGCTCGTGCACCTTTTCTGCCATCACGAGGAAGTCCTGCAATGAATGGGTGAATGACCACTGAGCTTGACACCTGTTGTGTGTCACGTGAATACGCAGAGCATGCTCGCGTGCGCGAACACACACACACACACACACACACTCTCTCTCTCTCTCTCTCTTCTCTCTCTCTCTCTCTCTCTCTCTCTCTCTCTCTCTCTCTCTCTCTCTCTCTCGCGCGCGCGCGCGCGCGCGCGCTCACACGCACGCATGAACCTACTCACGCACATGATACAGACAAGTCCGTGTGATGGTAAGGCGTGATCTGTATGTTTGATGCCTGATTTATAAGAACAAGTTAGAGATAAATCATTTCATCTTGGAGCAAACAGGTGGGTATTACTGCAAGAATGACGGCAATTTTGATGAAGGGCGCCAGGTCACTTCGTTAGCTTTTCTAAAAGTGCATTTCAAATTCTTTTCTGGGTCGACTCAGAATCAGACTACCTGGCGTTACCATCACACACACACACACACACACACACGCACGCACGCACGCACGCACGCACGCACGCACGCACGCACGCACGCACGCACGCACGCACGCACACACACACACACACACACACACACACACACACACACACACACACACACTACTTCTCTGTCTCTG
>CM031595.1:158703975-158758975 GCA_018398815.1 Conus ventricosus
CGAGATGAATCCGATCACTTTGGTTTGAAACAATACGTGGATGGGAGAATTCACCCGAACTGTACCTTTATTTTGAATAGTAAAAACAACCAACATTGTGTAAATTGCAAACTTTCGGTTTATTCAAAACCTTTTTCAAGCTAAAACGCAGGTAGCTATACCTTTATGATTCCATATATTCTTTATATTGCCATGCGTGGATGATGGTGGCATTTTTTGTGGCTCTAAATACGTACTGGTAGTATCTTATAAAATTTACTGTTGAGAAAACTCATACTAAAAACGGAATATGACCTGAGTTATTGTTATATTGCAGCCTGTTGCTTGCACACGTTTGCTAGTGTAGCAATGAGCTGTTCATCTGTGTCATGCAGCGTTGGTGTTTTTGTGTATGACACTCTGTGTGTGTGTGTGTGTGTGTGTGTGTGTGTGTGTGCGTGCGTGCGTGCGTGCGTGCGTGCGTGCGTGCGTGCGTGCGTGTGTGTGTGTGTGCGTGCGTGCGTGCGTGCGTGGTGTGTGTGTGTGTGTGTGTGTGTGTGTGTGTGTGTGTGTGTGTGTGTGGGTGCGTGCGTGCGATTATTTTGTTTAATTTGTAAAGTGCGAGGTGACAAACGTTGCTATAATACACGGGACAGAAATTGACTTCATTATTATCATTGTTATCATTATGATTACTATCGGTGTTTTGAAAATTGAGTTCTAAATGTAAAATAAACAAAACAAGGAAAGAAAGAAAGAAACAAACTAAACAATAAGCTGACAACAAACAACAATAACTACAACAACAAGAAAGAGAAAAAGCATGGGTATTGCTACAACATTATCATTATCATTTCCGACATTTTGACAACTGAATTGTAAATGAGAATGAACCAAAAAAAGGAAAAAAAAAAAACACCCAGCAATAAACAGACAACAAGCATCAACAACAAACCCCCCTCCCCCCTCCTCCAAGGAAAAAAAATGAGTAAAGAGAAGTGTATGTGTAGCAACAATTCCCATTGTATGGTATTTGTTGTTGTTGCTTGCATTATATTGTATAACATCATCGTCAAAACAAATTTGTATCTGGAATGCGGTCTGTCTCTCCGAGGAGGCTGTGTGCCCATCTTATGGCGCCAACACTGATTTTTTTATGCTTTCTGTGCATCCATATTTTGTTCACCTGTCAAAGTGGATTTTCGTCAGAATTTTGTCAGGAATTCTCTTGTTTTCTTGGTGTTTTTGTTTCATCATACCTTATTTTTTTAAGGTATACAAACTGCTGCAGATAGACTCCGGGTTTTTTTGTCTCTGAAAGATTAGCGATCAGATTATCATTTAAATTCTAGTGGAGACAAGAAGAGAAAAAAATCGTTCATTTGCGAGACTTGAACCTCTGACCAGGGATTCTTTCGCTTCTTACAATAACCTTATCCACCTCTCCAACTGGTAATGCAGACCATGTTTAAAGACATTTGGACGTGAGGTTTGTGCCGCAAGTTGCTGTATTTTGAAGCTGTGTGCATGTTATCTTTTCGCTATTGCATGCCGTCTGCTGTTTACTCTTTGCGTCGTTTCGCTTAAGATTTCGTTTCATTTTAATGTTATCTAGGTTACCTGTGTCTGTGTCTTCTGTCAGAATTTTCTAAATCCAAAAGGTTGTTGACTTGTGTTTAAACATTATTGTCTGCTGTTGTTGGTATCTGTGTATGGGCCAGCATTGAACTTCATTTTTTTTGCTGGAAGTTTCTATGTTAGTTGTGTGTGTGTGTGTGTGTGTGTGTGTGTGTGTGTGTGTGTGTGTTGTGTGTGTGTGTGTGTGTGCGTGCTTGTTCTTCTGCACGTGTATGCTAAGTAACTGGGTGCAAACAGCATTGGTTTGGAATTATGCATATCAGTATCTTGCCTTTTGAGCAGTTGTTCCCTTCTTAGCTTTCATTAGCGCTGCCCGCTTCAATTTAGAGTTCTTTTGATTAAGAGAATTACCAGTGTCCCTTTAAACCTTTCGGTGCCAGCTGTCGTAGAAAGCAAGACATTTTTTAGGTCCGGCTGATCTTGCAGTTAGTCTGTCCAATGTTGATAACTTCGCCGTTTTTGTTCCTGTTACTTTTTTTTCGTGTACTAAACAACAGCAAAATGGTTGTAGCTTTGAATTCTACGATGGGCGTTCTCTTTTTTTCCACCCGTATGGAGCTATCACTTTTCCAGTTTTTCAGTTTCAGTACCATGAAGTTCAGCCGACAAGACCGCTTAGGGTTCTTTCAGGGCTGTCACCGCGCATAAAAGGAAAACCATGTCACGTAAAAACAACAAAAACAACAAGAATAACAACAACAACAATAACGACAACAACAACAGCAACAGCAGCAACAACAGCAACAAGAATACATGTAAACACATGATTATGCACAGCCAGTGGTAGAGCCCCCTGAGCTGGTGCAGAGGTACGGAACGTGCATCATTGAACCGCGCTGTCGTATCATGACTGTGACGGCAGTGACAGTCGTTGTGACGATGTCTGTGCAGACGCTGAGTCGGGGAACCATCACGCAGTACGTGCTGGGAGTGCAGGGGGCCCTGGGTCCCCTGTCCTACCTGCGAGTCTGGCACGACAACTCCGGCAGAGGCCTGCACCAGGGGTGGTACCTCGGCAAGGTCATCATCACCGACCTGCAGACTGGCTCCAGGTGTGTGTGTGTGTGTGTGTGTGTGTGTGTGTGTGTGTGTGTGTGTGTGTACACGTTATACTTCATGCATGTGTCGTTTGCCTACTTGCCTGTGTCCAGGTTGGGGGGAAAATGTGATTTTGCTCAAAGTGATGTGCCGAAGCAAAGTAGGATTCGCATGCCAGCCGTTTCTTTTCAATCATGCACGCATTCGTGCTCAGGGATCCCGTCTTCTACTTCCAGTTTCTCTGGGAATGGAATGTCACGCGTTTGCTTGTGGCTGACACGACTGACAATAAGAGCGTAGTTTCTAGGCAACTCACACTCTACACATTTAAATTGCAAATGCGTAACAATGGTGGCGATTGAAACACGTAAAAATTGTTCTTTCTATTCTAGATTGAAGATCAAATCGACTCTCTAACCCGGCAGACACGCACACAAACATCTCGTACATCACAGGTGATGACGTTGTGAGAGGCGTTTTGACACCAGGCAGGTTTAGGCCATGGTGTCTGTGGTCCTCCTGTTGGGGACTCTTCCTCAGGTGAGTTCCTCCTTCTCTTCTTCACCTTCTGCATTCAGGATCCTCGATCATCTTCTCTCATCTACGCCTTCGTCTGGGTTCAGAGACACCGACACCTGAGCCACTGAGTCACTTGGGTCGCTCCCCCCCCCCCCACCCCTCTCAAATCCTTCTCTGTGCCGCTTCCATCCATAGTTGTTCTCTTCGTGTGTCTATTTTTCCTGTCTCCTCTCTGTCCTGTTTGAAGGCCATTTCACGAGAAATCTCCTTTAAGCCGTTTTACCACTCATCAACATTCACACACCTCCCGAAAGAACCTAACAGTCTACGTCAGTCCTATTACATGCCAGTGGACATCCAGATTGTCCCAGTTGCTTAAACATCGAAAATCGGTAATGACCATACTGTCAGCTACAATGCTCGACATCCATTCACATCCAGTCCCGGCCTGACAAGGGACCAGCTAAGCACTTCAGTGTAGTGTGAGCTTGTCACTAAAGGTTGCTCCGAAAAGGCGAAAAAAAGGGGAATTTTCATAGTAAGTTTTCAATAACAGCCATCGTGTGCTAGGAGGTATGATGTTTAAGGCTCATGCATACAAGGATAATCGTGCGCCGTTTTTCTGCTGGTACGATGATGACACGTCGTCACAAATATCCGAAAGTTGTTACACTGGACATTCAGTTTCATCAGTTTATTTGTCAAAATGCTTACGGGTGGAGCGTAATTTTTATCAGTGGACGTAAGACTGAAGATTATAGTTAAATTTCATGCCAAAGGAAACAGATCTGCTTACTTTAAGATCAAGATTTACGATAAGATGTTTGCCTAGCATAACAACTGTCAGATACGTTAGGTATTCTTTCTAGCCAAATCAAAAACAATGACTTCAACGGCTCTCTGCGGTAATTTTTTGTATTGTTCAGGCTGCGTTCCATTCCATGATACCAAACACATCACCCGCATTAGCTTTCTTATCATTCTGCATTTTTGTCTGACGGTTGTTACGATGTTCTGTTGGATTTATTCAAACAATGCGAAATCATGCTGAAATGACACAGATGCATAACAAATGTACCGACCTTTTCTTTGAGCATATCTGTAATGTTCCTGTGCATTTTACATAGAAATGCTTATAAAGTAGCAAACATACTCACGATAATCATGCGTGTATCTGACACAGAACTCCATCTGACGGACGTTACGTCCTCACGGTTGGACGTACCGAGCAGACTTGCTCATGGTTCGACTACTGCTACAGATCGTTTATGTTCAGTCAGCAGATACAATATGAAAACAACTGATGCGAAGTTAGATATTGTGTGGCATTTAGTTACATAGTTTATATATGACTAAACTGACTTAAATGGCCATTGGCTCACATCTCAACCACCGTCCCCCGAAAAAAATGTTCTCCTTGTTTGGTTGGTGGCTTGGTTTGTTAGTTGACTTCTTTCAATGTCGAAAGACAGAAAGTATGAAGAAAACATAACAACAGAAATCACTTTTCAGTTATTTCAGCTGACATGATGCCGTGATTTGCATGATTTGTAGGAGCAAAACAAACACAAAACAAAACAAATAGACGTTGTACTGTCCGTAGAAAAAAAAGAGAAAAGGATTGTTGTTCATTTTCCTTGACACTTTCCCAAATTGTATCGTATATCATGACATGTTTCTGGCAAAGAAATAATGTGTTACATATTGGAAGAAGTTATCACTACAGGATGATAGAAAAGTATCAATCATGAACGCTTGAAAATGTATGCTCGATTGGATTTGCGCTTCTCGGGGTTTTTCTTCCGGCTTTTGTTGGTAGATTTCTGCATGTTCTGAATTAGTCTTTCTCTTCTGTTTCGTTATGATGAAGAAAGTTAAGTGAGATCCGAAGACCAAGAAAACATAAACTACTATGTAAAACTGACGATGCATCATTCTGTTTTAGATATTTTCCACTATTATTTGGCTGAAAACAAACCCGCAAAGTACGAAATTTGATCATTAAAATGAATCAGTATGCTTCAGGTGAATTCGCATGTTTGTTTCAACCATTTGTTTGTGTCTTATTTATTTATGTATTTATTTGTTTTCTCATGTATTCATCTTTGAAAATTGTTCTGAATAGAAATATTTAGATCTACTAGCATAACAACAGAGTAAATGAGCGTCAAAATTAGAATAAATCTTTCAAGTTGTTGTTTATTCGGTTAGTCAGGGTTTGGTAGCTATTATGGTACACATGCTGGCGATGATTCCTCCTTCTATTAGAAGAACGACTGCTAGGTAGACTTCCCACAGAAGAAGCAAAATACCTAGTTCTGCTTCGCCTTCAGGTATGATGTATTCTGCATTAAACATGCTTTCATTCAGCCGTTATTTCTGACATCGCTAGAACAATGTCCAAACCAGGAGTAGACTAATGGGCGAAGACCACGTGATGGTTAGAGAGATCTAACCAAGTCCCGATCGCACAGTATTCTTTCGCGTAATGTCCACAAAATGGCTGCTTTAAAGAACAGTTTGAAACAGTTCGGATCTTTTTTTTTCTCTAGGTAGTGACATATCTGACAGTGGTCACGATTTAAAACGACACATGAATTCTTAAATACATTTTTTTCATCATTTCTGTAGGAGTCAGCGCCAGCCTCATCTTGAATCATTTGGCTTCGGATGTTATTTTATGCACAGCAAGAACCTGTGCCTCGTTCTCAGTGGAGCTGGTGTGGTTAATAAAAGACGATCGTTTATATTTTGACCTGCTGTTCATCAAAGAATGGATATCGCGCTCGTTTGCAGCCATTGTTTTGAATATGGTTCGGAAAGATTTGTTTCATTTGGTTATGTGTTGTTCGACAGAGAGCGTGAAAGAAAGCAGAATCGAGTTGAAAATTGTGTGAACTATCGATTGCCGAACAGTACGTATGGATGTCAAACGGAATTTCGCCGTTAGACAGTGTGAAATAAAATCAGAACTCGAATATTTTTGTGGTTAGCATGTTGCCTATTTTTTTTCTTCTGTATTGTGATGGTACACAATTCTAATGTGCATTTTTGCTTTACGACCAACCTCCCCAATTATTCACCATCTTGGGCAGGAAATTTAATTCATTAGATAACATAATTCAGCACATTCAAAATGAAAGGCGGAGACCAAAACTTTTGATTTGATATTATAGATTTCTTTCAGGTTTTACATAGAGCAGAAATAGGAAATGAATAAATAGTTGTCGCCTCTTATTCACATTTGTGTGACAAAAACAAGAGTAGTATGGATCATCGTTCTTGTGACAAGCTTAATAATCAAATAACAAGCAGTAGGATACATTATTCCTAAGTGGTACCGTAAGTATTTACTCCGCCATTGTTCTGTTATGACTTTCACATACATTTCTCAAGAGTGACTCTACAAATACGAGTTCTTCTTTTGTCTAGCTTGACTCTTAACACCGTAAAATTTGAAATTCAAGAGCTGAAATTGTTTTAGCCTCCCGCTGTTCTTGTGGCCTGAAACTTCTCCACACAAGTTGGTAATGAAGCATTCTACATGTTCTTGCCGATCTAATCCCCATGCCCCCAATTTTCCCACCAGTAATTCGATCGCCAGGAGACAGCCCGAGGGACTGTGAAGATGGAGGCCATGTTTGACTTCTTCTCAACTGCCTAATTGCCCTCTTAAAACCCGAATTGGCTGCGTTTTTTTTTCTTCTAGCCCCTTACGCTATTCTGGGGATTTGGGCATCCTGACAGCCTGTCTGTCTGACTGATATATACACGCATGTGTGCGAATGCGCGTGCGCGCGCGCACACACACACATACAGAGAGAGAGAGAGAGAGAGAGAGAGAGAGAGAGAGAGAGAGAGAGAGATTATACGTGTCTTATTTGCACACACACACACACACACACACACACACACACACACACACTCACACACACACACACACACACACACACACACACACACACTTACACGCGCGCGCCCGCACGCGCACCTGCGTATTCACGCGCACACACCACCACCACCACCCCTCCACACACACATCACACAAACGCGCGCGCGTACGCTGCACGAACGCACACATACACTGTCAGTTTTTTCTCAGCGTCCTCTCTGTCTCTCTCTCCCTCCCTCTCTCTCTCTGTCTGTCTGTCCGTCTCTGTCTTTGATTCTCTGTCTCGGTCTCCCCCCCCCCCCCTCTCTCTCTCTCTTTCTCTGATTCATTCACCATTTCCAACCATTTATAGCTATGCGTTCACTAACGAGATCTGTCCTTTTTCCCCCAGAAGGTGATCAGTTACAGACGCGTCCGCCGAAATTGATGGTTTGCGGGCAATGAAATATAAGGCTGCCATGCATGATGGATGGATTGGGGGTGGGGAAGAGAGAGAGAGAGGGAGAGGAGAGAGAGAGAGAGAGAGGAGAGAGAGAGAGAGAGAGAGAGAGAGAGAGAACAGTCCATTATTTGTCCACATTCGGTCTGATACTGATATCAGTTTCTCTTTCCTGGTCGAGATATAATATTGGGAGCCGGAATAGCTCAGTTGGTAGAGCGCCGGACTCATGATCCTGGGGTTGCGGGTTCGAATCTCCGCTGGGCCGTTTCGGTACAGGGGATTTTTCCCTCGGAGTTAACATTGGTTCTGACTCTATTTCCCGTACAGTCTCTCGAATGAGACTATAAACCGAGGTTCCGTGTGTGAACGCACGCAGAACATCTTGCACACACGTAAAATCCCATCACCAACTTTCGGAAGAGAAGGCCAGTTTTGCCGTTGGTATGGATGACACGTTACACATAGCATGCACTCTGCGTGAGAAACGGAAAGAATGAAGGAAGTAAGGAAACTGAGTGAACGATATTGAAAGATATTGACAGGATGACACGGGAAACGACTGAATGAAGCGCCAGCTGGCAGCTCTTCAGTCGGCACTACCCAGGTAGGCAGCCCGTTGTGTAAACGAGTGTGGATTGTAAAGCGCTTAGAGCTTGGTCTCTAGCCGAGAATAGGCGCTATATAAGTATTCATTATTATTATTATTTATAATCTAGACCGTCCATGACTCAGACAGTTATGTATGAGTGATATCTACGCAGTCCTTGTTTTTTCTTTTACATTTTACCCAGCCTTTTTCCATTTGCGATAGATGACATAGCCCGCTTCATTCTTCATTTCAGTATTTCAAAACAAGCATTGCTCTTACGGCATGAGTATCTCTCTGTGTACCATCCAGCCTGTATTTTCCTGCCTCAAAGTGATATTCAGCAACGTGTGACTGAATGACATTGATAGCAGTTTGCACGGTCTTCTCCGATGGGTGACCGACCGCCAGCCGTCGTTAACTGCTGTGTATGGACTCCAGGCGTTGGAATAACGAGAGGATGAGATGTGGCTGTGGCTGCGCATGGGGTAATCGGGTTTGGCGGCAGGATAGTGATTCTACTGAGAGGGCACAACAAATTGGAGCAGGAAAAAACAACATACATACCACACATACCACGAAGAGGCTGAGGTTGCCCATTTACCAGGCCTTTAGAAACTTGGAAACTTCTTCTTCTTGCTGTACACTCCCTACCACTTAGAAAACAACAACAACAGTTTGCTGGCTTTCACGCAGTCTAATGCAGACACAACATGCAGAATTGGTGCACGGCCTCGTTTACATTGGATGTTTTCATGTCCGTGTTTTATGTATCGCCGGTCGTCCACACTCCGCTAATGATCACTTTGGACAGTCTGTGACATAAACGCGTCAGAAATGTTGTCAGACAGAGAAAAGAAATTATCATTTATTAAGTCGTTTGAGGTTGGGGAACCAGAAAGGGTAATCAGGGACTATAATCAGCATATTCATGTTCATCCTGTGTGATTTCAGTGCCAGAATATGGAATATTGATAAGTAAATAATTTAGTATCCTAAAGTTGGGAATATTCTCTCCTATGTACTAAGTGTACCGCCAGTAGATCTTTTGACGCAGTTTAAATCAATTTCAATATGTCATGCGGATGCTATTACAGTGAACAGCTTTTTATTTAGAATTCAACTTTTTTGCTATTGCCAGCCATCTAAAGACGTCGACGAAGTTAATATGTAGAAGAGTTAGCGGTTCGAAAAGCATGAAAGTTAGATACTTTCTTTTCCAGCGGATGTAGTGGTCAGTAGAAGTACGCGACATCAGCACACCAACCTTGATTTTTCACAAAGAAAAATGGCATATAAGTCTTCCCATAACAGCATTCTACTATCAAGTGTCAGCCGAATATACAGCCTCTCCCGTCGAACTTGGGATTCTGAAATCGGAAATCTCTTTTTCTTGTCAACACAGGAAGGGTTTTATCATATGTCGACATTTGACACTTTACACCATTATGACCGGGACATTTGGAAACATTTGTTTCTGTGCAGACGTACAGATTATCAACCCTGAACTTCCGGTTTAAAAACAAGAATACTAAACTATTTCACACAGACACTGTAACCGCGATATTTTGCGTTACATCTGCACACACACACACAGCATTCGAGGATAGATGCCAGCACTGTCACGATTTCTATGTTGACAACGAACGTTGTTCATTGATGGTGGTGGTTGTTGGTGTGTGTGTGTGTGTGTGTGTGTGTGTGGTGTGTGTGTGTACGTGCGCGATTTAATATTTTAGAGTTAAAATGTTCCGTCTGTTTTACTTTTGAATAGACGATTCAGGTTTCTGTTCTGTGAACGAAAGTTACACTATACACGTATCTTTTCATTCACGAGCTTCATAAGAAGTGCATGTGTATGAAATGACATGTTTATTTATGTACATATCTGCCTTTTTTCTGCGCTGTACTTGTGTCTTAACTTCATTTACTTCGTTCCTCGTTGAAGTATCAAAGAAACTTCATTAACTTACGAAAAAATGTATATTTCCACCATCAAAATGAAAAGAAGGAGTCCCTTTCTCCATCTGTCCAGCTACATCTTCCTGTGCAACCGGGGGCTGGCGGTGGAGGAGGACGACGGCAGGTGGACCGCATCCTGCCGGTGGCGGGCCGCCAGGACCTGTGGACTTCCAGCACCTGTTCTTCACGGAGACTCAGCGCTCGCTCAGCGACACCCACCTCTGGTGTCCGTCTTCTCCCGCCCCCGCAGGTCCTCCTTCTCCCGGGTGCAGCGCCTCTCCTGCATCCTCTGCCTGCTGCTGGCCACCATGATGGCGGACGCCATGTTCTACCAGACGGGCGGAGGGGCAGGTAACTTTTGAGAGAAGTAGCTGATGGGGAAAGGGAAGGGGGAAAGGGAGAGGAGAAGGGTTTGGGCTAGAGGGTGGAGGGACGGGTAATGATTACGTATTGCATTGAACTGCATGTTACGTAATGATGTGATGCGTTGGATTGAATTGTTTCAATTGATTTGATTGTCGAGACACATTTTTTATTTTTCTCTGTGTGAATTTGGGCTTCTCTTCACATGTGTAGCAGATCTCCATAATACAACACAACCTTACGTTTCTGTATCGTTTTGTATTCATGGAACAAACGGAAGTATTTGGAAGATGGACTGAGTACCTCGGCAACTGTACAGGCACGAGCATAACCCAGTCACCGTGCCCCCCGATTCTCCATGAAGGTACGGACGACATAGTCCACAAACCAAGAGGGCCACCAATGAGGTGAGACGTACCTGCAAACAGATCTCGAGGCGTTTGAGAAGGAATGCTTCAGACTTGTTCTCTGCATCTCATTCAAAGAAAACAGAACAACGACAGCGTTAGCTAGGCAGTCAAACACACACACACGTCGGCGGAAAATCCTTGCAGCAATCAAGCGGCTGAAGCCCTGGATGGAGTCCTAGTTCAAGACCAGTCTACAAGGTGCAGTGGAGGACAGACGACCCTGAGTCAAACTGAAGAAGGCCAGGACAGACGACATGACGGGCTGGACAAGTTACGACACCTCTACCCTATTGTCCATGACTACTCACAGACGGCTGTGAAGGATTCCTGTCTGCCCCAAGTCTCAGGGCACCCCGACGATAGAGTCAGAGGGCAATGGCCATGACCATGACGGTAGTAACGTTTCCCTCTACTCATCCAAATGAGCCGTTGTACAGAATCTTACTAGAGACAACGCTCGTGCTGTGACTGTGGGTTCTGTTATGCCCGCGTAGCCCGGAGGGGATGGGGAATAGAGAAGGTTCAGGTGAGGTTGGTGGAGGATGGTCCAAGGTCAAACGAGCTAACGTAATGTAGCAGGTAGCTGAGCACCCGCACCGGAAAAGTACAGGGAACCGAGATGTTTTCTTGGAGGGGCAGTGACCATGGCAGTTGTGGTATGGGAAGTGGGACAGAGTGAGGATGTTGAAACACCTCTTGTAGCAGATGGTTATCCGATCACGAATGAGTTCTGAGACCCCATTTCTCCTCGAGCGCCAGGTTATGTAGTTGGAACAGCCAGCTCACATAGAGATGGTTGTGACTTAAAATCACGGGCGCCGGAGACAAACCATTAGTAATCCACATTGACAATCTTTAACCTACCGTCGTTCTGGAGGTATTGGTGTGGTGTCAAATAGACCCCTTGCTTACTGTCCCGGTATGGTTGTCTCCGTCTGTGCTATCACAAGAAGTAGTCTGGACATTAAACTGAAATTCACAAGACCAAGTTCTGCGATGCAAGGGCAAGGGTTTTGTCCTCCCTCTCCTCCCTCTTCATCTTCACCATTAGATCATTGGGTAGCAATTACATACTTTAAAGCCAGACAGTAGATTTGAGGTCCGTGGACAGCACGTGTATATCACACACTTAAAAGAGCCCAAAACAACAGTGTGTGTGTGTGTGTGTGTGTGTGTGTGTGGTGTGTGTGGTGTGTGTGTGTGTGTGTGTGCGCGTGCGTGCGTGTGTTGTGTGTGTGGTTGTGTGTGTGTGTGTGTGTGGTGCGCGCTCGTGTGTTTAACGATTGTTTGATAAATGCAGAACAAGAGTCCTGTGTACAAACCAGTTTTTATGGGCACAGAGCTGGCTAAACATGAATTAAAATACAGGTCATCGAGTGGGATTCGCCATTTTGAGGCGTTATTATGTTTTTGGCCTGAATTAACAATTTCTGGTCAAGAGGAGGAAACGCTGAATAACTACCATAGCCTGTGTATTTTTCATCCGATAAGATGCAGGAAGAAGAGCGAAATTGAATTATAAGGAGCAAAATTGGATGAGAGAGAGCGAATGAGCGAGCGACAGAGAGAGAGAGACAGAGTGAGAGCTTGTGCGTGTGTGTGTGTGGTGTGTGTGTGTGTGTGTGTGCGCGCGCGCGCGCGCGTGTGTGCATCGTCCGTGCCTGTGTGCGTGTCTGCGTGCGTGTCTGCGTGCGTGCGTGCGTGTGTGTACGCGTGCGTGCGTGTGTGTGTGTGTGTATGTGTGTGTGTATATGTGTGTGTGTGTGTGTGTGTGTGTGTGAGAGAGAGAGAGAGAGAGAGAGAGAGAGAGAGAGAGAGAGAGAGAGAGAGAGAGAGAGAGAGCACGTGCTAAGTTTTAATTCATGTGTGCCATATCTGTGATCGTGAAAGCATGATCCATGTGTAAATGTTAATACACGCGCGACCACATGTGTTTTGATGAAAAGAGTATTGATCTTTACTACTTTTCTCTGCTTGGAATGGTGACATCCTGCAGGTATCAGAATTAAACACAGCAGGCTGCGAGAGGGGAAACTTCACGGACGGATCCAAAACCTTTGTTGTGGAGTTCATAATGATGAAACTGCTGACGTGAGGGTGATATCATACAAAAGCTGACACCAACAGCAAGCGTCAAGCTTGATCTCGAAACTCGAGATTTTGTTGTAACTCTTGAGAGCCACAGTAATTTAAAGAATCCAATACAATCCTGTTCCTTTTTGTTTGTCAATACAACAACAACAACAACAAAGGCAACAACAACACCACCACCAACAACAACAAAAAGCGTCGACAGTGTACAATATCATAGCGCAACAAATGTAGAGACTCGGGAAACGTTAGGCACAGTAGGGTCATTGCGTACCATTATACAACTGACATATTGTGACACGAGATTGCATTTCATAGCACAGAATAATCATCGCAGAATACTGAAGATCATGAGAAATAGGAAAGAAGTGCGGGGCACAGGACGGCATATAAAGGCATGTTTTTGATCGGATCCAGAATGCTAACGTAATGCCAGAGGGGAGGGAGTTACTCACATTCGGGTTTAACATCCACTACTACCATTGCAGGTGTTCTAGCAGATGGGGACAATAATCCCTAGACGTTGGAGAGGGCGTAACACTACACTCACCATGAACAACAACACGTAAAAAGAGCATCACAAATAGCGATTTTTATATTCGGCACCAACACAATTCAAACTCAGAATGTCTGACAGCCAGTTTGACACTCTGTACTGTGTAAGCAGGCACCCCAAAAGCCCGTTTTATGCGCCAGATTTTTCCTCTGTCGAGAGGGGGTCTGTTCATCAATCTTGCGGAAGTGGAAAAAGTGGGATTAGGCCTATTCGTGCAAATTAAGCACACTCGCAACTACTTTGAAAAGTTGTGGTTTGTGTGTATGTGTGTGTGTGTGTGTGTGTGTGTGGTGTGTGTGTGTGTATGTTGGATGTGTTGTATGCGCGGTGCGGGCGCGCGCGGCGCGCGCGTGTGGTTGGCGTGGGCGTGTGTGTGTGAGTGTGTTGTGGTGTGTGTGGGTGTGTGTATTCGAAATATAATATTAATATAAATATATATATATATATATATATATACTATATGTATATATTATATTTAAACAAGTTAAAAGGTGAATCTTAAAACTATCTACAAATTGTTTCGAGGCCTTGCGCTGTCATCAGGATAGTTGTAAGATTCCTCTTTAAACTTGTTTTTACTAATGTTGCTCCCAAGGGGTGTTGAGCACTTAAAAATTGTTTTAGGCATTTTAAATATCTGATCTCTCTCTCTCTCTCTGCTCGTCTCGCTCTCCTCCTCTTCTCTTCTTCTCTCTCTATTATATATTATATATGTGTGGTGTGTGTGTGTGTGTGTTTGTGTGTGTGTGTGTGTGTGTGTGTTCTAGCTATTTATAAAAAAATTGACCTCAGGTGGAACAGATGAAGATACAAAAAAAATGTATCCAGTATGCTCTTTCAGAAACTATTTAAAGGATTTTCATGGAGGCTGATTCGAATGAACAGACAGGTAATTCTCGTGCTGAACGAGCAAACAAAATTAGGTATTTCTCGTGGTGGATGTGTGTAAAGACAACGCCTGTTCAGTTAAAAAAAAGCAGCTCTTGGGGGTCGTGTGGGGATATATGGGAAGGAACGCAAGGGCATATTCATTATTAGAATAATGTAGGGAGAAAACGAAAGGTAGTATATTGTGTTCGTCTGCATAGACATACGGATTATACTCTGCTAACTCGGGTTATTAACACTTTGTTTTTAAAGACCTGAATCCAATCCAGAGATCGTCATTTCCTTCTAGGATATGTTACGCGGTCATAAAATTACTCGTCAATCGGGAAGAATTTTCCTTTTTCCTTTTTGTTGGCAAAACTAGCTATGAACATATCATGATCTTTCCAAATTTCAGATTCTGAGTCCGGAGCCATCGAGCTAGGTCCCGTGAGGGTGACGATCCAAGAGCTGTATGTGAGCTTTGTCAGCAGCCTCATCATCCTGCCCCTCAATCTCCTCATCGACCAGATCTTCCGACGCAGTCGTCCCAGAGCCCACAAGACTGACCTGGCTTTCATGGACCCCCCAGCGGCCAGTAAGGACAAGGACAAAGAGAGGAAGCAGCAGGAGGAAGACATTCAGGCCATCCGGACGCGCATCTTTCAGGTCATGGCATGTCCAGACATTGCAGACAAAGGCTTGAGCAAGGCTGGTGGAGGGACGCCCGGAGGGATTGGCGGCGGCTTGGAGGGTGATCTGGAAAACGGTTCAGGTACTCAGATGAAGAGTTTGATGAGCAATACATGGGGTGTTAGAGTGAGTGAGTGAGTGAGTGAGTGAGTGTGTGTGTGTGTGTGTGTGTGTGTGTGTGTGTTGTGGGGTAGAGAGAGAGAGAGAGAGAGAGAGAGAGAGAGAGAGAGAGAGAGAGAGAGAGAGATGTAGAATCAAAATGAGCCGACTTTTGCAGAAGAGAGGTAGATGCGTGTTGCAGCGAAGGGGGTTTGACGGCGTGATGTTGACAGCTCTTTTATGACGGGGCAAGGACCGCAACCGGACGATGTTCGGAGTGGTTGTATGTGGGTACTGTTTTGAAAGGCAAGGAGTAATACCATTGAGAGGTCACAGAAGATAAGACACAACAACAACAAAAAAGTGTTTTGACATCAACACAACGAAAAGTCAAATGGCATCAACGACAACAACAAGAAAAGTAAAAATCAGCCACAGAAACAATACAGCTAGTGTTGTTGTTTTAATTGAAATCAATGATTTTTGGTTGGGCGAAAGTTTTTGGGATCCCCTATTATCTCAGCTTTACTTAGTTCCACACATCCTCGCTCCTCAACACCCCCCCCCTTCCCATCCCCTCCACCCCCTTTTTTCTCTCCCTTAGTTTTCTCGTGCGAAGGAGAGACGTAAAACCGAGCACTGTATGATTCTCCAGAGAAGCAGCAAAAGCGAAATCCACCGACCGGTCCAAGAAAACCCCGCAGTCCCTGAAGCCTCCCATGAAGAAGAAGGGGCAGGCGGGTGATGCTGCCTCACTGGTGCGTGTACGTGGGCTGGCTGCTGGTGGTGGCGGTGTCTGGCGTGTCGGCCTTCATCACCTTCTCCTACAGCATGGAGTGGGGCCGGGAGAAGTCCCTGGCCTGGCTGGCCGCCCTCTTCCTGTCTGTGGGCCAGTCCGTCCTGCTGGTGCAGCCCATCAAGGTGGGTTTGTGTCTGTCTGTTGTGGTGGTGAGTGAACAAAGGGATCAGTCGATCAGTCAGTGAAAGATAGGGAAGAAAGGAACGTCAAGAACATTATGTGTGTGGGAATGTGTGTGTGTGTGTGTGTGTGTGTGTGTGTGTGTGTGTGTGTGTGTGTGTGTGTGTGTGTGGTTGGAAGGGAGAGAGAGACAGAGACAGAGAAAAGAGAGAGACTTTGATATTTTTATTGTCATTACCAAAGAAGTCTTTTGACAAGGGGAGAGGGGGTAAACAGGACAATAACATTTGCCTTCATTCATTTCATAAGAGAGAGAAGTGAGAGAGAGAGAGAGAGAGAGAGAGAGAGAGGAGAGAGAGAGAGGAGAGGGAGAGAGACTCGTGACTCGTGACTTTAATGTGAGGCCATCAGCCTATTCACTGAGTACACAAGAAATGTAAATCAATTTTATATAATTAGAACAAAATTTACCATAACTGCAACCAAACATTCTTCCCTGACAGTATGTACATGCAGAATTCTATCTTAATTATACATTAACACTATTTGGTAGCTACATTCTTCCTTATGAACGTAATGTAAGTATCTATATTATTATTTTAAATTGATATTAATGCTGTTGATACTATCATACAAAACATGTTTTCTATTTCATTACCCTCATCATATTACGTTTACATATACAATGAAGACCTTTCCTCCCTGCGTCGTATTATTCTCCGGAAAACCGTACTATTTTAAGCGTCTTTTGTTTACATCAATTACGCATGCGTAAAATAAGCCATCGCCCTCTCCGGTGCAAAGGTAAACCCCGAATCATGGGTCTACATCACAAAGCTGCCATGCTAACCTTTGACACTCAGTGTGTGTTCTTCTGTGGTCGTGTTCGTGTGGTGTTGGACTTGTGTTGTTTAGATCCGTTGGATTTAGCAGCCCCATGGATAAATTACTAAAACAGAGAGAGAGAGAGAGTGAGAGAGAGAGAGAGAGAGAGATGGGGAATTTTGGTCGGCACTTCGCCTGATGAGGACAGTGACCAGCTTTAAGTGAACGTGACGCGATTCAAAATCTGCAAAACCATTTGCCTCCCTCCCTAAACTCCTCACCCCTTCTCCTTCCTCTCTACACAAACGCACTTCTTTTTGCTCCCCTTAATTTGTTCATCTTAATGTTCCTCTCTTTTCTGTTCTCGTTTTTCTTTTAAACTACGTTGTGACCTGCACTTTTTCTCCTCGTTTAATACCCGTAATTTAAAACCGAGTTTTTCTAAGCCCACAACAGCTCTCACAATCATCACATTGAAATCCCCGTCACGATCAGAACATCAGCTCTTTCAAACCACGGATCTTGTCAGGATTGTAAAGGCAACGAGCTGTGGGAGCAGTTAGGGTGATACAGTGTGCGGCTTGCCTTTTCTACTCCAGGGTATAGCGTAGTATTAGCCTGACGAAACCAAACACCGTAGCTACTGCAATAAGGACACGGGGAGGACGGTGGGGGGGGGGGGGGGGGGGGGGGGGGGGAGGGAGGGGGTGGAGGAGGAAGGAAGCGAGAGATGAAAACGAAGGTGGGGGTTGTATGCGTATTACGGGCACATGCGTTGATCACAGTGCGAGTAATTTGATGACTAGATTAGCTGACTTCGATCTTTTGAGGGAAGGGGAACAGAGAGAGGACCGATGTTTCGTTGCCAAACCAAGTCGGTGTTTGTCACAAAATGAAGGTCTGATTGTGTGTGTGGTGTGTGTGTGTGTGTGTGTGTTTGAGTTGGTACAATAAGATTCATCTGTTTTGCTTATTTGCCCAGCGATCGTCAAAGGTGGGTCTGTGGTGATGTTGTGTGTGTGTGTGTGTGTGTGTGTGTGTGTGTGTGTGTGTGTGTGTGTGAAGGCTTGGCAAATCATTAGCACCTGCAGTTCTGATGAGTTGATAGATATCAGGACTGAATAAAGAAAAGACAGTGCATTCTGTGAATCTCCGAGTTGTTTCAAAAAAAACAAGTGATCAAACGTGTCAAGGTCTGGGACAAAATTGACTTGATTTAAAATCAGGGACATCCTGAAAGACCCAACTACAGACAGAACAGACACACACACACCACACACCACACACACACACACACACACACACACACACACATGCATACATACATGCGCACGCACACGAGCGGCTGCCACGCACACGCAACACCACACACACAGCACACACACCACACACACACACACACACAACACACACTCATACGTACATGCTAACGCGCACGAATTCTCACACATATTTTTTGTGTTTCCTTTTACTTACTTTTTCAGTTTTCTTCAGCATTCTTTTTTTTCGCCTTTTCCTCCCCTTCCCCCATCAGCCACCTGTTCTATATCCTTTAGCTAGGAACAAGTTTTTGCCTTGTGTGTGGACACTAACGCATCGAGAAATCGTTCCTGCGATCGGAACATGGGCTCTGCCCAAACATGGATTACATCCATCCCGCGGGCAGTGGTGGGGTCAATCAGTGTGGAGCGTGGGGTGATTGGCTTGCCTGGCTACTCGCCATCCTAGAGGCTGCAATGAGGGGGCGGGAAGGAGAGGGAAAGGGAGGAGAAGAGGGGAGAGACAGGGAAGGTGGAGGAGTGGGGTGGGGAGAAGGTTGTAGGAAGCAGGGGATGGGGAGGGCGGCGGTGAGAGGGTGAGGTACCCTGGAGGTAGCTTTCTGACCGTCCTAAATGTCAGTCTTTTGAGAGAGGGAGACACGAAAAGGCTGGCTGTTGAGATGCCGAATCCTTAGCAGTTTTAAATCAGCCAGATACAGACAGCTCTTTTTTGTACTTTTGCACACCTTTCACCCCTCCCTATCCTGTTTCCCACCTCCCTTCCATTACCCCGTACAAATATATATAAATAGAGAGAGAGAAAGAGAGAGTGGACACTAACGCATCAGGAATCGTTCCTACGATCGGAACATGGGCTCTGCCCAACCAGGATTGCATCCATCCTGCGGCAGTGGTGGGGTCAGTCACATGGAGTGTGGGCTGATTGGCTTGCCTGGCTACTCGCCATCCTAGAGGCTACAATGAAGGGGCGGGAAGGAGAGGGAAAGGGAGGAGAAGAGGGGAGAGACAGGGAAGGCGGAGGAGTGGGGTGGGGAGAAGGTTGTAGGAGGCAGGGGGTGGGGAGCGTAGGTGAGGGGGTGAGGTACCCTGGGGGTATCTGACCATCCCAAATGTCAGTCTTTTGATAGGAGACACGAAAAGGCTGGCTGTTGAGATGCCGAATCCTTGGCAGTTGCAAATCAGCCAGACATAGAAGAAAGCTTTTTTTTGTTGCTTTTGCACACTTTTCCCCCCTCCCTATCCTCCCTTCCTCCCTTCCGTCACCCCCGTACCTACCCATATAAATAGAGAGAGAGAGAGAGAGAGAGAGAGAGAGAGAAGAGAGTAGACACTAACGCACCGAGAAATCGTTCCTACAATCGGAACATGGGCTCTGCCCAACCATGGATTGCATCCATCCCGCGGGCAGTGGTGGGGTCAGTCAGCATGGAGCGTGGGCTGATTGGCTTGCCTGGCTACTCGCCATCCTAGAGGCTGCAAGGAGCGGGCGGGAAGGAGAGGGAAAGGGAGAGAGAAGAGGGGAGAGACAGGGAAGGGGAGGAGTGGGGTGGCGAGAAGGTCGAAAGCGGGAGGGGGCGGGAAGCGGAGGTGAGGGGGTGAGGTACCCTGGGGGTAACTCTCTGAACGTCCCCAACTTGGTGCTTTAGAGAGAAGACAGAGAAAGGGTTTTGTGATGCCGAACACAAAGCCAGACACTGAAAGTTCTTTTTTGTTTTTGTTTTTTTTGTTACTGCTTTTGCACACTTTTAAGCCCTCCCTACTCTCCTGTCTCCCACCTCCCTTCCATTACCCTCATACCTTCCCCTAAACATAGAAGGAGACGGACAGAGAGAGAGAGAGAGAGAGAGAGAGAGAGAGAGAGAGAGAGATAGAGAGAGAGACGGAGATTATGTGTAATCAAACAGAATGGAATGGGTGGGGGGTCTTTGAGTAAAAAAAATATTTGCCAAAGACTTCGGCGAACATCAATAAATTGCTTGTTGAGTGAGATTAAACTGTGACAGTCTTGTGGCAAGCGACATTGCATTCACTGTACAGAAGAGAAAAACTTAGGGTATAAAACAGGCATGTGCACCTTATGCACGGAGAGCGAGCGAGAAGGAGAGAGAGAGAGAGAGAGAGAGAGAGAGAGAGAGAGAGAGAGAGAGAGAGAGAGAGATTTATTGAAGACTGTGTCTGTGTATCTGTTTTACCTTCTCCTTACTCACTCTCTCTCTCTCCCTCTCTCTCTCTCTGCCTACCTGCCCGTCTCTCTCTCTCTCTCTCTCTCTCTCTCTCTCTCTCTCTCTCTCTCTCTCTCTCTTTCGTGTGTGTGTGTGTGTGTGTGGTGTGTGTGTGTGTGTGGTGCGTCGTGCGTGGCGTGTGCGCGCATGTGTGTGTGTGTGTGTGTGTGTTCAGTTTATCACGAACTTTTATGTGTGTGTATTATCACTCTTGATTGCAACGATTTATTGCCACTATAATGCATTTAATACTTATAATTGTTTCACCGGATTTTGTGTACTAAATTTCAAGTTCTTCCCAAAACACTTACAGATGACTGCGGGATCTGCACAAGTGGAAACTGTACCGAAGAAAGATGGGAACGACAGATCCAGCTGGAACAAAAACAGTAAGGTTTCGAACTATAGGTTCTTAAAAGGCAAAACAAAAATCATAACGATTCCTTTTGCCTTTTTAAAAAACCTATGGCTCGAAATGTTGCTGGTTGTCTCTTCCTGTTTGACCGGTTGCTGCTACCTGCCCTTCACTGTTACTTCATTTTCTCCTCTGTTCCTCTCCCGTATCCTCTTTGCTCAGCATCATTGACCTGTCCATGTTCTTGCGCAGATTATCGTCCTTGCCATGGTGATGGCCTGGGCTTGCAAGAAGCCCAAAGAGGAGGAAGAGGAGGAGGAGGAAGAGGGCGCAGTGGACGCCTCGCAGATTCAGCTCAAGTCGGATGAGGAGCCAGACATCATCACACCCAAGATGGGTAAGGAACGGGTAGTCTTTAGTGATGATGAAATGTTGAAAGGACAGGTGGTTTGGATGGTATTCCGTAGGCTGACAGTGTTCTGTCAGCAGCGTGGTAATGACACAGTTCGGCGGGAAGGAAGGGAAAATGGGAGGGGTAGAGCGGCATGTGAATGACGCAACTGACGGGAAATTGGAGTGGAAGAAGGGGTGTGTGGGTGGATGGGGAGATGGGAAGACGTGGTTGCTAACGAACCGACTGGTAGAAAAGTTTATTGGGGGAGTGGGGGGAGGGGGAGGTGGAGAGCTACGTGCTGATGGCGGTGAAAAGAAAAGTGGAGGAAAGAAGGGAGTGGATACAAGGACGCAAAAACGGAGAAGCCTTTGTTAGTGGAGTAAGAAGAGAGTGGCGCCCTAATGACCAGACTAGCGAAAAGGTTTCGTAGGATAGCATGGAAAACGCGCGCTTATGGTGCGATGGGCGGAAAAGTTTCGTGGAAAGGAAGGAAAACGCGCGCTTATGGTGCGATGGACGGAAAAGGTTTCGTGGGATAGGAAGGAAACCACATGCTTATGGTGCGATGGACGGAAAAGGTTTCGTGAAAGGAAGGAAAACGCGCGCTTATGTGCGATGGACGGAAAAGGTTTCGTGGGATAGGAAGGAAAACGCGCGCTTATGGTGCGATGGACGGAAAAGGTTTCGTGGGATAGGAAGGAAACCACATGCTTATGGTGCGATGGACGGAAAAGGTTTCGGGGGATAGGAAGGAAAACGCGCGCTTATGGTGCGATGGACGGAAAAGGTTTCGGGGGATAGGAAGGAAAACGCGCGCTTAGTGCGATGGAGGGAAAAGGTTTCGTGGGTAGGAAGGAAAACCGCGCCAGGGGGGGGGGGGGGGGGGGGGAAAAAAAACCCCTTTTGGGCGTCAAATTTCGGGTGGGGCCCCCGGCAGAACAGGAAAAGGCGGCTTTTAACCCCTTTTTCGCCCCAAACCGTTTCGGGCGAAAGTGACCTAAAGCCCCCTTTTCCTTTCTCGAGAAATAAGACTTCAAAAAACCAAAAAAAATAACGATTATTAAAAAACATACATACTGTGTGGGTTATCCGTTTTCATTACTAATTTACAAAAACTTGCGCCTTTTCTAAGTTATATTTTTGACAAAAAACCCCCGACACTTATTCTGACTAATTTTCCCTAAAAAACTTGTACACAGACGGGCGACACGAGCGGGAGTTACAGAGACCCCCAAGGCTAAACTTGATCGCTTAATTTAGGGCTGGCCAAAAAGCGACCTTCGTTCCACAGTGCACGGCCCCTTACAAACTGCGCCCAAAAAATCAAAAAGCACACCCGGCGCGTTAACTTGCAACTAGCCTATTGCATTGCGAAGCAGACTGTCACGTGACACTGCCACTTGGGGGGCCGCCCGTCAGTAAACCGGTTTCGCCATTGTTTCCCGACTACTTCACAAGAAGGTTTTTTTGGGGACGTGCTTGGGTGTGACCACTGTTTTTTTATTGTGTTTTTTTTTTAAAATGGCAAACGTTTACTTGAAAACGGGCTCTTGCTATTTGAGACCATAATTTTACTTTAACGCATGTTAGAGTTTTTGTCGAAAAAAATTAGGTGAAGCAAAATTTTGGAAAATAAACGACTATTTTAAAGGGGGGGAAAAAAAGAAAAAAATATTGCTGAACAAATTTTTGCCATTTTTAAAACGGTTTAAATTTTGAGAGATGGTTCTTTATCTAAAAAATGGCGCTGCTTGTTAAAATTTGGTCAAAGCAAAACAATCCATCACGCGTTAATTTTTGGGGGCGCTGGCTTAAACGCTCAAGTCATTTTTTAAAAAACAAAAAGCTAAAAACGGCGTTCATTTTTCAAGACCAGGGAAATGGCTGATCGTTGCTGGGAAACTCTTCACTTTCTGGTTTTTTTATAACTTCCAAAATTTTCCCACAAGCAGGAAAATTAAATGAACTGTGTAGCAAACCCCAAACCATTTTTAAAAACTTGTGCAACAGAAAACGATTTTCAAATGTCGGGAAAACAAACTAGATGGGGCTAGGCAGCCCTTTAGTACTCTGCCATAGGAGAGGGTGGGGTACCAGCACTCCCCTCCTAAAATGCTCCAAATAACAAGAGGGGTTTACAAACTACTGGCGTTAGAGCCCCATAAAAGCTGGGCTACCGGGCTTGAAACAGGTGACGTAAGTCATTTTTAGATACTTTTCGGTCCGAAGGGTTTTTTGCCACCCAGCAGCCACAAACCATGACGGGGTCAAAAAGGGGTTATGCATCACAGCAAAGAAGGGTGAACCCAAAAATGTGTCAAACGGGCTCCATCCCCTTTTGACAAGATATAAAGCGCAAGCCCTCTAACTGTGTCAAACAGGCACCACCCATTTTGACAAGATACCATGACGTGGGTCTAAAAATAGGGGTTATGCAAACCGCGGGGGGTTGAACTACGACAAGTCTTCATTGCCCCCTCACACCTTTAAATTTTCAAGTTCAAGTGCAACAACAAAAACCCCCTTCATTTTCCCACAACACTATCCTCTATTTTTTTGTTTGTGTTGGGTTTTTTTGTCCTCACCCCCCACCCCCACCCCCACGCAGCACACCCCCCCACCCCACGCATCACACCTTAAGTCCTTTTAAGTTTTAATTTAAGGGGGCCCTTAAGTCATTTTAAGTCCCCAAGTTCTTAATTAATTTTTCAAATTTAAAGTTTTAAATTTTAAGTTTTACTCAAGTTTTTAAATAATTCTTGATAAAGAAATTTCAAAGTTTTTACACAATTTAACCAAGATCAAACTAAGTCACCCTTTTAAATACAACCAATTCTTATTAAATTTATTTAAATTTTATAAAAAAACAATACAATCATTTTTTTATCTTAAATAGTAGATGTCTAATATGTACACACACGCCTAAAAAAACGCGTCATCTTTGAGGATGTTTTGTTAACGCCCTTGGGTGTGAGATCGGTCAGCATAGATTTAATAAAGTTCTTACCCCCCTAAGCAACCGCATTGATTACAATTCTGGTCAGGGAAATGTTTTTTATAACTCCATGTCTTTTTTTATTGACTCCATCTTTTTATAATACCCATTTTTCTTTTTTTATAAAAAAAAATTTAAAATTTTAAATTCTTAAAATTATTGCATTTTAAAGGGATCAAAGATTTTTTGTTTTTGGGTGGTGCTGGCGGCTGTTGCTTCTTCTGTTTTTGGGGTTCAGTTTTTTTTGGCTGCTTTTGTTTTTTGCCATTTTTTTAAAATTTTTTTATAACCGTAATACCCCCCCCGCAGCAGAAAGGGGCGCCAAAAATGGCAACAGTTTTAAGTTCAAATTTTATGAAGACTTGGTGCCTTAATTTAACTTTTCTTTTTCGGAGCTCATTGAATCAACGTTGGCGTTGGCGGGGATTTCATTATGATTATATTCTGTATTGTAACTTTAATTTTCTTGTCTGTTTAACTGGGCTACCTTTTTTTCCTCGAAAACACGCCCAATTTTTACGGTCACTTTCTCGACTTGATTCAGTGTTTTCTGTTTCAGTTTCCTGATTCGGGCTGATTTTCCGACTCGTTCTTTTTGAAGGGAATAAAATTATATTTTAAAAGTATTAAATCCCATGATTAACGGGATAACAATTTTCCAAATCTGTAATAAGATACAGCTTAAGACTCTAAGACTTTGTTAAAAGGATCTTGCGTTAAATCAACTAAGACTTTTTTCAGAATCAAGGGGGGCAAATCTGCTGACTAGTTAGGACAAAAAAAGAACCGTTGCCCACACTTTTTACCTTTCCAAAACCCCGCTGCGCCTCATACCTGTTATGATATTTTAAAATTTTTGTGGCACATCGTTGAATCTGTTTCTACTGAATTCATTCCGGGGAACGTTTTGTTTTTCCACATCCCCAAAAAATAAAACCCTTTTCCCTTTTTTGGGCATAAAGCTTGGGTCAAAAAATTTCTTCTTTTGTAAGTCCAAGACTGTGTAGGCCGCCTGTACTCTACAATCATCGCTGTTCGTTTTTTATAAAATATATTATTTTTTTTTAAAAAATGACCCGAAAAAACTATTCCCAAAACCTTGTATACCAAACTCGTTATTGGGGTCTAAGTGTAGGAAATACTCAATGCTTGGAAAAAAGCCTGTTAAAAATAAAACCACGGATTTTGGCAAACTAGGCTTTGGGATTCTGCAAAGTAATTGCTATCATTGCAGTTTCATTTGCTATGAAATTTCTAGTTAAGCGGGAATTTTTTCCCAGAAAATTTTAAAATTTAAAAAAAATACATTTAAAAAAATGGCTTCACTCAAATGATATGGGTGGCGCTGTGGTGAATGCGCTTGCTTTTAGCGGAAGTAATTACGTTTTTAGAAAACTAGGGGACGAGGGTGAAAAAAAAGACAAAACAAAGCTGGGACAACAGCTGCGCACAAGTCACTATAAAAAGCATAGAATTGAGCATTGATTTTTTTAATAACACCAAAAAAACAGGGACATCAGTTTACACTTTAAAGATGTTAACCAGCAATAAAAGAATTTATCTAGTAACAGGCAAACCAATGAGACATTCCCCCACCAAAATTTAGCAACTTTTATAAACCATCAAAAAACAAAAGACGCAAAAAATCGCGTTTTTTGTCGTTGGTATGACTGCCCGTGTATTTTTTTGCGCAAATTGGCAAAAAAAATGAAAAAATATATTCGCCCAAAAGGGGAATTGGAAGGGAAAACAGAAATAAAAAAGCTAAGCCAAGCCGGGAGTCAGTGAACAAACAGAAAAGGGAATGGCATCAAAACAAGCGATTTGGCAAATTTATTTACCTGCCCTAGACAATACAGAGCCCACACTTTGCAATACAACTCCAAACCCCATCAAATGGACCTTCTAATTTACCCCTGAAACGTTTTAGACAAAAAATTTAAGTACGCACTTACAGCCCTTTGACATAGCTTAAAGATACAAAGATGCGGAACCTTTAACAAAAAAATGTGCTTCTGCTTTTTGCTGTTGCCATACAGCTAAATACCAACGGGCCCCTTTAACTTATCCCCGCAATCAAGTCGATGAGGGAAAAGTTTTTAAAAGGGCCGATGAACATTATTTTTGAAAAAAGATTACCATTAAAAGAGGCATTCCAGAGTTCACAGATAAAGGGCTTAGTTGAAAACTTTAACAAACAGTTAGCCGAAAGACTTTTTTTTTACCAAAATACAAGAGCTTATTGACAATTCTCGCAACACAGAAGGGGTTGAAACTCCCTCATTTTTTGCGCGCAATGAAAAGAAAAAATTTTAAAAGGGGTTAATACCAGTACAAAATTCAAAAAAAAAACAATAATGTTGTTGAGGAAGTCTTTATCCACAAACTATTACCTTTTTGGATTGAAATAAGGTACCTTTATTACCGGGGGAAGCAGAAGGGGAAAAACCGCATCAGGGCAAAAATCCTTTTGGAGTTTTATCCGAAAAATTAAAAAGAAGTAAAGAGAATCCGCCCGTGTATTTTTTTACGAAAACTGACACAACGAAACAGCCACCCCTCAAAGTCGTAAAAAAATGGAAAATCCCACCAACACGTTCCGCTTAATTAATTAGGGTTTTCTATAATGCCATATGCTATGAAACCTGGATTAACAAACACACGTTTTTTGGTTTTTTTCTATCTAAGACTTCTTTTTTAAAAACAGTTGTTTGATCCGAGATTAACGCAGTTTACGTTTTCATGAGAAAATCTTATTGCCAAAAAATGCTTCCCTTTTTAGTTTCATGTGATATGTTGACTGCCAACACGCGAGATACCCCCTTTCTTTTTAATATTTTCCTGGCTCAAATACTGACATTTTTGACTTAAACCAATAAACCCTTAATCACCTTTCCCAAAATTCACCCTTTATCTTTCCCAAAACCTTTTATTTGTAATTGAATGCAAAGGGAATCTTTAGGGGAATCGGGGTGTCAACCCCTCCCGCATAACCTTTTGCCACTTCGATTTCCCCTGCTTTTTTAATGTCCATAGGTACAAAAAAACTACTGTATCGGTAAAGTACTTTGGACCCAGGGTACGAGGTTTTAAAATATCATAAAGAAATCTAACATCAAAACTTGATAATTCTAAAACAGTAAACCCAATAAAACCAGTTGTTTTTTTTGACTTTTTTTTTTCTTTATCATTATGCCAAAAAGCGATCATAAATCTTTTTGAATCCTGATAAATTTGGTTTTGAAGTCGCATAATTGCTTCGTTTTCCGGGGACCAATCTGACGTCTTTGCGCGGCGGTTCCCAAGTCTTTCCAAACGCGTTGTTATCAGCTGAAAAGTCTTTTCTGAAACTCTGGGATTAGTTCTAAATCAGTGTTCTTCATGTGGGATTTTCAGAAAATGTTCTTTATCAAAACAATTCACGATGAAAAGCGTTGCTTTTAAAACCCTGCCTTAAATAAAATTTTAAAGTCTGAAGACAGACATAATTTTTTTTTGCCTCGAAATTAGCACAATTTAGGCCGCTCCTTTTGGGTTTATCTTTAGGCTTTTTGCCGCAATGGGTATCATTAGCGTCATGGGGTTCATGAGGATATTCTAAGTCAAATTCTAGAATGTAAAAAAAAGCGCGTTGATCAGGCGCAAACTGCCCAAACCCCTTAATGCCTTTGAATATTATTCCCCTACCTGGTACATTTTAAAGTTACTAATGGAAGTGATTGCGCCCTTGCCCAACCTACAGATTTTTTCATCTAAATACATAAAATATTAGAACTTTACTTGGTCAAGTCGCCAAGTATTTGTTGTTTTGCTTTACAGTAATGGTGCACGCCATACTAATTCCCCCACGCAAACCCCTTTTCATCATCTGAATATTGGTAAATCAACAATAAATCAAACTGTACTCCATAAACTTTTAAAAAAAGCATCCCCAAATCATCCCGGGCGCAGAAAGTAAAGCCAGGGTCCCGGGTATAATGTTTCAGCAGGGCTTTTTAAATTTTTTAAAAACGTCCGCCAAAAACATACACGGCCTTAAAAGATCTATAGCCCCACGTTTACACTCTAACTTTTGCCACGCATCTTGGGGATGCTGGAATCAAAATCACTGATTTCCTTTCCTCTAAACTAGAAAAGAACCCCCTTTTTGGGGAAGTGTGTCTTCATCAAACCTTTCCCCAAATGTTTATTTATTCAAAAGGGAAACACCCTTTCTAAAAAGCGTTTTGGGGGCAAAAAAATTTTTCCGTTATTGGGCGGGCTTTAAGGACAAGCCAGTGACTCTAACGAACCCATCTGTGCGCATAAGTCATAAAAAGACAGTTATTTAAAATGAAACAATGTCTTTTCTGATGGGCTGGCACTGCATGACAAACCCAAGGCGTTGCCCACTGCTTTTATTATAAGGTGAGATCGTAACCCCGAAATTTTGAAAGAATACAGGCAGCTTCCATGGGTTTAAACTTTAGTTTTAAGAATTTCATTTTTTTGCGCTTCCCTGAACTTTCCCACTAAGGATCAGTCTCTTTCTTTGATGGGGTTTCCTCAGAGTTCAAACCACAAATCAACAATGTGGGTGATCCCTACGTTCTTTGGGCTTTAGGGGTCATTTTGATTTCAGATAAATCAGATTTTAGAACATCATTAAAGCATTGCTGCATGCGCTGTAAAAATTTCAGCCGCATTAGGGCCCTCTATATAATTCTGGTGCTGAATACGCCATCCACCTGACAATAAATGAAGGCAAAAAAAAAAAAAACTATGATTACTCATTAAGATGTTTTTCGAAGTTTTTGTGGGCGCGGCCCCTTTAAAGGAACAAGGTGATTCGAAGTCTGCGTAAACAAGTAGGAGAATTTTGCATTTTTCCATTCTTAAAAAAATAACTTTAAAATCCGGGGGGGGTAATTAGTTCTGTATTACAGCAACTGGGCCAAACAATGTTCTTATGTTTTCCTTTTCGGCTTGAACAGATGGGGATTCTTGTTTTAAAAATTTTCGCAGAATTCTTGTTTATTTTTTATGCTTTGAATATGCCCCAATAACTACTCATTTTCGTATCAATGTGTAATGCGGCAGCCCTGCTGGGGAAAACATCAGAGTAAGTCAACATATTTTTGCTGGTTCGCCAACGTTGGACTGTTCTTGACACTTTAATCGGTTGTAATTTGTTTCCCTCCCCTGTGTAGATATTAACAAATTATTGGTTTTTTTTGTTCTTCAAACGATCAATGAATCCACCTAACAGGAAAAAATATTCCCCCAAAGTTAAGATCATTGATTAAGGGGGTAGTTAGCACTCCTCTGCGTTTTTTTTCGGGGGTAATGCAGCCTTTCGAGAACCACCACATGAAACATTTGTTTTCTGTATTTTTATTTTTAAAACTGCCGGGGGTAATGCGGGGGTAGCGGGAAAGTAAGCCTTGCCAACAATCGGGTCAACTTGCCTGTTTTAATCTGATCTCTAAGACTTCGCCCTCGCCAATCAGAGCCTCTCTTTTTGGTTCTTCAGCGGCCACATCAAACTGTGTAAGTAGTTCGTCTCCAACCGGGGAATCATTAGGAAAGAATAAACCCGTTTTTAGTTAGACCCAGACTTCTAGTTTTCTTCATTATTTTTATATAACAATTTAAAAAAAGCTAACATTACTTTTCGGCGGGCTATTGTTAGTTTACTTGGAACTTGAAAATAGCATGAGCAACACTTCCTGTACGCTTGCGATCAATGACTTCAAAACAATATCATTCAGTGCTCTTGAAAATCTTCTTGCTTGTTCAAACAATTCGTCTGGGCCCTTCAAAATATTTTTTCCCTGCTGATTTTTTTTCTAACCAAAATATTTTTTAAAACAAAAAAAAATTTTTTCAATATCGATGGCTTTTTGCGCTGACTCTAAACTAAAGTTAAACACCCCTTTTGGGTTGTTAATTGAGCTGTTTAGAGCAGATTTTTTTTGTTTCGTTTTCTTTTTTTTAAACATTCCCCTTTTTTTCTGCTCGGGGCTGGCGTTGAGAAAAAAAGTCCCCCCTTCTTTTTAAAATCAAACTTTTGTCTTTGGTCACAAAAACGCCTGTAAACGATTAAATTTTTTCATCCCTATGGAGTCACAGTGCTTTTTTTAAATCGCTTAAAGGACAAGGTTAGCTCTTATTGGGGAAACCTAGCTGGGTGCTTTTGGAGTTTTATTTTTATTTTTTTTCTAGCCACCTACAGCTATGAGCACAGGCCGAGAGCTAAAACAAACCGCCTGAGGTAAAGCTGCGGGTACGCCTATGCCCGTTGCTAAGGGCCAACATCTTCGTGCATGCGGCGCTTATAGTTGATGCCCAGTTTTAAAAAAAGAACACATTAAGGCAGCGAATACCTTTGTTTGGTTTTGCGTATTTTGAAAGGGCCTGCTCTAGTTTTTTTTGCATTTTTGTAATGGGTTAACAAAATTTTTATGCCGGGGGTTTCTAATCTCTTCTCTTGGCGATCGGCGCTTTTAGGGACATTTTGGGTAAAATTGAACGGACATGCTTTTTTTTAAAAAAGAAAAAAAAATTTAGTATACACATCTTTAAATCTGTTTGCTTTAATTTAGCTTTTCATCATATAAAAAAAAACAAATGTACATTAATGGTTTATCAGATCTTTTTCTTTTTCAATTGAATGTTTATTATGTCTCTAACACTCTCCCCCTTCCATGCAAAGATTATCCCTGTTACCTTTAGGGCAATCCATAAACCTATTTTGAGTTAAAAACATCGTAATAAGGTGTAGATCTTTTGACCAAGTCTGCTGTTGGGCTTCTACCCCTCCCCCCCCCAAACAATTTTCTTATTTCGCCAAAATGATAAAAAGCCTAATCGCACTAGATTTGGAGGACACCCTCAATCGAACATTGTACTTTTTTTTATTTTGGATTAAAAAAAATTTTAAAATTGCCTTGCAAAAGGGTTTTTTTTATCTTCACACAGCAAAAATACCTTTAAGCGATTTTTCTGCGACACAAGATTTAAAAATTCCAATACGTCTGCCCGCTTTTAGGATATTTAATTATGAGCACGTTTTCGAAATTAAAATAATTGTGACTCATATTTTTTGCCCAATACCTTGCTAAATTAGAGTTGCTAACAACATCAACTCAACGAGATGTCAGAAATGCGTCTTTGCTTCGGTTCCGTGATTTGATAAAACGTTTGTAGTCATTAAAAATTTTCGTAACAAACTTCTTTTTAAAGCCCCCTTTAAGGTATGGGGGATGCGCTTTTAACACTCAAATTTAAAGGGAATAGAAAAGCGTTCCAAACGCTTAACTTACAGCTAAGCTTTTTGCGCCTTTAGCCTGAGGCGAGTTCGGCGCTATTCTAAGTTTAGTGCTTTTCATTGCCGATCCTTGAAACGCAAGATCTTCCCTTTCATCGCGGTAGCCATAGTCGTAGGTAAAAATTGTTGCAGTTTAAGATAATACTTTTTTCCCCTCAAGTTTATAGAATTTTCTTAACGATTGCCCTCCCAAATTCTGGACAACTGTCTGGTTGGGTTTTTGTTGAAGCGATTTTCTATTTTAAAGTAAGCGGCGACCCTGGCAAATCAAATCATCGCTCCATAGGTTTTGGAAATTTACGTAAATTTGACCCGATCAATAGTAGAGGGTTTAAATTAACAGTAATTTTCCCGTTATTTCCTTCACGCCGGGGGTTTCTTTCAGCTTTTATTGGGGTAGGAACAGCCATATACTTGTGACATTTTATAACAAAATAAAAAGTAATTATTAAAACATGGGAATTGGAGGTGAAGAGATTATGATATTGGTGTCTTGGAGACGCCGAACATGGATGAAAGGACTCCTTTGACACAGCATCGCTCAACGTTCTCATTGCGGATGAATTAGAGGGGGCGCAAAGGCGTAAATTTAAAACAGAAAGTAAGGTCAGATCATTATACCAAAGTTTAGGACTAAAACCTCCCAAAAATATATCCCCTGATGATTTTGAAGTAAAAGATGACCATTTGTATGTAAAAAACAAGCAAGGACAACCTTTCAGCTTACACATAAACGGGGACTCATCAAAGTTTGTAGGCATAGGTACAATCAAAAAACCCCTTCAGGTGGAAGTTCGAAATCGCCTTGGCCTTACTAAACCAGAATTAGATAGGGAGGCAGTTGCTAAACTTCAAAACACACTACAAGAACTCCCGACAGATAACCAAATGCAAACCATAGAACTTGAAGATTTAGATCAAACAGCAGTCAAAGTAAATAAATACAGTAGGAGCAGAACTCACTGAAGAAGAAAAAAACAGCATTAAAAAAATACACGACCACCGCTACTACCTATGAGAGAATTATTACCCCTTGATCGTACTTTAAAAACCATCCAGAGGGAATTAACAAACAATTTAGCAAAACTAGGTGTACTAGATAAGGATATAAAAAGAGAAAAAGAAAAAACTCGTTGAGGCTGACGACGCCAACTTAGGGCGTGAGTTTAAAAAGAAAAGAATAAGACAAAGACAAAAAAATCTTGAAGAACGAAGATCAGCAAGGCTAGAAACGCTGACTAATAACCGAGACCAATTACGAACTCAAGTGAATAGAATAAGAGAAACTATCCAGAAAATTTTTATATGAAGACACAACGCTAGCAAACGATACGAACGCTGTTTAGGAGCAAGGAGTCACATTAGCAAGCGTTATAACTGCCTTAGGGGTTTGCAATAAGTACACTGGTGATGGCTATTACGGGCGGGGGTGGAGGGCAAAGTCCAGTGCCACCATCGCCATCTCCTGATAAATCATGGGTAAAAAAACAGCTTGATCATCTTGCAAGTTTTTTTAAAAAAATTAGCTAGTAAAGCTATAGACTCTTTTCCTGGTATATTAGGGAGTATTGTTAGCTGGCTTTTTTCTACCGCAAGCAAAGTAGTTGGCTTTATGGCCGAGCACTTTGGGCGTTAGTTCTTTATTGTTGGATTAACTATTCAGTAAAGATAAGACCAAGTAATCTAGGACAGTTAATCCAACAACTAGCGCTGTCTTTTTTATATTCATGGTCATCGCGAAAAAAGTCCACGTCTTCAACAGTCTTTGGGCTTTGACTTCGGGGATTGGATGACTTAACTTGGGTATTTTTTTTTATTGTTTGTAATATTATGGCCTAAATTTAATCGTTTTTCCCAACCTTCTGTTCATTACCTGCTACAAGGATTTCATTGTTGTAGTTTTTATTGTTCCTACCTGGAGTCTTGAGGTCAGAAGGCAGCATGTATAAACCAGTGCCAACAGCAAAGTCTACTTTTGATCTTGCGTATTGTTAAAACATTTGGTACCTTTTTATACTTGAAGGTAAATCAACGGTTAGAATTAATGGCGTCCTCTAAATTTGCTAAGTATTGTTTTTGTGCATCAAGGCCAGTAGAAGAATCAGTTTTTGCTCGATTCTCGCTTGTGCTTGCGAACCTAGCAAACACCAAACATAAGTACGAATAGAGTCGTTTATTCGTTCTATTCCGCTTTAGTTAGACCTCAGATATGTCTAAGATAAATGTTGTCCATGCTGTTTTATGCTCTTGCTCTAGGGACCCGAGGTGAAAGGTTGTGCCTGAAGAGAAATGTGTAAGGAGGATTCCAAGCATAGTTATACTTTCTGTGCACGCCCCAAAAATAAGGGGTGCCTAAGCCATGATTAGATCTGACTTTTGTCTAAAGTCGTCTTTAAAATTAATATTGAATTCGTTTACAGATCCTTTCAAAAGCCTTCATGTCTATTCTGTTGCTGAATGGATTAAACGGGTTTGTCATTTGGTAATGGCGCTCGCAGTTCAGTCAAATACGTCTGAAGGCGTAATAGAAATGAAATCTGTACACTGACCTCACCCAAAAGGGTCAGGATGATTTAAATGATCGCCCTACGACACTCCACACCCAGTTTTTGCACAAAACACAGCAAAGTTTAACTGGTTTTGATAAAACTGCATCGGATGACTAAACCACGCTTTTGCGATGTAGTCTTTTTTAATAGGGGGGTTAAGATATCTGCTTAATGGAGTTTCTCACCTTTTTATGAAAAGTGACAGTCTGGGTCACAGCAATGTCAAGGTATCATTGCTATATTTTTAAATTGTAGTGCGGCCCAACAAAATATCTGCATCTTTAGTATATTAAAGGGGTCATTTTTATTTCGTTTAAAAAAAATGTTTGTAACAATAACAAATCAGACCGTCCTTCGTTTTTAAAACATGCTGTTGAAAAAATTGCGGAACCAAAACGGTCGGCTCCATGAAATATTCTACAAAGTCGTATGGTTAATATAACTGAATCCAAGGAAAATAATAAGATTAAAAAATTTAATAATGAAGGAACTTAGTTAGCCAGTTAACATACCTGATGGTTATTACGGGTTTTGCTCACTAAAAGAAGCAATGAGTAACTTCGACATTACTCTCAAACTTAACAATGCAAATCTAAAAACAAAGTTAACCTTCAAACCTGAAAAAGAAGAAGTAGGTTACTATTTTGATAGAGAGCTAGCTAAATGTTAGGCTTTACAACTACCAATCGGCCCACTCATAGTTTTAGTGTTACACCAGACAAAACTACTTATGAGGGAGAAAACCGCTCGATCTTGCATTACATTCATTACTCTATGTTCATTTGGTTGAGCTGAGCACTGATGAAACTTATATGATGGAAGGCCCTCAACTGTTTTAAGAGCTCTTCCATCAGGGAAAGCTGCATATTGCGATTATGAAATTATACAATTCCCTAATTTACAGTTTAAAAGATTAGTTTGTGGGAGGGCCGGATCATTTAATATAAAAATCAAAGACAAAACGGGGAAAGTTGTAAAATGTGATAACCTGCACATTGTTTTGGAAATAAAATAATAAGTTGTACTAAAAAATAATGTCGCGGGGGCCAGAAGAATCAGGAGTTACATTAGCGCCTGTGAGGTGTATAACTTTAGAATTAAAAGACCTTGCAGACGTTGCGGACTTTGAACAAAATGGTGAGATAGGCGCTTTGTATGGTTTGAGTACACTAAAGATGGTGATTATAAACGCAAAGAGGTTGGCGACAGCAAAAAGTTTCCTAAACTAGAACAACTGCGCAATCTAGAAGCAAATAATGTTGGCCAGTATGAATATAAAATAGTTCGAAAACCTGACAGCAAATGGCACTTAGAACCATATTTAGAATGGGACATAAAATTTAAATTCATAAGCCATTTACATTTTTAGTCGTCAAAAAAGTTTCAGAAAAGCATTCAACTCAGGTCCTTTACATGTAAGTCTTATGCCAGAGGACAATAGTCGAAAAGAGATTGAAATAAAGCCGTATGAGAATAAACAGTACATCCTCCACAGAAGAGAAACGGTTTTGAAAGATGCTTCTACAAAATTACAGTTCATTCCACAAATGAAATTAGGAGACACGTTCACAATGATATTTGAAATTTCTGTCTTAAAAGATGTGAAGAGGGATGGGGTTGTGGGTGTTAGTGACGTCCTTCTAAAAGGAATTCTAATTAGCTGGCAAAATTTAGACGTTTGACAGTCTTAAGGTTACTGTCGTCGTTCTTAACAATGGTGAGGATATTAAGGTCATAACAACAAGCAACAAAATCAATATTAGTCTAAATAGAAACAATCTTACAGAACTAAATTGGATTAATCTTACACATTTAGACCTTATAGGATTTTATTATACTGAACAAGTTTTAACAGAGGGCATGATAAAAACAATAACTGGATTAGATTAAGTTCTGTTATAAAACTATGAAGCAGTTAAACTTTATGACAAAAACCCTCATTGTTCATTAATTTGTGGACAAACTGGTTGTGGAAAAACAATATTTATCCTCGACCTGTTACAAACAGTTTATCGTTATAATATATTGTGATTTTCTGTCCAACACTTAAATGGAACAAAGCATATCATGATAGAAGGTTTATATGGACAGATGATAACATATTTTTAGTTGATCCCAGCAATAAACTGAGTGAATGTCTAGAACGCTTTTTTATATTGTTTGAGGGAACGCAGACGCTATTTATTTATAGATGACTGTTCAGCAGAAAAAGACATAATTAAAAAGAGAAACACTTTGTCGAAACTAGCTTTCAGTGGAAGACATGCTGGATAAGTGTGTGGATTTTATGCCAGAATATAACTCGGTTTTAAAAGACTTTAGAGAACAGTTAAAGACTGTAGTTTTATTTCACATGAAAGACAGAGATGCATTTGATGAATGTTTGCGTGAAAATGATGTTATTGAAAACGATCAGGAAAAACATAGGATAAACAAAAACTAAAATCTAAAAAGTTTAGTAAATTAGTATTAAAAAACGGATAATCCTACACAGTATGTTTGTTTGTAGGGTCGTTATTTTTTGGTTACTTGTCAGAGAACAGGAAAAGGCGGCTTTTAGGTCACTTTCGCCCGAAACTTGGTTGAGGGCGAAAGTGAGTTAAAAGCCGCCTTTTCCTGTTCTCTCGCGCTTATGGTGCGATGGACGGAAAAGGTTTCGTGGGATAGGAAGGAAAACGCGCGCTTATGGTGCGATGGACGGAAAAGGTTTCGTGGGATAGGAAGGAAACCACATGCTTATGGTGCGATGGACGGAAAAGGTTCGTCGGGATAGGAAGGAAACCACATGCTTATGGTGCGATGGACGGAAAAGGTTTCGTGGGATAGGAAGGAAAACGCGCGCTTATGGTGCGATGGACGGAAAAGGTTTCGTGGGATAGGAAGGAAACCACATGCTTATGGTGCGATGGACGGAAAAGGTTTCGTGGGATAGGAAGGAAAACGCGCGCTTATGGTGCGATGGACGGAAAAGGTTTCGTGGGATAGGAAGGAAACCACATGCTTATGGTGCGATGGACGGAAAAGGTTTCGTGGGATAGGAAGGAAACCACATGCTTATGGTGCGATGGACGGAAAAGGTTTCGTGGGATAGGAAGGAAACCACATGCTTATGGTGTGATGGACCGAAAAGGTTTCGTGGGATAGGAAGGAAACCACATGCTTATGGTGCGATGGACGGAAAAGGTTTCGTGGGATAGGAAGGAAACCACATGCTTATGGTGCGATGGACGGAAAAGGTTTCGTGGGATAGGAAGGAAACCATATGCTTATGGTGCGATGGGCGGAAAAGGTTTCGTGGAAAGGAAGGAAAACGCGCGCTTAAGGTACGACAAGAAGGGTACAGCGTGCTTATGACGCGATTGGTAGAAAAGATGTCGTGGGGCAAGCCAGGAAACAGCGTGCTTCTATCGCCATTGGTGAACAAAGCCTTGTGATGCAAGAATGGAACAAAAAGCCAACGATGCGATTGGTAGAGATTTTACGGGTGAGATCGGAGCAGTGCGCTTATGACATCGATTGGTAGAAAAGACCCCGAGAAGCAAAATCGGGGCAGCGTTCTAATGACGCCATTGGCGAAGAGGTTTTGTGAGAAGGGAAGGGAAGAAGGGTTATGTCTTAGCGGCATCGCCAGCCCAAACAAACTGAATGTATTGAGAATCGTTTGCAGGCACTGCGCTGTCTTTAGTTCAACGAGCAAACTCGTTCGCTCAGCGCAAGTGAGACAATTTCATTTCCGTTTAGGCAGTAGATACATAAAAAGGTAAATCAGGCGATCCATCTTGGATGGCGGATAGTGTGATAAAGCAGTAGGAGAGAGAAAAGGTAAAGTGACCCGTACAAAATTACATCAGACGCTTACATTAGAGAGTCAGGAATAAAATGCATAAATCTAGGAATGTAGACTGCTGTTCTAAAAACTTGTTCGGATGAGAACAGATAGACCCCCAACTCAAGTTTTTGTCATGTCCGTCGCAATAACTAACCATCGACAACATTATCAGACAAACACTAAATAAGTCACTTTGAGATGAAAGTCTTAGTAACATACGGGGCAACGCAAATGATAACTATAGTCTGAGAAATTAAGGATTAATAGTAACCATTCAGTATTGGCAGTCTTTCCTGTTAGAACTTTTAGTGGTGTCAATTGTACTTGTATTGTTGTAGTAGCAGTAACAGTAGTAACACTAGTAGGAGTGACGTGTAACAGTAGTAGCAGAAGCAGCAGCTGCTTTAGTAACTGTAGCAGAAGGGATATCTCGTAATTCCTGTAGAAATAATGACAGATGAAGACGATATCGCTACAGAGAATGTGATGCTTACAATTATGACAATGAGAAGAATGATGGGAAGAGTCTTAGAAGATGACACGCTCACTTCAGAAACTAGCACACGCCGGGTCTTTGGTTCAAACGTTTTCCTGTGCAAAAGGTCTGACTGTAGCAGTGGTTTTTCGGATGAGACGATACGCCAAGGTTTCCCGTGCAGTTTGCTCCCAGCGGACGATAAAGAGCCCATAGCAAAATGGGAGCCGTCTCTGGCAAAATTCTTTGGAATATTCCACTTTAAAATATAAAGGAAAATATTCGCAGACAAGAGGAAAAAAGGGAAACAATGTGAGTGACGTTGCATTTTGGCGACATTCGACGTTCTCTCCCCTGGGAGAGCGGTCCGAATTTGACACAGAGCAACCCGTTGTAACGATGAAAGTGCACATTATGAATACAGTACAATAATCATATATGCTGACGACGACAAACAATTCTGAAGGCAGTTCCAAAGTAAGGGGACGGCAGGTTAAAATTGAAACAACGTTCAAAAGGAATTTAAAGTAATCACGTCGGTTGGCATGGACAAACAAATTACAAAACAAAACACGACACATTTTGACCTCTGAGGTCTTCTTCAGGTCAGATAAACAACATTCTGGACAATGAAAACGAAGAACGAGCAATCACTTATCTTCTCAAATTTCATTTTGAGAAGATAAATGATTGCTCGTTCTTCGTTTTAATTTGAGAAGATAAGCGATCGCTCTTCGTTTTCATTGTCCTGAATGTTCTTTATCTTGCCTGAAGAAGACCTAAGAGGTCGAAACGCGTCGTGTTTCGTCTTCTAAACTGTTTACCCATGTCAATCGGCGGATTTACTTTAAATTCCTTTTCCAATTTTAATTCTGAAGGTGTTTTGCATTGCTCTCTGCGCAGCGTTCCGACCTCACCTGGCGGCTCCAGCCCCGGATTCCAGCGCCTTGGAGGAGAGTCGCGAGCTGCGCCAGAAGGAGATAGCCACGTCGCAGGTGATTCGGGAGGTGGTGGCCTACCTCATCTACCTTCTCCTGCTCCTCCTGGTGGCCGCCCACAACCGGGACTCCCGCAGCTTCCTGTGGACCAGCAGCATCCGGAGCATCCTCAACTCTGGCCCCACTGTGGCGCAGGTATTGGTAGTGACCTGATTGTTCGTTCTTCATGTTCGTCGTCCTGAGTGTTGTGTATCTTGCCTGAAGAAGACCTAAGAGGTCGAAACGCGTCGTGTTTTGTCTAGTGATTCGTTTGTTCATGTTTGGCGGATGTATTACTTAAACTTTTTCAGATTTGTTCATATTTCCACCTGCAATCGCCTCATTTTCCAGCTAACTAGATGGTAGTTGGTTCCTGGTCAGAAAGTACGGTGGTGAATGTCTCTCAGGCCGGGCTGATTTTGGTGTACACTATGGTAGAAAGTTTCACTCAGCTCAGCTCTGACACGGCTGTATTTTAGACCTAGAAATCTTTTCAAAGGGTCATCCGTGGTATAGCCTACACATTGAAACGGATGGCTCAAGTCTTGTCTAATGATGAATTTTAGGTGGATGCAGGTTATTTTTGTGTTGTATCGGGTTTATTTCATTAAGTGCGGCGAAAATATGTTCGCGTATGAATGTAGAGACGAGTGTATCGACTGTGTGTGTGGTGTGTGTGTGTGTGTGTGTGTGTGTGTGTGTGGCCTATATGGATCAGGCGTGGCAGATGCCCAACATATGCACAATCCAATGTGTTGGTCAGGACTTGGATGCCTTCCTGGTAAGGACCATGCAACGGCGTTCAAGATGTGGCATGCTTTGTTTTCCTGAGTTCAGGTGAATTGTAAACATGTATGCATTATCCAATGGATGTGTGTGACTGTGAGTTGTTTTTTGTGCATTTATATTGGGCATGAGTCTGCGGTACTTTAACTATGCCTTATGTGCGCTTCTAGGTTATCATATTCGTAGAACTTAATGTCATACACATTTTCACTTTCTTTGAAAGCCTTACAACCACTTTCATGAACGGTTGAGCTCTGTTAAACGCGCTTGCACAGTGAACTGAACCATTGAAACCATTGTTTAGCAAGAAGTCGGAAGACATGGACAATCTCTCTCTCTCACAGGTGGGCGATGCCAAACAGTTCTGGAACTGGACGCGACGAGTGATGGTTCCTAACATGTACACGGACACAGACTACAGGGGCCACCCGCTTCCTGAGGCAGGTGCCCGCGTCATTTCCACCATGGCGGCCTACAGAGTGGGGCCCATCAGGCTGAGACAACACCGAGTCAGCGACAGTAAGTGGAATAGAAATGTGGCTGGATATCTTTAAGAAAAAGTATTGGAACAGAAATCGTGGCTGAATATCTTAATAAAAAGTATCTTTGTTTAATGGAAACTAAAAGAAAATTATCTTTGTTTAGTGGAAACTGTCAACATTTCACGCACGACAAAAGAAAAAAAAATGAAAGGAAAAAAATCGGATCAATATGAATAATGTATAAATTCTTACTTCTTTTAACTTTACGAGGATTTAGGGTCTTATTTCATTTTTTGCTGACTATTAAGAACGTCACCTTTTGGTGACTATTAAGATCCACGCCACTCAGTTTATATCATTACTGTGCGTCGGCTGAGTTACAACAACGACAAAGTGCGGTTTGAATAGTTTAATCATTTTCAGGATTAGATGAATAGGAGCTTTGTGTTAACAGAAACACTTGAAATAACTTTCTATTGATCTTTTCCAGAAAACAGTTTTAAACTGGAGTCTGCACCCGTATATTACACTGCCGGCATTGTTCTTTAAATCACAGAAAGTTTTCGCGCTCCCAGCCATGGACGTAGAAGATTATGTTTATGTGATATCGCAGGAGAATCATTAATTCTTTGGTGTTTCCTCCTTCTTTTCAAATGTGTTTTCCAGAGTGCACAATCCGCTCGATCGTGTTTTGTCGATAATACAGACGATAACATGATCCAAATTTATAGGAGCATTTGCACCAGAGCCAACAATGTGAATTAGAGTAAATTTGTGTGTGTGTGTGTGTGTGTGTGTGTGTGTGTGTGTGTGTGTGTGTTATGATCGTTTTTTGAGAGAATTGTTTATGTTATCATTATTTTCTACCTTTTGGGGTACTTGAAACACCCACGCACGTTCGCGCGTGCACGCACACACAACACACACACACACACACACACACACACACACACACACACACACACACACACACACGCTCATGCACACACACACACACACACACACACACACACACACACACACGCACACACGCACGCATGCACGCACGCACGCACGCACGCACGCACGCACGCACGCACGCACCACACACACACACACACACACACACACACACACACACACACACACACACACACACACACACAAGAGCGCGCGCGCACGTACATGTGCACACACTGGTGTTGGCGTTTTAAGAGAGCAAAATACATTAATTCCGCGCGTACCAATTGTGAGATCTTGAACCATGCGTGCCGCTTTTTCACCTGATAATTTCATTGACGTTCTCGATGGTATTGTCCAGAGCCATGCAAACCGGTGGACCCTTTTTCGCGAGACCAGATCTACTGCACACAGTCGTGGTCCTGGGACGCGCAGGAGACGGGGACGTTCCTGGAAGGATGGACACCGCCCCCCACCAATTTTGTCCCTGGGGTCAACTTCGCCTGGTCTTATCTGGACTGGTCCCAGACCGAAGGCATCCCTTACGTTGGAGCCATTGGCGTATACCCCGCAGGTAGCTGCCTAGATGCTAAGGTTGTTGTTGTTGTTGTTTGGAAATGCTGTTGTTGGTGATGGTGGGGATAACGTAGCGACAGACCTGTGGTAATGACTGTGTTGTTACTATAATTGGAGGTGATGGTTTGGTGATTGCAATGGTTCGTTTCTCGGTTGATTGACAGGTTTGCTGTTGTTGTTTATGTTGTCGCTGGCTGTCTTGTTTTCTTGTCGCTTGTGTTGTGACGTGCCGTTTCATGTTCTGATGGTATTCTGTTATTGCATTATTTCATCTTGCTGTTGTTGTATGTGTTGTCTCCGTTGTTGATGCGTTTTTTAAAATGTCATAATTAATGATTTTCTGTGTCTTTTCGCCATTGCTTATCAGCTATTTTACGTGAAACATGTTGGTTTGCAGGTTATTCAGTACAGACAACTTAAGAGGGCTACTAGTCCACTAGACAGACAAAAGTTACAAATGACAGTACTGGTACACCACGCTTCGACCGAGAAGTTTCCTACGGGCACTACAAAATGAAGTGACAAATATCAAACCAACGAAAGAAAACAGGCACCTTCCAGATGACACTCATGCCATTCAAAAACAAACTAACGCTCGTTTTATTTATATATTTGATTTCATCTGCCTCTTTTGATTGTCCTGCATGTAGAAGCTCTTCAACTCAAGACGCATTTGTTCTGCCTGATCATTTGGTTTGTTATTTCCGCCTGGCGATGTAGCAACCCGTCGTTGTTCTCTTGCTTTATCCTGTCTTCAGTCATGCAACTTTTGATCCGCTTATGTACACGTATTAGGGTAAAGGGGTGTGGGGGTGGGGTGGGGGTGTTATTTTGAGCTTTTACTGTCGTTCTGTTCAGACTTTCTTTTTTTACCCCATTTGTTTGTTAAATAGCTATCTTTTCGGTCTGTTTTCTTTTTTTTCCCTACCACATATATTATTACTGCTATTCTTCTTCTTCTTCTTCTTATCATCATCATTATGATCATCATCGTCTCATCGTCATGATTATTATTATCATTACTGTTTGTGTCAAACCAGGCGGCTATGTCAAAGACCTGATAGGAAACCGCCAGCGAGTGGAAGGGTTCCTGGCGGAGATGGAAGCCCTGCAGTGGGTGGACCAGTACACGAGGTCCGTCTTCATGGAGATGGTCCTGTACAACCCCAACATCAACTTGTTCGCCATGGCCACCGTGGTCTTCGAGACACCGCTGGCTGGCAAACTGCAGGGAGAGGTTCTCATCCATTCGTTCAGGTACTGTGATGTCATGTAACGTCTCCCTCCCTCCGTCCCTCACCAATGATTTGTTCCATATACTGTCATGTCTGCCATTTAATCTCTTCTTTTAACTTTTGATTTTTGCAGCGTGTTTCCCTTTTCAGTGTTCCTCCCCTTTCAGATATACATTTTCTTTCGCTGCCAGCTTTTAGAAACCATTGCATCCCATGGCAAGGTAAGACCACTCTTTAACAAGTGATATGCCTCTGTTAAACGCTGTGGATTGAAACTTTATTCCGTGGTGTAAGGAAGACGCTTTATTGCAAGTGCCATGTCTGTGTTAGACACGCTGGATCGTGAGTATGTCCCGTGGTGAAAGGAAGGCCGCTGTATTCCGAAACGGGTCAAAGATCCCATCGTTTGCATTAGTGTTTGTGCGTGTGTGTGTGTGTGTGTGTGTGTGTGTGGTGTGTGTGTGTGTGTGTGTGTGTGCCTCCCCCCTCTCTCTCTGCGTGCGCGTTTGTGTGTGTATGTGTGTGTACTTGTGCGCGCGCGCGCGCGCGCGCGCGCGCGCGTGCGTGTGTGTGTGTGTGTGTGTGTGTGTGTGTGTGTGTGTACGCGTGCGTGCGTGCGTGCGTGCGTGTGTGTGTGTGTCCAAATGCAGTCGTCGCTTACAAGAACAAACGCAAGTAACTAGTCTTGTCGCATCTTGGCATGATCTCTGGTAAAGCAGATCAGTGACTATTCTTGCATGGTCCACAACGAAACGCTGCAAATCCCATCCACGAATAGGTTGCCTTTGGTTTGCTTACCCACTCATTTTCCGTAAGATCTTGTGAGAAAATTCCGGGAACAAATCACTGTATTCATAAGGTTTAAGCTGGCATCAGCGCGGTTGATTTCATGAATTAGTTTCCGCCCCCGTTCGTCATTTCCAGTTCCTTCTTTCGGCAGTTTGTGAACAAAACCACCTTTGTATGCTTTGCTCCTGACAAGACAGCCCACAGTATGACAGTGAGTCCCCTCCCTCTCTTCCTTTTCAAGAAATTCATGTGCGATGGTAAAACGTTGAGTACACACCACCGATACTTTACCTTTTCACAAACTTGGTTGAGCACACAGTCTTCTGTTAAACCCAAATACCGAATCCTATTACGTCTGCCGCGCGCACATTGCACTTCCACTGCCAACCAGCTCCGTAGTAGTTCCCTCTCCCTCCACGTTCTGTGCTCTCACCCAGAAGATGAAAGTCAGCGAAAAGACAAGCGCGAGAAATCGGTGATTCAACAAGAGAGAATTCAGTGTTCCCCACAGACTGTGGGAGAAGGTTTGATACTGTCAACTTTAGCGCTTTCTATCCTTCCATCACCATCCCACATCTCCCAGTTCTTAACCTTATTTTCCGAATTTCTCCCCAGGTTTTTTTTTTCAAAACAAAATATTTATTCAGACGTTTCCGCAGATCAAAGTCGTTTTATTACCTACTCCTGTTTTACTGTGGCACGATGTAAAAGTTCACTCACCAAAACAAAGTGAAGCAATTGCAAAATTTCCGTCGCGGTATATTTTTGATACCTTAAACGACAAACTTACGATGAGACACAAGGTAAGCCTATGTCAGACGACAATATTTCCAGGTGAAACACCCCATGCATAGATTCACACACTATTTAGAGCAATGGTTATTTCAAGGCTGTTTCTCTTAAAGATATGTGGCATGACAAAACACGAACAGCAAAATGCCACACGTTTAAGCCGTTGCATTGCACTGCCGACATCTGGACTGGTGCACAAAAAGAATCATCAGTGAAGTCTTTTTACTTGTCTTCAGTGACCGTTTCTCTCAATCTTTAGCACTGCGCACTGTAAGTTCACAGGCAATGACATAAATTGATACGAAAAAAAGTTATGGGGAAAGGCCCGGAAAAAAATGTAATAATAATAATAAAAAAAAGAATCAAACACTAAAGCATTCACACACACTAGAGCAATCATAGCAATCATAAAACTTAACACAAATGTGAGCACAAATCAACCGCTAAAAGAATGCACAGCAATGTAGTTATGCATATCAGTTATTATCTTGCGATTGTTGTTTCTAGCTGTATGTTCTATGAATCGTTTGAATCATGAAGGTAACAAAACAAAGGAAAATCCACCAGAGAAAGGGGGAGAGCAGAAGGGTAGAGGACCCACCACCAAAAAGGAAAAAAATGAAGAAAAGCAACAACAAAAGTCGGTGGAAAACAACGAGAAGCTATTGTCTCACAGAAAAAAATGAACGAAACAATGACAGGAAGAGAATTGCGTTCAATCAAAAACAAAACAAAGCCTAATGCCATTTTCTTTATCTACATATTGATATCCCATGGGTCAATTCGACAGGCCCAAACACTTCCACGGAATTTTTCCTTCATGCCCGCTCCCGTGAGCGCGCGCGCGTGTGTTTGTGTGTGTGTGTGTGTGTGCGCGCGCGCGCGTGTGTATGTGTCCTTTGAGTCGCCTCAAAAGGCCAAAAGACTCCGTCGCTCATTAATTTCCTAACAGAGAGGGAGCGAGCGGGCTTGGGTGTACACGTGTGCGTGCGGTTATGCGTACGCGTACATTGTGTGTGTGCGTGTGTGTGTGCGTGCACATTTCACTGCGCCTGATTTAATGTTGAGGTCGGTCACAGAACATTGGTTCCAAGTGAAAAACGGCTTCCAAAAGGATTTATCCCGCGAAACTCGTGAAATCTTTCGTGCCGCAGTACGATGTTTCTCAGGATCAGGATGAAACAATTTAGCCCATTCAGGCTTTTTACGCCCCTTCTGTATCTATATCATTTTTTAATATTTTTTGGTCCGGTCATAGACTAGCTCAGTCTAATTTATCCATCAAATTCATATCTTTTTTTTTTTAGTTATTACTTCATGTTTGTCTATGAGGTTCTTAAATACATTAATACTGGTGCACGTTTGAAGTTAGTTGTTAATTCATTCCAAAATTTGGTTACTCTGTTAGTAAATGTAAATTTTCTCAAATTAGTTCTGGAATATTGTTTTAATATCTTATCATCACTGTTTCTTGTTATATTTGTCTGTGGAGTACAAAAAAGTATGCTTTATCAACATCATCAATACCATTTAATATCTTATATGTTTGAATCAAGGCCCCTCTTATTCTTCTTGCTTTAAGTGTTGGAAGTTGTAAATATTTTAATCTTTCATGGTATGAGCAATGCTTTACATTATGGATCATCTTTGTTGCTCTTCTTTGAACCTGTTCTAGAGCTACTGATGATCTCTTTAGCATTGGATGCCGTACAGTATTGCCATATTCAAGAACAGGTCTAACTAACGTTTTATACAGTTGTAAAAAAAGTGTCCTCTTCTATAAATGTAAAGGTTCTTTTCATTATTCCAATCATTCTGTTTGCCTTGTTGATACTATTCGCAATATGTTTTTCAAAAAGCAATTTTTTGTCGAAAGTTACTCGTGCGTAGGGATAATTTTCACGATAATATAGTAGCGCGCGTGGTTTGTGTGGTGGTGTGTGTGTGTGTGTGTGTGTGTGTGTGTGTGTGTGTGTGTGTGTGTGTGTGTGTGCGCGCGCGCGTGCACGCGTTTGTGTGTGTTCGGATATCTGTATGTTATTGATCCTCGTTAGTCATGTGTTCTTTGTATACATCGACCAAAAACGAAGTTGTTATGGTAAGACTTACGTCACACAGAAGTCGGAAGACAAGGTTTTTGGCCAAAATGAACACGCAACACAGTATTTCCCACAGTTCCCGTCTGACATACTCTTCCAAAACCACGTTTTGAAGCTGTTTCGTCCGTGCCTCCATTTCTCGACAGCCTAGTAAATGGAACATGTTTCTAGGATTGCGCATCATCAGAACGGTGTTGCTGGTAAAAACGTGACGACTCACATGGCAGACGAGAGCTGGAGAGACCCGATCCATACTCTTTGTTTCAGATCCTTTTATTCAAAGGCTGCTGTATCAGTGGGAACTATAGAGAAGGTCAAACAAAACAGGCGTCCGAAACCAGGCAGTTGGATCACAATGACAGTTTTGTGAACCAGACGGGCAGATACTTCGACCCGACATACGCGTGTGTTTATCGTCTGATAGAATTTAGATTTCGAAGCTGTTTCGCGAGTAACTCTCTTGTAAAATGCATTTCTTGCATTTCGCGCCATAATCCAGCGAACAGCGCTAGTACATGGAGTAAGGCGCACTTGATAATCAAATAGCGCAGGAGAACAGGGGTGGCCCTTTTCAACATCTTGAAATGATAATAAACTTTGTTTGCGATCAGTTATCTTTTGTAACTTAATCCGCCGGGCGCAGTGTTGTACGTTAAAAAGACACGGGAACCAAAAAGCCAGCAAGCTGGTCTCGCTGAAGGTTTTGTGCACCAGCCGAGAGGATCAATGCACCGGCTGAAATATGTGACATATTATTGTGCGGGGCATTTTATTGTGTGCCAAGTCTTCAAAACGGATTCAAAATGCTTATTGTTCTGAATTGTTTAGGCCTCTTCAGAATGGTTGTTTCACCTAGAAATATTGTCGTGTGACATAGTCCTGAAAAACAGTTTCGACATACTCATTTCTTTGTATTTTTTGCACTTGTTTAGAATGTCTGTTTAACCTCGAAACGTTGGAGTGTGACATTAACAAGAGGAATGTGAAGCAGGCCAGACCACTTTTCGTCTGCTGTTTGAGAGAGGCAAAGGTGGGGGGGGGGGGGGGGGGGGGGGGGCGTGGTCGTCAGACAGGTGTCACGAAGCGTTGTTTTGTGCCAACATGCGTGCAGCACAATGTTGCCTGTGCGTTCCGCCTGGTACTTCTGTAACGAAAGGTTTCGAAGACATTTTGAGAGTTCATTCATTTCACGACGTGTTCTCTGTGGCGAAATGCATCTCATGCGTTGGCATCAGGAGCCAATCAATGGTTCTTCTAGTGGAGAGCTGAGTGATTCCCTTGACAATCAATTGATAGAGAAATGGACAAGCTGACTCCAAAGTCTTAACATGATAAAAACGTTTTCTTGGATCACTTTATTCCATTGCCATTTAATCTGTGATGTGCGATACTGAAGACTGAAAGAAACGAGTATCAAATCCGCACCAGTCTGCACCAGTCGAGCAATCGGCAAAGCACAGCGACAGTTCGAGCGTGTAAAACTTTGCTGTCAATGTTTCTTCGTATGACATGTCTCAAAAGAAACAGATTCAAACCACTCATTACTCCAAAATTCTGTAATCTCCTTTGTCATATGTATTTCACCTGGAAACAACGCCATGTGACATATGCCATAGCCACATGTCCACAAGCAGCACCATTCTTTAAGTCACCAAGGCTAAATGTAAGAAATTTTGCAAAACAAGAAATGGAAAATGATAGCACGTGAAAAACAGTTTGGAAGCCTATTTCTTTCGAAAGTATCAAAGAGAGGAAACGCAAGATCAGCGTATAGCAGCTTACCTCAGCGACTGCTGTGTGACGTATGTCATAATTAGAATATAAACGAAATAGCTTCGAAACCTATATTTCTTACATGTCAAACGGGACACCCAGGAAACACCGTGCTGCAGACATATTTCGGGACAAAATGTCATTGCACGACTGCTATGTGACATCGGTGTAATGATACGGTCTCAGTAAAGTGCAGGGAGCATCTCATTACTCCCCGGCTCGTTACTCCCCGGCTCGCCTAACCCTAACCCTATCCCTATCCCTAACCCTATCCCTAACCCTATCCCTAACCCTAACCCTCTCCCTAACCCTAACCCTAACCCTATCCTAACTACCCTATCCTAACCCTAACCCTATCCTAACCCTATCCCTATCTAACCCTAACCTAACCCTATCCTAACCAACCTATCCCTCCCTAACCCTATCCCTAACCCTAACCCTATCCCTAACCCTAACCCTAACCGTAACCCTAACCGGGGGAGTAAAGAGCCGGGGGAGTAACGATACGGGGGAGTAATGAGCTGATCCGAAAGTGCACTGGTCCCAAATTTGGACTCCTTGTTCAATTACATTGACATTCAACGCAGTTTTATCAGTCTGCGAATTTGTTGCAGGTTGTTCTCGTATCTTGGTGGTTACGGGGTATTCGTGGCGTTTTGCGAAGCGATGGTTATCCTGTTCACCATTTACTTTCTCTGTCGTGAAGTCAAGAAACTGTGGAGCCAGAGACTACAGTATTTTCGACAGGTAAGCCAAGACAGTCTTCAGCAACACCAAGATACTTTTTATTTAAACGAAAGGGGACTGATTACACATTATTTGGCGGTGGTTTCAACTAAGATCAAACAGTATCAATTTCTGTTTCGTTTTTAAACTCACGTGGTTATTGTCATAGCAGTGATGTTGAACTGTATTCGTTTGTATGTTTTTTTGTGGTTTTTTTTTTCAGGAAAAGGAGTGTCTTTGTTCTTTAGGCGGTGATGAGTTATATTGATGCAAAGCTTGCACAGAAAGGGTGGGTCTCTTTGCAGAGCACTTTTGATCTGGAGTTGTGGATGTAGGACTGTGATAATGATGGAGGTATAATATCGAATGGACAGCTTGTGTGACTATTGACATATGACAATCTGGAACTGGGATAAGTTGCCTGTGGTCAGTCATTGCCAACGTCATGTATAAACTTCGCTGTGATGACGTCAGTTCGCGTGTATCCTCCGTTTAAGGCCGTAACCGAGCGTAGTGATGGTGCTGTCCGTGTGACAGCTGTTATGGTGACGTAAAGTTTATGATGGTGACCGTGCTCTGGGACTATGCCACGTACGTGAACAGATTTGGAGCTGCAACTGGGCACGGTACTGGTGGTCTGTCACAGCCGTTTGTGATGTATGAAGTTTTGCATAAAGATGTCAGCCTGTGTGTGTGTTACACAGCGTGTGCCACGTGTGTACTGTTTCGGAATCGGTTGGAACTGCCTTAAAGAGCCAGAGGATTCCACGTGTAGTTGTGATTGTCTCGTCACATAGACAAATACACTGCGTTTTCGGGGAGGGAAGGGGAGGAGCGTGGAGGTTTACTCCCGGGATATTGTTTTGACCGGACATTTCCATGGCTGACGTTAATCTCCACGCATAACTGTCTGCCTGCGTCGCCTAACGATTGTTTATTGTAAGCATTCTGGTGTGTCTTGAGCCAACGCTGACAACAACGCTTTGGGCAAAGAGAAGAGTGTTTTTATGGATAGAAAGCCTGTGTGTGTGTGTGTGTGTGTGTGTGTGTGTGTGTGTGTGTGTGTGTGTGTGTGAGCAAACGTGTGTGTGTGTATGTGTGTGTGTGTGCTGTGTGTGGTGTGTGTGGTGTGTGTGTGTGTGTGTGTGTGTGTGTGTGTTGTGTGTGTGTGTGTGTGTGTGTGTGTGTGTGTGTGTGTGACTGTGTGTGTGTGTGTGTGTGTGTGTGTGTGTGTGTGACTCTGTGTGTGTGTGTGTGTGTGTGTGTGTGTGTGTGTGTGTGAGTGAGTGTGCGTGTGTGTGTGTGTGTGTGTGTGTGTGTGTGTGTGTGTGTGGTGAGTGAGTGTGCGTGTGTGTGTGTGTGTGCAGTTCTGGAACTGGATGGAACTGGCCACGGTGCTGGGTTCTGTCACGGCCATAGTGATGTACATCGGTCGCCACGTGCTGACAAAAATGGCAATGAAGAAGATCAAGGCCTTAGAGGTCAGTCTGTGTGTGTGTGTGTGTGTGTGTGTGTGTGTGTGTGTGTGTGTGGTTGTGTGGAGTGGTGTGGTGTGTGTGTGTGTGTGTGTGTGTGTGTGTGTGTGTGTGTGTGTGTGTGTGTGTGTGTGCGTGCGAGCGCGTGTGCGTGTGTGCGTGTGCGTTTGTGTGTGTGTGTGTGTGTGCGAGCGTGCGTGTGTGTGTACGCGTGTGCGCTGGCGCGCTTGTATGTGTGTACATGCACGCACGCGCACATGTGCACATGTCTGTTTGCGTGTGTGCTTGTGTGTGTGTACGTGCGCGCGCGCTCGCAACATGCAGAGACCAGCTATAGATGAGAATAAATCGTAGGTTTAGAGACGAGAAAAGAAAAAGAGAGAAAGGAAAGAAAGAACAGAAAAGAAGGAGGGAAAAAAAAAACACACGAAAAGGAACGTAAAAGAAAAGAACAATTAGAGCCGCCAGTCTTTTTGTGATAAATTGGATTCTCGCCCATTTACACCACTAACTCGCCTCTCTTTCTTTCCTCTTCAATCTGGATGAACGGAAATTAAATGAAGAGCCAGGGCTTTTCCCCTGACAAAGATCATTGCCTCCACCTTCTTTACCCCCTGTCCGTGCCCTCTGCCACGGGCCTCCCCTCCCCCCCTTTTCCCTCCCCCACCTCCCCACCCCCCCCACCCACCCCCCCCCCGCCACGCGTCGGCCCGACTCTGCCCCAATATGAAAAATTAAGGGGAAAAGCTGAGGTTGTGATTCAGGTTTCTGTTTTTCTGGTTTTTTTTTGTCCTGTTCTTTTTTTTTTTTTCTTGTTTTTGTTTGGGGGCAAAAAACTGTGTTGAGTTTCGTTTTCTTTCGTTATTTTTGGAAAAAACCCGTGCTGATTTTGCTTTTCTTTTTGTCTGTTACGTCAACAAGGATGTTTGGTCGGAGTTGCGCAGTTAAAGAGTTTTGTTGATGGTTTGTTTGGTTGATGATGCTTTATTCGTTTTGTTGATTTATCCCGCCATTAGAAGTGTGACCGGGCTCTTGTGTGTGTGTGTGTGGGTGTTTTTGTGTGTGTGTGTGTGTGTGTGTGAAGGGAATCTGTGTTTTTGTTTAATTTTGGCGTTGGCAGCGTTAGTTGGGAGGCGAGAAAAAGTTGTAGAATAGTTCCCTTTTACAGGAGGTTTTTTTTTTAAACATGTGGCATTATTTTGCCCTAGGGGATATAAAAGGGGACGGCTTGTGGTTTGGGTCCGTGTGTATTTTGTCGCCTTCTACAGTTTTTTTTAAAAAAAGTGGATGGGTTCGTATGGATTGTATGTTTTTGTATTTTTGATGATTTCCCGTCGCCAAAGAAGAAAGACTTCCGGTCTTGTTGTTTGTTTATTAATAGCAAGTTTTTAAAAATTTAAAATACTAAATAGTGTTGACGGAACTTGAGGGAAAAGATAAAAAGTAGCGCAAGGCGACTCTTCGAATGAGACAGTCCCTGTCAGCTGGGAGAGAAAACAGCAGCTTTAATTTAAAAGCTTACTGGTTTTTTTTTATAATCTCTTTTTTGCCGTTTCTTGTCATAAATTTTTTTATATTAATGTATCATCCCCATCATTGTGACGGGGTGGGGGGTTTGGGGCGGTGTGTCCTAAAGGGGGAAGGACCCCGAATGTTTTTCTCTTTTAGAAGTATAGGTAGTTTCATATCAAAAATTTACCCCCATCCTCTTTCCCTTACTAGTGATGGGAAAGGGGCAATTTTCCTATAGTCTCGAACGTTTTTTTTTTCGGGACTGTTAAAATACTCAAAATGGCTCAGGAGTGTTCACTTTAGGCTTGTGCACTTACGTGCTTATGCTCCGATGACAGGAGAATTGAAATAAGTTAAACAAAATTTTCTGAAAAAAAAAATAATCACCCCTAAAACCTTCCCCATCAATTGTTTGGTTTCAAAGTTAGAACAAACTTTTTTTGGAAAGTTTTTTGGGGGGGGGGGGGGGGGGGGGGGGGGGGGGGGGGGGGCGGGGGGGTGGGGGGGAGGGGGGGGGGGGGGGGGGGGGGGGGGGCTTTGCTTTTTTTCCCCACTGTATTCATCATACAGGGAGGGAAGCTCTGAATGAGTTGAATTTGGGGGGTCCTCTTGGTTGATCAAACTTATCCGTGTTGGAGAGGCGTGTGGATGTCTCTCCAGCTGCTGATGACGGGTCCACCTTTAGGAGGGCTGATCCGCTTGGGGTCTGTTTGGGGGACGCGGATTTTTGATCCTGCGCTGGATCAGTTGCAGGGAGCCCGAGTTTATTTCTTCTGGGTTGTTCAGTAAAACTTGATACAGCATCTCCTAGTAGGAGAGATGAGCGGTGTGCTGCGGTTGTTACCCTGTTGGTTCACTGACTGTGATCAGTCTCAGTCTTTGGTGGAGCGGTAAAGTGTGGAGGCTTGATATCCCTTTTTTGTTTGTTAAGCTATCAGTCTACTTCTGTTGCCTGTTTTGATTGACAGGGCGGTCAGAGGTACAGGACAGCCAAACAACACATTTGGGTTTGAAGAGGTATTAGGGGGTCTGGGGGGGGGGATGGGGGGAGGTCATTCCCACCCTGGCGGTGAGGGGTAGAGATACGTGCTGCGATTGTTTTCATTGTTTTGCCGTATTTTTTGATTGTGCATTTTTTCCCCCAAATGTCTTTGAAAGGAAGTACTACAACTTCAGCGCTGGCGCAGTGGGACGAGTGTTCGCATCATCTTGGCCTTCGTTGTCCTTCTGGCCATCTCAAGATGGTTTCCCCTGCTGCGCTTTCAACCGCGCGTTGTCCATGCTGGGCTGCAACCTTTATTTAGGTCCGCCAAGGACCTGTTCTTCGTCATCGTTTTTTTCTTTTTCTTCGTTCCCTTCTTCTCCCGGATGTTGCTGTTCGGCTCGCAGCTGCTCAGTCAGCAAATCGTCACCACCGTGGAGACCTGGTGGCTGTCGCTTGGTTGAGTCGAGTCGGTCACTGGGATATGAACAAACAATGTTAGGTGTTTTTTGTGTACTGAGCAAACAGCATCACGATTCCGAAACTAGTTGTCAGAGCGAACGACGAACTCTGTCTTTGTCTGTCTGTCGCCTGTCTCTCTCTCTCTCTCTCTCTCTTTCCTCCTCTCTGTTCTTCTCTCTTCCCGTCTTGTCTTTTTCTCTGTCTCTCGCTTCTTTCTCTCAACTATCGCCCCTGGGGATGGCTGTTTTTTAGGTGCAGCTTTTTGTTATAGACGTCAGGGATGTTGTTGGACTCTATTTTTTAAAGATCTTTGAAGCATGATTTAATTTCGACGAAAAAAAAGGTTGTTTTTTCACAGCTCTTTTTGATGGTATAAATTATAATTTTCATATTTCTTCAGCTGTCATTTTTAACAGCTTGCACGGCTGCTTTAACTCTTGCATTAAGTTTTTTTTTCTTTTTGCATCGTTATTTTAACCCTCATGTAAATGCTGAATTTTTACAGAAATGCATTTGATTCCATTTTCCTCACCATGAAATTAGATGAAGTCGGAATTCATATTTCTGCCGATTAATCGGATTACAGGAGGAGTCAGCAGAGTACATGGAATGCTGGATACTGTGTTAGAAAAAAAGGTCCCAGTTTCGAGCCCAGGCAGTATTTGTCTGTATGTATGCACGCGCGCGCGCGCCCGTGTGTGTGTGTGTGTGTGTGTGTGTGTGTGTGTGTGTGTGTGTGTGTGTGTGTGTGTGCGCGCGCGCGCGTGCGCTTTCTTGCGTGTGTTTAAGTGTGTTTGTATCATAATGTGTGTATAAAATGTGGCGTACGATTTTTTAGACCCCAGATCAACAACTGCGCAAACCTGATAAGTGGAAGACCCACTTCTACTCACATCGCGCCCACCCTGTGTCTACGCATGCTAAAAGATTAGAATCGCACATTAAAAAAAAATCATTCAGTCCCCGTCTGTGGTCGCTGGGTCATCAGAAACACAGAAATACTGTAGTGTGAACCAGGAGGATGAAAGGACATAGGATTTGCACTGGCATTTTCAGGATTTGCATTAGCATTTTCACTTTCACCAAGGAGGTGTCACCGCATGCTGCA
>CM031595.1:158763975-158788975 GCA_018398815.1 Conus ventricosus
CAGGAAATCCAGCCACACATATGAGTTTTTTCCCTATACCTCTGTCTTTCTTTTCTATTTTTCTTCCTTTCTGTCGCTTCTTTTCATACACGTCCATTCACCGATTTATTGTACTGCAAATCTCTTCATTTAAAACAAATTAGCTTTCTTTTCTTGTGATGATTTTTGTTTTCAACTCAAGAATAAAGTCCTTTGCAGCAGCCAGATTTTTTCCCAAATACACTTCGTCCCAAACGAACGCTCCTGTTGCGCTGCAACGATCAGACATAACTTTTAGCGGTAAACAGTGGGAAGACGCCAAAAGCGGATGGATTGAAAATTGTTATACAGTTGTATACATAAAGCTGCCTTTGTGTACTACTTCAGCCTTTGTCCTTTTCACACGTCTTCCGTCATGTTGTCTTTGTCTGCCTGTTCATCTTTGTATTTGCATCTGGTTTACGTAGTAATGCCAAGGAGTTCTTTTTGTTTAGTCATAAACAGCCTTCTGAAAATTTCAGTTTGAAAACTTTATTGAATTGTTCTTTTCTGCGGGCTGTACTTCCTTTTGTCTTCTCCTGTCCGCAGTCCCGATCCATCCCTCTAGACATCTTGTCAAAGATCTCTGCATTTTTTGTCGCAGATCTGAATTTCATTTGCACCAGTTCTATGCAGTTGTACTTCATATGCAGTCAGACGGTGTGAACGTGCTCGTTGTGTGAACACCTCTCAGCTGTCATGTTCCAAGCACAATCAGAGAACGGATCACTCTTTTCTCTGCTTATTTCAAAGACGTGTATACTGGTACTAATACCGCCACTCCCGGATTGTTTCGATCGAAACTCGCAGACGAAGCTCTCGGGCAAAGCATTCACAGCGTCTGCGGAATTGACAAGAGTAAGTTACAACTCTTGTAAGCTCATATCTGTGAGCAAATAGACTGGGGGAGAATAGTCCCAATCTGTCTGTGTGCCCGGAGTACACTCTGCCGTTTCCATTACCCTGAAACTCGCAGCCACTCACCAAGTGGGGCTCCCTGCAAGAGGCTTTACCATTCCAGACAGAGATCTAACCCTTTGAAATGCTTTATCCTTTACTCTGACACCCATTTCATCCCATTCTCCTAGCGTCGTTGTCACAGTATGTGTGACGATCGGTCAATCCGTGTCTTTAACCCGTTGATGCAAAGAAAGTCTTTCAGATATAAACCATACCCCGCACTAGAAGTTTTGTCTTTTTTTCTTTTATTTTTCAATCCCCACCACTCCCCATCCTCTCCTTTCTATCGGTTGTTTTGTGCTGTTGAGAGGGGTCCATAGTCAAGTGGCTAGATCATTTGCCTGCGGACCTGTCGGTTGTGCGTTCGAACATTCGTTGAGTCGGGATTTTTGGGGGGCATGAAAATCCTGGCTGTCTACCTGGCAGTAAATGGGTACCTGATTCATCTTAGAAAAGGTCAAGCGGCAGAAGGAGGGGGATGGTCTCCTTTTTTCATCATGCCGTGCTCGTGACACAGTGAACCACGAACAGTTCACTGCCCATACAGCCGCTCTCTTTTGCTTTTCAACGTCAAAACGTTCACTGCATTTGGTGCTTGAAATGTTTTGACGGATCATTAATGATGTAACTCAGTTTCACACAGGCTTTTTCTTGTGTTTTTCCTCTCTGTCTCTGCCTCTGTCACTGTCTCTGTATCTCTCTGTTTCTGTCTGTCTGTCTTGCTCTCTGTCTGTCTGTCTGTCTCTCTCTCTCTCTCTCTCTCTCTCTCTCTCTCTCTCTCTCTCTCTCTCTCTCTCTCTTCTGGTACTTGTGCATGGAATTGTGTATGTGAATGTCAATATGGTATGTCTGTGTCAGTCAAGACGTGATCCTATGCTGGAGCTGGGCAGTGTGAGTGTTGCGTTTTTTCTGTTTATGCTGGAGCTGGGCAGTGTGAGTGTTGCGTTTTTCTGTTTACATCGCCCCGTTTTCACAGTGAATTGCCATCCTACAGAAATACGCCTGTGCACATACTGCCGACCGCACATGCATGAATAGTTGCATGAACGTGTATGCAAGTGTGCACGTGAACACACGTATTTCCGTGCGCATAAAGCACTCATGTTAGCACAAAAAACGCACACACATGCACTTACACGCATACACTCTCAGACTCTCGAGGACTGACGAGCTTGTTGGGTTAATATGTAGGTCTGATTTCTGCAAATACTAATTCTTGAGCTCTTTTTCAACTCTTTCCAGCATTTATTAGCTCAATTACTCACGAGTGGGGTTGCAGGATACGCGCCCGCAGTTTGTTTGATAAAGGCGTCTTCTGCCGCAGGGCTTGGTCATGAAATATGAGCTGGAACACCCTTTGGGGCGCTTCCACGGAGGTTCAGTTGTATCTGGTGGCCTCACAATAGCATCAGCCAGGGAACAGTTAATCCTCTGACGTCTTAGGGGAATGCCCGGTGCGTGCTTGCACCCTATGTGAACAAAACTGCAGGCTTCCAAGGCTGGTGCAGGATTGCTTCCGGCTGACTAGTTGGGGTCCCACTGGCACCTTCTGGTAATCTCTTTCTTGTCTCCTTTCGGCCGAAAGTGGGGGAAAGGCCCAAATGAAGGTGAGGAAAGACCCACCGACCACACGGAAAGGCCTGCTGACAGCGGGTAAGACTGCAACCCGGGAGCCTCTTCAGAGGGCACGTAAGACCATGTGGTGAAAGTTTGGCTGTGTCTCGAGATGTACTGTTTTCACCTGTCAACAAAACAGCAACGAGTAGCCCCTACAGGATGCGCGCCGTTCATTTGGCGATGGCGTCTTTCGCCGGTGGCCTCTGCAATCGATAAATATGAGAGGGAGGCGCTTCCACGGAGGTTCTGTCGTGTCGCGTCCGGTGGTCACACAATAGCATCCGCCGGGAGCAGGTGCGTCCCTTGACGTCTTAATGGCATGGCCAGAGGCGTTGGCACTCTACATGACACATCTCTGGCTTCCAAGGACGGTGCGTAATTGCTCCCGGCTGATTGGTTTGGCAGTTGAGGACAGAACATTTGTGGGTCCCACCGACACCTTCGAGTGTATCTATCTTTTGATTTGCATGTGACTGCGATGGTATAGCAGTAATGGAATAAACTATGTAAAGTAGTACGCACGCTGTGACAGCTGAATGAAACTGAAACTGCATACGCATTTTTTTTTATTTGTTAACCCCACTTCCATTATTGGAAACCCCACAATAATTGAAAATGAAAAGAATAGACCTGTTCAGAGAAAAGTGAAAGTGATAAGTGACGGTGAAAGAGAAAAGTGAAAGTGATAAGTGACGGTCTAGATTAGCTCGCGTCTACAAACAGACTGTGTATTAGCAGTCGCTGTCGTTTCGTGTGCCCATTAGTAAATTTAACTATTTCCATTTTCTCGGAAACCTTCACAAATACGGACAATATTAACAGCGGCAGGTGACTGAAATGTCAGTGTTATAGGTATAACATGAAAGGTTACTTCACCCTTTGTCTCTGTCACGGATCTTCAGTCGATCTTAGTGGCAATCTGTCTGTCTCTCTGCCGTGCTGTGCGAGGGTACTCTGCCTGCGGCTGCCTCATCGACATATAATGCCTCATTTTTATCTCTGCTATGGTATGCCAGCGGTGTCACTGTCTCTGTCTGACTGTATCTCTGCCGTAGAATGGTTGGACCGTATTTGTCTGTTTGACTCGGTATATCAGTGGCGCCTCTGTCTGTCTGTCTGTCTGCTATAGTATGCCAGTGGCACCTCTGTCTGCCTGTCTGTTTATCTGTCTGTCTGTCCGTCTCTTCTGTCACTCTGCTTTGTATGCCAATGCTTTTCTGTCGGTCATTTCTTATGGTAGGAGAGGGGTGTTTCTGTGTCTCTGTCTCAACAATGGTATACCAGGGCGTCTTTGTCTATCTGTCTGCCTTGAAATACCAGTGGCATCTATCTGTAATCTCTGCTGTGATGAGCTGGGGGTGTTTCTGTCTGTCTATATTTCTGCCGTGGTATTTCAGGGGCGTGTCTGTTTCTCATCTTCGGTACCACAGAGACATTCTTCTCTCCCTCACTCCTACCTTCTCTCACTCTCTCTGTCTCTGCCTCACTATCTCTGTCTCTGTTTTTTTTTTAATCTGTCTGTCTTTTGCCTGCCTGTCTTCCGTCTGTCTGTCAGTCTGTCTGTCTGTGTGTGTCTCTGCCATGATGTATTATGGATCTCTCTCTCTCTCTCTCTCTCTCTCTCTCTCTCTCTCTCTCTCTCTCTCTCTCTCTCTCTCTCTCTCTCTCTCTCTCTCTCTCTCTGCCGTTGCATGCTTGGGGCGCTTCTGTTTGTCTGTGAGTCTCTCTGCCATGGTTTCCCAGGGGTGTCCCTGCTTTTCTTGCATTTCTGTCGTGGTGTACCAGAATCCCTCTGTCTGTCTGTCTGTCTTGTGTAGTATACCAAGGTGTCTCTGCCTCTTTCCTGTGATATGCCAGGAGCGTCATTACAGATTATAAATTCCTCTGGCTTTGATTTGGCGTTTAATTTTCCTTTATTTGACCCCTTTTCTAGAAAAACTTTATATTTACAACCAATTATAAATTACGCGTATAAGCTTATGTCTGATTGTAACATTGATTTATCAACAGTTTCTGAAGATCCGTCACTCCTAAGATTCCACCTTGGGAGCATTTGTGTGGAAATTTTGATTATAATTACACAAGTGTTTCTAAAACTGAAAACGTTAATCTCTTGGTTTGTGAGGTCAGAGTTCATCTTGACAATTTTTATAGCAATCACCTGAAAATTTACACTGATGGCTCAGTCCTAGATAACATTGGTGGTGGTTCTGGTTTTGTCATTCCTCGCCTAAATGTGAAAAAGAATTATCATCTTGGCAAAGGGTTTTCCATATTTACAGCAGCATTATATGCAATATTGATGGCTTTGAGCTACATTTATGATGCTCCCATGCCTTTTCATATATTCTCATATGTGTTGATTCAAAATCTGTTTGCAATCTCTAGAACATTGGGATGGTAAGGCTCGGAAAGATTTACTTTTTGATATTCATTACCTCATACACTGTTTAAGGATTCATGGAATATGTATTGACTTTTGCTGGGTTCCCTCTCATAGTAGGTTGAAATGGAACGAAGCAGCAGATATACTTGCTAAAGCTGGAGCTAAACATTGCCTCGATTGTAATTTATTATCTTCACTGAAAACATCCTCGTCAGACATTTTGCTAAAATGAGAAAATTGTGTTTATAACAGAAATTGTGGAGAAAATCTCAAATATGTAAATACTTGTCCTCGTCACATTTCCAAGATAGTAACAGAACTCAAGTTAAATGCATGGAACACAAAATATTCTTGCCATGTTTTTTGTACTTATGGCAAGCCTATTTCAGTGCATCATTTGTTGATAGAATGTTCTGTCGTAACTCCAATTTATAAAGAAAATTCTATTGATATCAACGTCCAAGATGTCAGTCAAATATTTGTCCAGCCCTTCTATCATAAACATTGCTACTATTATCGCACAATCTAAAATTGCCAAGTTGCTTTGATGCGTGTTTATTTTTACCACTAATTCAAAAAGTTATTGTTGTTATTTTTTTTATCTTTGAGGTTAAGCTTTGTTAGTTAGAGACGACGTTTTTAAATCATTTTTCGTCTAATAATATCAATGGTGAACAGACGTTAACTAAACCACTGAACTGACTCCTTTTGTCGCCTGCCGACTCTGTTGTTTACTCCTTTTTGTACACCCAGTCCATGCATCTCTGCTGTCAAGGAAACATCTCCCTTTTAAAAAAAAAAAGTCTTCATTAACTTCATGTGTATTTTCTGGCAATCAGGCTGTGCAAATTTGCTGTTTGCCGGTTTTTTTTAAGGTCTGACCAGCGCATTGGGCTAATGCGTAGGTCAGACAACGGCTAAGTTGTAGCCACGAGACCCTCTTCTTAAATTCCCTCATTTTACTCATTAATTCATTTATCCATCAGCTTTAAATCATGCGCAATGTGGTCTTAAAGCATAGCGGATGTGGTGTAGCGTATATGGACCAGTCCGCACGCACGGACACTGAAACTGCTGGTTTGTATATATAACAGTAACCTCCTCATCCAACCACCAGCGTGCTATATCCAGATCGAAACTCGAAGAAAATGCGTTTAGGACAATATGATCAGCGTGCTATATCCAGATCGAAACTCGAAGAAAATGCGTTTAGGAAAATATGATCAGCGTGCTATATCCAGATCGAAACTCGAAGAAAATGCGTTTAGGACAATATGATCAGCGTGCTATATCTAGATCGAAACTCGAAGAAAATGCGTTTAGGACAATATGATCAGCGTGCTATATCCAGATCGAAACTCGAAGAAAATGCGTTTAGGACAATATGATCAGCGTGCTATATCCAGATCGAAACTCGAAGAAAATGCGTTTAGGACAATATGATCAGCGTGCTATATCCAGATCGAAACTCGAAGAAAAGCGTTTAGGACAATACGATGACTCCTCCGGAAAAAGGGGACACCTGTTGTTGGCTCACATATGTAAGCAACTTGACCGTTGAACGACCGTCCGTGTGTCTGGAATAAACCAAACATTTTCATGTTTCCCGGGCACCCTGGAGGCGCCAAAGGAACCCAACGCATCAGGATGAACAATTCCAGATATAGATTTAACCGTTTGGATACGTAGACCAATTTTCAGTGATCTTTTTTCACTTTAATTCTGTCTCTGCCTGTGCGTCTGTCTCTGCCTGTGTAGGCGTCAGTGACGTCCTTTCGTATCAAATATACATTGTCTTGTCTTCCTCCTAATAACGATGAAAAATGGTCGGAAAAAAATCGTGAAATTGTTCCTAGGATACTGGCGAAAAACTAGACTCGACAATTATTTTTCTTTGCTCTGTTTTGGTTTTTGCCTGTAAATTGAAAATTGGAAAGGGACGTAACAGTACTGATATAATACCTCTGGAGAGTATTAAGGTATTAGTTACAAAGTGACAACACGATTTCAGTAACTCATGACTATGATAGCAATGGTCAGGTCACTAACGACAACACTACTTCTTGTACTTCATGCAATGTTAACGAAATCATGTTTCCGCTCAGGAAAACGGGCTATGAACCGATTCGTACAGAATAGTTGGAAAAAGTGATATGGATTTCACGGGATCATGTAAGACTTCCACTTATTTCATACAGATAAGTTAGCAGCAACGATTACAACCTCATTACATGGCAAATATTACCTGGAACAACTTAACTCACGCGCGCCGCATGCATGCACGTACGCACACACGCGTGCCTGCGCGTGCGCGCGCACACACACACACACGCACGCACGCACACTCACATACACACATACACACACACGCACACATACATACACATGCTAAAACGTACTTATACATATATACACACAGAAAAACAATATTCGCACACACACACACACACACACACACACACACACACACACACACACACACACACACACACATACTCGCACGCACGCACGCACGCACGCACGCACGCACGCACGCACGCACGCACGCTCGTACGCACGCACACGCACGCACAGCACACACACACACACACACACACACACACACACACACCACACACATGCACGCACGCACGCACGCACGCACGCACGCACGCACGCACGGACGCATGCATCAATACCACTTAAGAGTCTTGACCGGTCTGACCCGTTTTAAACCTGCCATTAAGCACATTACCAGACATATTGATTTCCCCGTGAGAACAGAAGAGACAGAAGGCCTGTATGACTGTGACTGTGGAATAAAATGCTCCGATCTACTTAGCTGACAGACCTCCATCATAGCCACCCCCTCCCCCCGCCACCCTTTCACCTCCTCCTGACTTGCCCTTTATGGCATAGTCACCGGAGCCTTTCCCATGGGACAGTCTTCTCACGAGGCAAAACGTGTCTGTAGAAAGTGCTCTTTCCATCCATTATCTTCTCGCTGACCGGTGTCACACACCACCCTCTCCCCCTCTCAGTTTCACTCCCAGGAGTCAATTTCGCCCCGCCGAAGATCCCCACCCCACCCCCCTCCCACATCCATGGATGTAAACCATGGGAGTTAATCTTGGGCAGACCCAGAATGCCTCCCTGTCCATCTCTATCTCCCTCCCCCTGTTCCGCGCGCTCTTATAATTAGGGCTCTGAATTTTGATGGGGACATAAGCATTGTTATCTGCATTTTCCTTGGATCAGTTTAATGAGGGTGTTGCCCAGTCCTCTTCCACGAAGTTGATCTTGGTTTAGACAAGAAGGACACCACCTTCATCACACAAAAGTATGGATATACCATCCCCAGGATTGTGGGTGAGGAAGTGATCGGAGCGTAATCTTTCGTTGGCTCAGCATATGGTGTATGATGAGAGCAAATCTCAATTCAATTTCAGGCGGTTAATTGGGGTTATGACTAAAATGATCCCCACCCCTACCCCTACATGCGTGTGGTGATACAGTATTGACCAGGGACAGGACTAAAATGACACATCCCACCCGTACCCCCACATAAATCTAGTGATACGATATGCACCCAGATGATGTTTCTTGGCTCATGAAACATTATCATCTTCATTTCTCTCGGTCAGTACAATGAATATGGAGCCACCTCACCCCCGGGGTAATAATAGGATAAAACCAGAATGACCCCCACCATACCCCTTTGCTGCCCTGCCTGGTTTTTTTTCTTCTGAAATTCGTTTTGGAATGGAGTTTCGAGCTTGACTTCTGTTAGGTGTACAGAGTGAGCCAGATGCCCAATTCTCTTAAGAACATGGAAGACACCACATAGCCATTTTTGTTTCTATGGTGGGTGAGCATGCAGAGAATGGCGTGAGGAGATGGGAACCTCTTCTAGGCCTGTCCTAAAAAGACTGTCCACTGATGAAATATGGATTTGGGGCCTGAAGAATACACCACAAATTATAAAAAAGCAAAGAAAAGGCTCTTCATTGATGAAATAGGGATAAGGGGCCTGAAGAATACACCACAAATAAAAAGAACAGAGGGGCGTGTGGGATGTATCTGTGCTGTTCTGGGTCTGCCCCAAAGTGACTCCCTGTCTGCCTCAGATTAACCCCCCGGGAATTGTTTTGGTGAAAAATTTGCTCCAAAATGACCTTTGGCAGTTGTTCTAGGAATGCGCCAGATCTGTCCCCCTCATCTCCCTCTCTCCTCCACCCCCGAGCAGCGGGGATCTGGAGCATTCTGAAAATAACAATTCAGTCTACAAAGACTGATTTGATCTCTAGTGTATTGATTGTGCAAGCGCGCGCGCACACACACACACACACACACACACACACACAACACACACACACACACACACACACACACACACACACACACACACAGAGAAAAGACACGCGCGCGCACACACTCACGCACGAATGCATCTCTCTCGCGCGCGCGCACACAAACACACATACGCGCGCGCGCGCACGCGCACACACACTCACGCACACACACATACACGCACGCACACACACACACGCGCGCGATCGCACGCGCACACACACTCACGCATACACACACACACATACACATACATACACACACACATACACGCGCGCGCGCGCGTGCGTGCACGTACACACACACTCACGCGCGCGCACACACACACACACACACACACACACACACACACACACACACACACACACACATCGGGATATTTCCGGGCCGCTCTAAGCTGGTCTCGGCGGGCGTGTTCACACTGATGTCCAACAAATTGCCAGACATAGATGTTCTTGAGAAGGCGACAGACAGTACATGACTGCGACCAGGGATAAGTGCATACTAATCCACTCGACTGAAGGCCTGTCACGACCACCTCCACACCACCCTCACTCCATCCACCCGATTCGTCCGGCAAAGAGTTTGTATCCTGTATTGTCATCTATCACCGCACCCTGCAACCCCACACCCACCCATCACTCCAGCCCTCTTCCTACAGTCAGTCATTCCCTTGACCGCTGGGGTCGTTGGGAGGGACGTGATGAGGCAGCCGCCGTTTCTCTCCAGGCTCATCTGTTGGTGGCTGTCTTGAGGAGATCTGGCATGGTCATTTTGGTCCAGTCCTTTATGTTGTCGGACCAGCTCTTTCTCTGCCGTCCTCGTCTGCGACCTCCTTTTCCTACACGATTTATTATTCGGAGTCTGTTCCCTGAGTGAAGAAGCCTTGCCCCCTCCCTCTAACTGCGCACGTTTGTTTGACTGGACGTAGAATGTGCTGTCTGTGGCAGTCAGACTGACGACAGGAAAGTTCACTGAAGCTTTTTCCTGGGATGGCCTACTCATGGGGAAAATATGTTGGCAGGATGTACTGTTTCCACCTATTCTCTGTTTTCCGACTGGGAATAGGGTCGTTCCTGTCTTATTGCATTCATTGACCGGGCAACGACGCTACGTGATCGTAGGTTTGTTTCTAGACCCAAGACTGACTTCAGGAGAAACGATCCTCGTGCTGCGAAGACTATTAATTCTAGACCCAAGACTGATTTCAGGGTAAACGATCGTTGTGCTGCGAAGACTATTATTTAACTGCAAGATGGAGTTGACAGCGGGTGAGAATGATATGTAGACTCTGGCAAAGGACATCTTTTTTACTCACAGGCGTCAGGATCAGAAAGCATCGTCGCTTCATGTTGACTTTAATTGTGTGTTTAGAGTTGTAGTCTGTCTTGACAATGCTCATCATTCTTTGGAGCCAATTGTTGTCTGATGTTGGTTTGTGACAGGGTTTTGCAATCTGTCCATTCAAAACGAAGTATTCACAAAGTTTTCTCTGTAAACCATACGCCCTACTTTGAGCGAAGTTAACGTCCCTCTAATATAAATCAGCGTTTCTGACGGGGCGAGGAAAGACTCTCAAAGCAGTGCCGAGAAGTGCTGTACCATAGAATACATCTCGAACAACTGCCCACAAGACAATTGGACGCACATGTACACTGATGGCTGTGGTGAACAGGCAGTAAGAAATGGTGGTAGCAGAATGAATTTTATATACACAGAAAGAATAGAAGACAGGATGTCCTTCGCTACTAACCTTTACTCCACTTATCAAGACATGCATCTGTAAAAGAGCCCTGACACCTCCAACAATGTCGTTCACTTGGCAGACGCCATGTCTGTCCTACAGGCTGTTTAGGCTGCCCAGACACACAGACAAAGGGCTGAACGACCTGGCGTTTCTTTTGCTTCCCTTTGCAAAGTTCACACGGTGGCCCTGCAGTAGATATCATCCTGCCGCAAAACATTGTATGAGGCTGCAGACAATCGGTGAATTAATAAAAAAAAACAACCTATCATTACGGCCAGGCAGCACGGCAGACGGCTGCAGCAACAGCCATTTTAGAACCAGGACGACCGATACTAGTTGCTGGCAAGGTGCCAGCACGTGGCGGTTTTCAGTCTGCAAACAGGCGTCCGTCTCCTCAACTAGCGCTTATACACCTCGTTCCGCGTTGGCCGACTAGACCTGTGCCCAACAGCATGGCGTCAGAACATCAGCTGAGATCTGGACAGTGGAGACACCGGTGATGGGGAACTCTTCGGCGGCCTGGAGGACCTGCAATGTCTTTGTAGACACTGAGTGTTCGAGTATACAAAAAAGTTCCACACTCACAGACGCACACACACACACACGCGCGCGCGCGCACACACACACACGCACGCACGCACGCACGCACGCACGCACGCACGCACACACACACACACTCACTCACTCACTCACTCATTCACACATACGCGCGCGCGCACACACACACACACACACAGAGAGACACACACACACAGACAGACAGACACACACACACACACACACAACACACACACACACACCACACACACACACGCGCGCGCTCACACACACACACACACACACACACCACACACACACACACACACACACACACACACACACACACACACACACACACACTCAAACGCATACACACACACGCACGCATACACACGTGCATATATGCATGTGCATTATATATAAAAACGAATACTTGCTTAAGTGCATGCATACATTGCGTATAACATAGACTACTATACCATTGAGGATGTCGCGACTGCAAGTTGCGATTATGGACAGAGTATAGTGCAACTGAACTTTCACCTTGAATCGTATTTGTATCAGAGCGAGGGGTGTTTTGTCCTAAGTGGTGGCACCTCATTTCCAGCGTGTGGTGTGGTGTGTGTGTGTGTGTGTGTGTGTGTGTGTGTGTGTGTGCCTGTGTATTTTAATATCAAAGGTTATTTGGTGGTATAAATGAGGCTTTAGATGCTTCTCAGTCTTATCAGAGCACTCAGGCCCAGTAGAAAGCGAGACGTCTGAGAAACATTGGCCACTGTGCTATGTCTTGGTCCAGTGACGTAATCTCTATGCGTCAAACAAGATACTGTCTATTAGTGAGATGTCTGAGTAACATAGGCCACTGTGCTGTAACTTTGGTCCAGTGACGTAATCTCTATGCGTCAAACAAGATGCGTTCTGTCTGTTGAAGCAGTGGGCCCAATATGGACGTAAGAGATGCCATTTTCAGTTCGTGGCACTCTACAGGTACTCTTTCAAGATTAAAAACAAAATACAGTCACTGCTATAATGCTGAAAAGCAAGTGGTTCAGAGAACGACGCTTGTGAACAGCTTCACCGCCCAGGATACTCGTAAAACCAGCCTAACCGGTCTCGCCCATCGTTTGTGTTTCTTTCTCTTTTTCTGCTGAACTAACAGTGCCCTCTCCCCACCAATTGTCCTTGCATGGATCTGTCTCCTGAGTGACGAACCACCCCCTCTAACTGGCTTAGTTTGGTTGACTGGATACGGAATGTGGGGTCTGCGGTGATCAGACTAACGACGGAACAGGTCATACTGAAGGCCTCTCCCAGGGATGCCACTCGTGTGGTGTGTGGGGGGGGGGGGGGGGGGGGGGGGGGGGGGGGGGGGGGGGGGGGGGGTAAAATGGGTTGGTGCGTGTTATTTTCACCGTCTGTAGGTTCATCTTGCCAGTCTGAATCCCTCCGAAGTTTCTTCTACTTTACCGTTGTAGTGAACATTAGCAAGATTTTAATTTTTATCTCTGAAGACGAAAGATAGTGGCACATATTATGCAAATAGCTTATTAGTGGTGCAACTTAGGAGTTCGAGCTGATGAAGGACGAAAAAGACAAAAGAAAAAAAAAGGCTGCCGTAGGAAAATACACACGGCACACGCGCACGCGTGTGTGCTCACATTCACATATAATGCCACGCACAGAGAGAGATGGAGACATCTCTGTCTCTCACCTCTCTCTCTCTCTCTCTCTCTCTCTCTCTCTCTCTCTCCTCCTCCTCTCTCTCTCTCACACACAAACACACACAAAACCAACCACACACACACACACAAATGCGCGTGCGCGCACACACCACTGCACACACACACACACGCACACACACACACACACACACACACAACACAACACACACCCCACACCACACGAGGTACGCACACACACACACACACACACACACACCACACACAGACACCCACACACACACACACACACACACACACACACACACACACACACACACACACACACACACGTTCACGCGCGCGCGTGGGCGAACGCACACATTCTCTCTCATCTCTCTCTCTCTCTCTCTCTCTCTTCTACCCACAACACACACACACACACACATGACAACAGCACACACACACACACACACACACACACACACACACAACAAGAGAGAGAGAGAGAGAGAGAGAGAGAGAGAGAGAGAGAGAGAGAGAGAGAGAGAGAGAAGAAGAGTGTTACACACAAACGCGCTCACATACACACACCAACTCTCTCTCTCTCTCTCCTCTCTCTCTCTCTCTCTCTCTCTCCCCAGACATTCTTTTGGCTGAGATCCAGCTCAGTTCCTGCCATTCTTCCTTCCACCCCTTTCCTTTCTCTTTCTGTCTCTTCGTTTCCTGCTCTCTGTTTTTGAACTGCCCTCACGTCCCCATCCCCCTGTTCTACACTGTCCTTCTCATGCTGACTGCTGGCCAAGAGAGTGTTGTTTTGTGCAGTTTTGTATCAGTTGTTTGTAACGCCTGAAGAAGACATACTTGTCGATTATTCAGTTGTCTGTTTTGTATTGGGCAGCAAATCAACGTCAGTAAACGCTTTGTTTATGTTTGTTGTTGTTGTTGTTGTATTTTCGAATTGTATTGATCGTGAACTAACTTCTTCCCTGTGTAAAATACTCTTTCTGACTACCCATCCCACCACCCCAATTTCACATGTTCCTCCCCCCCCCCTCCAACTTTTTCCTTCACCCCCCACCCCCCAACCCAGTCTCCTCCCCTCTCCACATAGGAGTACTAACTCACTGAGCTCTATTGGCTGACAAAATGGAACAGAAAGGTCATGAATATTCATTTGCACGTGCTGACCGCCAGCTCATCACGTGCCACCAGACGCGCACGAGTTCTCCAATTTTATGACCATCGTCTAGACTAATTACAGTTATAGATGGCTAGGCTGATGGAGTCACATTCATCTGGTGGTTGTCGTAACAAAACTAACCGGCCTCAGTGCGTCTCACCATGCATGGACAACCTATAAAAATCATTGAAAGGTTTCAGGCTGAAGTGTTGAACACGGTCACTGTTCGGAACCGAGCCTCAGGATTTGTTGCGGGAGAAACGACGCCGGAATGTACTGGTTCTGTCTTCTTGGACAGACGTTGCCAAAGACAAAACGCCAACCATCATTTCTTTTCCAGATTCCTTTGTTCTCTGTGATAAAATATTGCTAGCGAGAATGGGGTTATAAATTGTCTGTACCCTTGCTTTGACAAAACTGCCTTCTTCGTAGCCGCACAGAGACGTTGGGAGAGAAAAAGAAACGTGGTATCTTCTGCTAGAGCACCTGCTGGACAAGAATGAAAGAAAACAGCAGATGGAAACGACCATTGTTTCTTCCTCTGCAACAACAGCTTCTCGCACTGTACAGTGCAGCGTCGGTGACCGGTCGTGCCTCCACCACTCGCAGCCATTTTTGTTCTGAAACGAACCAGCATTGAACTTTTTCTGTGAGCAATGGTGTGTGCGCGGGCGCTCACTTGGCATGCGCACGCATACATATATCCACAAATTCACCTGCACGCAAACGTATTCACACTGAAATACACACACGCACGCTCGCACGCACGCACGCACACACACACCACGCCGCACGCACGCACGCACGCACGCACGCACACACACATGCTCTCACTATTATGTCATCCACATCATTTATCACACACACCATCCATCACGCGTCCTGTTTTTTGTGACAGTATTGACTAGTGCATTTTGTTGCAGGACGATAAGGGTCGATCCTGCTTTCCAACTCATCCATCAAGTTGGCCACAGGCGTTTCATTCCACACAAATAACAATGGAATCCTACAGATTAGCATACAGTGTTTCATCTTGGTCGAATGAGAACAAATAACACCAGCGAAATGTGCTCGGGCAGATCGGTGGAAAATATGCTAAAACGATTTTAAATGTAAAACATGACCAGGGGGTTAAAAAATGCGGAAAGAAATTATGAACACTTTAAAAATATTTTTTTTTATAGCGATTGCCATTTACATTTCTGGTACACTGGGGAAAAAAATGATGTTAAACAACAGACTGTTACTCCAGTTCTGATCAGTTTTCCACATTCGTCCCAGAGATTCTGTTAAAAAAAGGACGAAAGTTCCAAATATTTTCGCTGTGTCTGCCAAAACATGCTTAGCACAAGTATATTCAAATCACCGTAAGATTTACATGGATGGTTTTGAACTAGAAGATTGGCATGTAGATTCCGAGGTCATCATGATTTCCCCAAAGATTGAGAAATCTGATAATGTTGTATAGGGTATGGTAATTTTCACAGCAGAATTCATTGTAATTGTTATGGCTTTGTCTTTTACTTCACTGAAATAACTTTAAAGTTTTGTTCTGCGTAGACACTAAATCCGTTTTGCGGTCTTTTTCATCAGTAATTCATGAATCTAATCCTATATTGTGAAAAAAAGAAAATCAGCAAGCTGGTCGTCTTGCGAAAGAGTGAGCAAGAAATATTTCAAATGTGTTTGAAGTGTCTTGTTTTTTTATGCTACGAAAGTCTGCAGTATTTTCTAATTTGACACGAGTAAATCTTAGCTTTAAAATTGTTCTTCCCACTAAGGTGTTTAAAACTTTCCAGATTATCTTGAAAATTCTGTATTTACAAAGTACTTCAAAGAAATCATATGCATAGGTAATACAAAGTTGATCATGTTTTACTTTATTACGCACAAAAGAGACCCTTTTTTTTAACCGAGGAAGTCGGTAGGACAAATCTTTGAATGTCATTATCATGTTCTATTCTAAAATTGGCCAGCCATCCTGTACATAGTACAATTAGTCACTTTTGGTAAATCCTCCCCCTTTATCTAAACCCCACTCGTCTACCCCCCCCCCCCCCCCCCCCCCCCCGCCCACTTACTCACCTTTCGTATTCTGCTGTACAATGATATCCCCCCCCCGCCCACTTAGTCACTTTTCGTATTTCTGCTGTGACAATAATATTCAATGTATCGGTTTAAAGTAAGCCAAGTACATGAAGAGACTTAATAAGTGAATCAACCAAGAACAGACTAATCCATCAAACAACCTCAGAATGGCATTGGTTTTCGACAGACTTATCACATTGTTTTGTCCCATTTTATGCAATGCCATCATCGATGAATGCTGCCATGTCTGGTGGATAAACTATAACGTGAATGGGAAAATGGCGTGTTAAAAAAATAAAGTCAGCTCATGGCACTGGCAAAATCGTGTAACCGAATGGCGTGTTTACATCCATTTAATCACAAGAACAGTTGATAGCGGATGAAAACAATTTGTCATTCAATCTAGAAAGTCTCTGCAAGGACGACGATGTGTGGTGAGAGTGATATTGAAAGAAAACAAGCAGTATGAAAAAAAAAAAGACAAAACGTGATGGTCGGGTTTTTAGCGTACCAGGAACGTTATTCATTATTATTATCATTGCTATTATGATCATCATTATTACTGAGTCGCGTGGTTCTTTCAGTTCAATACCCATAACTGATTTCTCCATCAGCTCGGCATTCCGTGCTCTGGGGCTTGGAGACCAAAGTGTGCAAGACACCTCCCCTAAATTGCCTGGTGTCGGCTGTCGTTGACTGCCTGTTGTCTCTCCCTCTCTTTGTCTCTTTCCCTTTTCATGCATTCCTCCTTGACCTGCTCTGTTTCTTCTCTCTCTCTCTCTCTCTCTCTCTCTCTCTCTCTCTCTCTCTTCTCTCTCTCTCTCTCTCTCTCTCTCTCTCTCTCTCTCTCTCTCTCCACGAAACATGGAAAAGATGTTATGGATTATTTAACCTGAAGCAATTAATAAACACCCCTACTAGGAAAACGCCACAGTCTGAAACAATAATAGACCACATTTACGTCACTTGCCCCAGTAACATAATAGAAACGTCTGTTCCAGTCCTTGGCCTAAGCGACCATTTCCCAGTATGCTTAACCTGGTCAAAGAAAGGCATAAAAATTCCCAGATGTGGTCATAAATGTATATCGTTTCGCTCCTATAGAAACTTTACTGAGGAAGAGTTCTTGTCTGACTTAAGCATGGCTAACTTTACAGAGGTTTACCAACATACAAACCCGGATAAAGCATTATCAATATGGTATGTAATTTTCATGTCCATTTTTGATAAACATGCCCCCCTAAGAACCAAGCGGGTCAAATATATAGAAAAACCACCATGGTTGAATGCAGAAATTAATGTCGAAATCCAGACTCGTGAGAAACTATTGCAAGACACTGGCAAAGACGATAACTTCAAGAAACAACGAAACAAAGTAACCGCAATGAAACGACGCGCGCGAAAAAAGTATTTTAATGACTTGATTAAATCTAAAAGTGAAACGAAATCAATTTGGAAAGCTATAAACCAACTATCAGGGAAACAATCATTAACAGCCCCTTGTAGTGATAATCTCTCTGCCGAAAAGCTCAACAAACATTTCACAACCGTTGCCCAAAGAGTTGTTACGACAGACAACTCACAGTCAAACGATCTGTTGTTGTTAAAACATTTTTGTGATTCAAAAATCATATACACAAAACTTCAGTTCCCATTCATTAGTGTGCACGAAGTTTTCAAAGAACTATCATCTTTAAAACAGTCTCGTTCACGAGGTTTGGATGGACTTGACAGCAAAATCTTGAAGATATCTGCACCCATTATTTCGGAACACATTACATATGTTTACAATCTCTGTCTTGAAAATTGTTGTTATCCACAAGTGTTTAAGGATGCCAAAGTGCTGCCGATTCATAAGGACGGTGATCGTTCGGACCCATCCAATTATAGACCGATTTCTATTTTATCTGCTCTGTCCAAACCTTTGGAAAAACACATTAAATGTAATCTTCAGGCACATTTCACCAAATATGATCTATTTCACCCCAATCAGAGTGGATTTAGAGCCAGTCATTCCTGCCACACCATGCTCACTAACTTAATAGAAGAATGGCATATGAACATAAACAATGATTTATTTACTGCTGCTGTCTTTGTTGATTTTGCAAAAGCATTTGATACCATTGATCATTATCTTTTATCTGGAAAATGTATTTTATATGGACTTACCTTAGACTCAGTAAATCTCCTTTCATCTTTTTTGAATAATAGAAGACAAGCAGTATTTCAAAATTCCATTATGTCACCTTTTATGACGGTGAATATGGTATTCCTCAAGGATCTATTTTAGGTCCTATTTTGTTTTCTATTTATGTTAACGATTTACCACTTCATGTAACGTCGTCTACTGAACTGTTTGCTGATGATACTGTGTGGTAGTCCTTCGGATCCGAAGATGACGTTAGCGTTTCTGCAGCTCATCGATGTACGCGGAGGTGGCTCTGCAGCCCCAATCTGGAGGCGCAGAGTCTGGAACAGTGGGGGCACTGGAGTCCGTTGTCGTGATTACTGCTGCTGCTGCTCTGTGACGTTGATCCCTGGCGGCAGTCAGCTTTTGGCGTCGAGTACTTTCGAAGTTGGTAGCGGCTTTGTGAATTGTGGCCCGCCACAGAGGTCGGTCACTGGCGCACTCCTCTAGTTCTTTTGGTTTGAGTTCGCACCACTGGAGGTTTGATTTGACCGAGTCATTGTACCGTTTCTTTGGGCGTCCTTGGTTTCTCTTGCCGTGCAGAAGCTCTCCATACAGCAGTCGCCTTGGCATACGGTGCTCTTCCATACGGATGACATGCCCCACCCATCGAAGCTGGGCCTTGATGAGCATGGACTCGATACTTGTAGTGTGAGCACGGTCCAGGACCTCGAGGTTGGAAACACGGTCCTGCCAATGGATTCCGAGTATGGAGCGAAGAGCTCGCATGTGGAAGTTCTCCAGCTTCTTGACGTGTCTGCGGTACAGTGTCCAAGATTCGCACCCATAGAGGAGAGAGGGCAAGACCACTGCGTTGTAAACTCTCAGTTTTGTAGTCAGCCGAATGTTGTGTTGACTAACCACTCTGTTGCGGAGTCTTCCCAGCGCCTGGCTTGCTTTGCTGATTCGGGCATCAACTTCCCTGTCCAGGGAGCCATCACAGGAGATGGTACTTCCTAGATATCTGAAATGTTCAACGTCCGCAAGCTGGGAGTCGTCAATGACGATGGTGGGTGCCGAGGGGTTGGTGTTTGGTGCGGGTTGGTGAAGCACCTCAGTCTTTCCGAGGCTGATTGTCAGGCCGAAGAGCTTTGAAGCATCGGAGAAGCGGTCAAGCATCGTTTGCAGATCGGATTCTGCATGGGCCACCAGTGCGCAGTCATCGGCAAAGAGGACTTCTTGAAGGAGATCTTTGATGCTCTTTGTCTTGGCAGTGAGGCGACGAAGGTCAAAGAGGGAGCCGTCCAGACGATAGCGGAAGTAGACTCCCTTCTCCAGGTCTTGGACAGCGTGGGACAGCATGCAGGTGAAGAAGACGTTGAAGAGGACCGGAGCTAAGACACAGCCCTGCTTCACGCCATTGCTGATCTCGAAGGCTTCCGTCACGTTTCCACTGGAGAGGACCTGGCCGGTCATGCCATCATGGAAGAGCTTGATCATTTTCACAAACTTTGGCGGGCATCCAATGCGCTCGAGGACTGTCCAAAGAGCTTCCCTGTTGACCGTGTCAAAGGCCTTGGTCAGGTCAATGAAAACAGAGTATAGGGGCATGTTTTGTTCGATACACATCTCCTGAAGCTGTCTGACAGCAAAAATCATGTCGACAGTGCTTCTGCCGGGTCTGAAGCCGCACTGCGCCTCGGGGAGGTTCTGCTCGGAAACAGTGATGAGTCTGTTGAGGATGGCTCTGGCAAAGATCTTTCCAGCAATGGAGAGTAGCGAGATGCCTCTGTAGTTCCCACAGTCGGCTTTGCTTCCTTGTTCTTGTAGAGGGAGACAATCAGGGCGTCACGGAAGTCATCTGGCATCTTCTCCTCCTCCCAGATACTCCGCAGGACATCGTGAAAGGCTTTTAGGGCGTTGGGGCCTGCCGCCTTGTAGATCTCAGCAGGTATTCCGTCCTTTCCTGATGCTGTACCGGAGCTCGTCTGGAGGATTGCTTTCTGGATCTCTGCAATGGTGGGGGGTACTGCAAGTGTGTCCTGTATCGGCTGCTGAGGGATCTGGTTCAGGGCATCCAGTCGACTGACGAGGGCCTGTTGAGCAGGTTACTACCCTTTATAATAAAGATAAAAGTCCGGAAATAGTGTGCTGCAACATGCAGAAAGATTTAGATAAATTAGTTAGCTGGACAGAAGCAAATCATATGGCTCTTCACCCTCTTAAGTCAAAGTTCATGTTAGTTACCACCAGACAGAAAAGACAAAACTTTAAAACCAGCTTGCCAGGCCTTAATATTTATGACAAAGCATTGGAAGAAGTCGAATCGCACAAATTGCTAGGTCTTACACTTGATAATAACATATCTTGGTCTAGCCACATATCTTTTCTTTGTAAAAAACTGTCCAAGAAAGTGTTTAGCTAAATAGAATAAAGCATTTTCTTGATGAGCATACTCGAAAGATATTTTTCCATGCATACATTCAACCGGACATAGACTATGCTTCAACTTGCTGGGATTTGGCAAGTAAAAACTCCTTAAGACCTCTTGAGAGCTTATACAGACGTTCTCTCAAACTTATTCTGCTCAAATCATCGTCCCTCCTACCCAGTGATTACAAATACTTGGGTATTCTTCCCTTTGGGTTTAAATGCCGCTTTAATAAAGCTAATTTTATGTACAAAATTATAAATAATGTAACGCCGTCTTATCTCCATAGAAAATTCATCGTAAACGATATTCGTAGCAAACGTACTATTTTCACCCCACGACCTAGGACTAATCTCTTCATGACCTCCCTTCCTTACTCGGGTGCCAGACTTTGGAATGAATTGTCCGATCATCTTAAGAACAGCTGTAGTTTGATATCTTTCAAAAAGGCTTACCACAATATGTTATGGAAACATCTTTAAAATGCCGGCATGGCTCGATTTCTAAGGACCTTTTCCCCAGTCCAAGTTTAATGGCCATTTTCCGCTCAGTAAAACATGGTTGTAAGTTGTTTTTTTGTTTGTCTGTTTGTTTGTTTTTTTGAGGGTATGGTGTGAAGAAGCTTGTCAGCTTATCTGTTTACCCTCAATAAAATATTAGTATTCGTATTCGTATTCGTATTCTCTCTCTCTCTCTCTCTCTCTCCTCTTCTCTGATATTCTTTTGACACAAATGGCCTTCGTGGTCGGCTGCTATAGCCATATACTGATTGATCTTAGAAATGTTTTTCTCCTTGCATTTTACTATTTAGTTTTGCAATGTGCTGTGTGGTGTGTGGTGTGTGTGGTGTGATGTGTGTTGTGTGTGTGTGTGATGCAATATGTATAATGGATGCTTTACTATTTTTATTATAAAAAAAATGTTTTGTTTTGTTGTGTTGTTTTTCTTATTGCTGTGTTGAATTTTTGTCAATATGTTTAATTTGTTCCTTTTCTATATATTGTTATTTTGAGGGCATAGTGTTAAAGCTTCCTTCTCTATTCACCCTATTATAATGATTTCGATTTCGATTTCGAGTTCGAGTTTTCTACTCTTCTCTCATCTCTTGCTAGTTCTAACTTCCCTCTCTCTATCTCATCTCTCTCTCTAATCTCTCTCTCGTTCGGTTGTCTGTCTGTCTTCTGTCTTTCTCTCTCTCCTCTCCTCTCCTCTCTCTCTCTCTCTCTCTCTTCTCTCTCTCTCTCTCTCCTCTCTCTCCTCTCTCTCTCCTCTGTCTGTCTGTCTGTCTGTCTGTCTGTCTCTCTCTCTCTCTTTCTCTCTGTCTGTCTGTCTGTTTGTCTCTCTCTCTCTCTCTCTCTCTCTCTCTCTCTCTCCCCCCCGCCCCCCCTCCCCCCCCCCCCCTCACTCTTTCTATCTCTCATCTGCCTCAGTCTCAGTGCCTTTCGCATCTCCGTTTCAATCTCTCTGCTCCTCGCTGTCTTTCTTTCTTTCTTTCTTTCTTTCTTTCTTTCTTTCTTTCTTTCTTTCTTTCTTTCTCTGTCTTTCTTCTCTTCTTTCTGTCTTTCTCTCTTCATGCTGTCTTCCTCCGTATGCGTCACTCCGTGTGTTGGTGGAGGCGGAGGAGACGATGGGGTGATGAGGGTATCGTCACTCCGTGTGTTGGTGGAGGCGGAGGAGACGATGGGATGATGAGGGTATCGAGAGCGGACGGGAGGAGAGAGGGCCGTCAGGGAGAGAGCACGGCAGGAGGGGGAGGAGGCATCAGTGCTCTTCACTGTTTGTTTGCTCTCTCTCACCTTTCTCTCTCTGTGGGTACGCGCGTGCGCATGTGTGTGTGTGTGTGTGTGTGTGTGTGTGTGTGTGTGTGTGTGTGTGTGTGTATGTGTGTGTTGTGTGTGTGTGTGTGTGTGTGCGTGCGCGCGCGCGCGCCCGTGCCTCGTTTGTACACTATGGCGATTATCATCATTGTTGGCTGCAGCTGTTAAGAAAATACAAAGAAAGAAATAAACAAACAGCAACAACAATTTCCGTCTCAAAGACACAGCCAAACGCATACGGGTTCCGACTCTTTCAAGGAATGCCAATCACTTGCTTGTACATTTCGCTGCAACAAGCACAAAAGAAGACAAGTGTTTGTTGCACATCTGCGTATTTGCGGATGTGTGTGTGTGTGTGTGTGTGTGTGTGTGTGTGTGTGTGTGGTGCGTGCGTGCGTGCGTGCGTGCGTGCGTGCGTGCGTGCGTGCGTGCGTGCGTGCGTGCGTGCGTGCGTGCGTGCGTGCGTGTGTGTGTGTGTGTGTGTGTGTGTGTGTGTGTGTGTGTGTGTTAGAAGATAGCGAGAGAGAGATAGACAGTTAGACAGACCGACAGAGAGGGAGAGAGAGTACATGAGTTCTGGAAAGGTGGACTATTTCTATTTCATTTTTCAATTGAAAAGTTTTATGTCGTTACCGCGATTTCAGTCTGAATCAGACCTGTCAAAATGTTTACATTGTCGCCAGTATGCCTGATCATAAACTGAATTTGGCTTTGCAGTCTGTTGGGTTTGTATGGCGTGGACAATCAAAACTCTTAGACCGTTTGTTACCATAATAACAGATGCACTGCAAGTTACCCGCCACAGGACGTTACAGGGAGTGTCAAGCGAACGAACACTTGAAGTTGCTTTTGTTGTTTGTTTCTAAGAGTATGTTATTAATGTACTTTTATATACTCACAGGGTGGGTGAACAATTCACAATGTTACGTTTTCTTAGGCACAAAGTGTAAGTTCACACTTTTTCTTTTTAATATAACTGAGTGATTGTTTAGTATTGTGATAATCATGTAACTTGTATCGCCATAATGACTGTTGTCATTATCATTGTCACCATCGTCATCATCGTCATCATCGTCATCATCATCATCATCATCATCATCATCATCATCATCATCATCATGCAGTTTGCTCAACCGTGTATGAGGAAAATGAGTTTCGGCAAGTATCCCAAAGCGCAGAGGACAGGATAAAGCCTAAGAGTGTCTGACGACACCGTTCATCTATATAAGAACTTTGGAAAAGTTTTCTCTTGTTGACTTGTGAACATTGTGTCTCTTGAAGTCCTGTCTTCATTGAATCACAATTCAGTCACGCAAGCAGGACTGTTCAAAATATGTATGTTGTAACGCTTAAAATGTTTTATTCTGACACTCTACTCGCCCTCCTTTTCCGCCCTTGATATCAGACAAAATAATGGCGTTGTCTATAGCCCTACAACTAAAAGACATCCTCTGAGAGTTGCATTCTTGAACTCTTGAACTCATCACCAGCCGTACCATCGCCATTACCGTCATCATCATTCGAGTGATGTTTATATATGTACTATCCTGACCGTGAGCACACAGTCTATAAGGTCACGATCTGTTGGACAGAGCCCACAACAACAGGAGCGGCCATTGGTGATCTGGACCCATCCAACCCCAGCTCCTTCGAGCCCCTGTCCATCCTGCAGCTCGTTCTGCGACAGATGGAGACCGACTTCGACCACCTGGGCCCCGACAGGAACAACCTCCACTCTGCCCTGGGCTTCGACTCCCTGGACCCGCTGGACGAAGGGCACCGACCTTTCAGGCTGCGGCCCGGCTTCTCCAGAATCGACGACCTCAACGGTTTCCGGTTCGGTGATGACGTTGAAGATGATCTCGACGATGATGACGTCGAGATCTTGAAATATTAGCTGCCTGCTGTGAGCTTGTTTGTTTAGTATAGTTGTATTTGCAGATCGTGAATGAGATGATTGGTCTTGTTCTCCATTCAGATCGCCAAGAATTGAAGGAACGGATGACTGATTTTTTGGCTCAGATTGATGCGAGAAGACTGCAGATATTCCCTGGATCTATATGGGCGTTATGTGTTGGAATTGGACTGTACTTGTTGT
>CM031595.1:158793975-158811475 GCA_018398815.1 Conus ventricosus
AATGATGTCACCACAACGTGGAAAGATTTGTTCTTCGGGACAGTTATCATGGCATTTGCTGTCGTCACTTTGAAGAGGAGTTTCCAAGACCAACATACCTGGAAGGTAAAGGTGGAAGCTGGAATTCGGGTCCGAAGACAGCTGAAAGAGGATGCTGTGCCAACTATTATAACAGAAAAATGTATGAAAGCACTCTCTGTTCATTCGCCGGCTGCAAGTGCAAGCCTCAAACGCAACAGTGACACAGATTCTGTCAGGAGCAAGAGAGCCAAACTCAGAGACGTAAAGAAGGTAAGGTTTGTGGAATGAGTGGTTGATCTTTTTGTGTTTCATTTCATTCTCAGTGCATGGTTGGTTGTAAAGATAGTTGTTGGTTTTTGTAGAGTGTTGGCATCAAACTGAAACATACATTGTTACTTTCAGTCACACATGCCAGAGTCATAGTGGCAGTCAGTCAGTCACATTGCCTGCTGTCACTGAAACTGTTGCATGTTTGTGATTATTTTTTTTCCCCTGCTGTTGCTGTTTCCAACAAAACTGAAGGTATGATTCTTATTAACAAGAAAGTGTCCATGTCCACAAATAACAGCTTGTTGGACTCCAGTGAATAATAGTTTGGGTTTTTATTTTTCAGGACATTGCTGAACATCAGGCACCCCTGCAAGTTCAAGTTTCCGCCCAACAACCATATGCTTTAGTAAGTGAATTATTCATCAGTATTTGGATACAGGATGGTGACAGTGTGCATTTTAAGATATATGCAGGTGTGGTATGTCTGTATGCTATAAACTGCCCTGATGAGTAAGAGAATAATGAGCTTAGATCTGCAGCTTAGATCTGATGTACGGCACGTCACGCATCAGTTTTTAAAATAACAGCCAGAATCTTTGACTGCAATATATTGTAAAAGACCCCCTCAGATTCTAATTGTCTGCGGACTGATTTAGGGAATAATGAAAGAAATTAAAAAAAGTGGAGGGAGTGAGTATTGAAAATTAAATCTTGGTAAATCAAAAAGGTGTTGTGATTTGAGAGGGGGGGGGGGGGGGGTGAAAGTGAAACTATTAAAAAATTACATTCATCTAATATCTCTCTGTATAAAAATGTCAGTCAGGTTTGCTTACAGAAATTGAGATACCTTGAGTGAACTGTAACGTTTTAAAAGCATTCTACAGAAGCAATATTGAATCGTGATCACTTTTTCATTTATTATGTGGAATGTGGATTAATATGTGAAAAACAAATGCTTCTGGAAAATCGTGAAACGATGTGTAGAAGAATTGGTGTTAAGCAACAAAGTTTAGGAGAAATGTTTGAAATAAGAGTGCCTAAGAAAGCTCAGAAAATTGTATGTGATGAAACCCATCCTCTGTTCCCCTTTTATGAAAAGATGCCTTCAGATAGACGATTCCGGCAATTGAAATGTGAAACCAGCAGACTGAATCGTAGTTTCTTGCCTATTTCAATCCGTTCATTGAATAATCACTGACCTAACCATCCTGAGTAAATGTTTAATGCTGTCGTTATAAAGATAGAGGAGAGGGTGAGGGCGAGACTTGGATAGAGAGAGAGAGAGAGGGGTGGGATGGGGAGGGGGGGGAGGGGAGGGGGGGGGAGAGAATCAGAGTGTAGATGTTTTGGGGAGGGGGATGATAATCAAGTGACAATGATTTTAAAATTACCTCAGTTCTCATCCCGTGTAGATTGTGTGTGTGTGTGTGTGTGTGTGTGTGTGTGTGTGTGTGTGTGTGTGTGTGTGTGTGTGCCCCTTTTTTACGGTATATTTTAGAGTACAGCTGTTTTTATTAAATTGACTGGATGTAAAATGGAGTGTATGTTGGGTAGAGTTATTGATTAGTTTTATGTGAAAATAAGCCTTACTTTATTTATATTGTTTTTAAATTTGTGGGCATGTGCAGGTGTGAGTGCATTTGCACATTTTATATTATTCAATGTTGTGTACTCATATGTAATGTGTTTATGTGCTCCCACCACAACACAAAGTTCTTATGAAAGAAAATAAAGTGTCTTGAAATTGAAAATTTGAAATTTAAAAATTGAAATTTAAATTTAAAAAGATTTCTACAGCAGGGAAGAGAATTAGTGTGATGATGCAGTAGCTGACACACTCCTGTTCAAAGGAAAAGGCATTATCTGATAGATCTAAACAAATGAAGGAAAATGTGGTGTATCACATAATCATTTTAAAGTTATTTACATACTGCGGTAATGTGTGTGTGTGTGTGTGTGTGTGTGTGTGTGTGTGTGTGTGTGTGTGTGTGTGAGAACAGATGTATGTATGTGCATGTGTATATCATGTACTATCTGTGTCGTGCGTATGTGTGTACATGTACATAATATGGTCAACCTGTAAAAATAAGGTCGAACTGCCTGGAAAGAAACACAAGCGTCTGATGGTGAGGGAGGTGGTACTGTACAAGGAGCTGTAGGTTCAAACTGGTACGGCTGAACTCCATACACTTCAGTGAAAATTTCACGTTCGATGTCCTCTTCGTTGGAACTTGATTCGTAGCTGGGAGCATCTGCCATAATCGCCGGAAAATAGTTGAGTTTTACGTCCTCATAGCGAAAGCTCTTAGGGACATGTCTTTCATTCACGGTAGTCTTGGCATTTATACGTCACTTGCGGAATCCCGACTCTCGTCTCTTTCCGTACTGTGCTCGGCAATCTCCGTGGCGAGTCACGATTTGGCTACTTGCACGACCCGAAACACGGATAGAAGTGAGTTCCAGAAGAAAAGTAACACGTACATCGAAACACGCTCGATCATACTTTTGAACAACCCAAACATGCTTTTTACGGGTGAGGACCCCTTTAACAACAAAACACTCCTAACTTGTGGACGTAAATAGTCGTGAGTTGCGCGTAGACTATAAAAAGGCATCAGTATAATTGGTACTCTAACCAAAAATAACATATCTGTGTAGTGTCTTGTTTGTGGGGACTGACTGGAAGTTATCAATACTCTTGTTTTCACTTTTTTTTTTACGGAGAGTTTTTTGCCTGATTGTTTTTGTCTTATGTCGTGCTTATTTTCTCCTCCTCCTCCTCCTCCCCTCATCATCATTATCATTATCATCTGGAAAGCATTTTCTTTTTTTTCTTGATAAACTTTGTAAGATGCAAGTTCTCCTTGTTATCTGGCGACAAGGCAGAGACAGTTTAACAATTGGAACAAGCACTTGCTGTCCATTCTGCGGTGCTGTTCACTGATTAGGCATTTGATGTGTCTTTGTCGCATTGGAATTTTCTCAAAAGGAATTTTTTTTTTTTTATCGGATGTTAAAGACAAATCTGAACGGAATGATCAGAGTGGTTGGTGCACTTAACATGGCTTTGTTTTATCCGAGTGAAGGACTGCAGCATGGCAATGGATGTTTCGAATAAGTGTTTCTGTAAACCGTGTGTAAATCTGTTTTCCCTTGACGGGAGTGTTTTTTGTTGTTTGTGTTTTCTCGTTTGTTTGATTGCGGTTTTTTTTTGTTTGTGTTTTTTTTTTTTTGGTACGTGTTGACAGTTCTGGAAATGCTGTCTGTTGTATGCTCGAGCAGCGCTGAAATGGACATTGTCCATGCCTATCTCCAAGACTGCCATTTCAGTTTTGTTTCTCATCATGCTTCCAGCTTTGCGCGATTTATTTCTCCTCAAAGCACTAGCATTCTTCTCTTGGTGATTGTGGAGCTGGTATGCCAAGACTTTGTTGTTTTTCGCCATATATCCGGACGAGCACAGTCTCTCGTTTGTATCCAGCCATCCAAAGTCATATGATACCTGGAGCTGTTGCTCAACGTTTGTAAAAGACTTCTGAAACTTATGAAACACGGGTGTGTGCGCACGCGCGCGCGCACACATGCACGCATGCACGCACGCACGAACGCAGAGTTTCCTGACTGTTTTCTACGTTCTACGTTCCATGTGCTATGTTCACTTCTTGCGTGACATTTTTGCTTAAGGGTCAACTTCGTTCAGCTTCCTGTGCCAGGGGACAGGCTGCTATATGAGTGCCCTCTGATTCACCGTGTCATTTCTGGAGGTGGTCAACACCGTACGATTTTCTTTTCTTTTTCAGTGACCAAGTTTCTGCCCCTGGTTGAACTAGCCTATGTTTCTGAGTTCTTCGGGTTTTGTGCTGTTCATTCTTTCTGAGTGTAACCAAGGTGCAGTTCAATGTTATTTCGTTGCCGTTATGTGAAATGCTTTGCTTATAGTACCGCTCTCAATATTCAACAGTTTTTCATTTCTGCGATTTCGTTTCTGATAGTATTCAACACGGTTTCGTTGCTGTATTTCTTGCGCATCCGTCAAATTAGTATTAAAGCTGATTTAACGTAGACCCTGAGCAGACAAGTGACACCTAAGCCAGATTCGGTATGAGATCATATTCAATTTTGAGCATCGACTCTCACCAAGGTGAGGTGGTAGGGCAGACGTGATAACCGCAACAGGAAGGCCGGTCAGGAGGGCGGGGAATGGAGGGGGAGAGAGTAATGGTAGAGGGTTTATGCAACACTACACCAACACCGTCAGAACATCAGTACATGAAGCTCGTAGGTGTATGTGAACTCGACTTACAACGGCCTGGGTGCTTTATCTTCAGCTTACTATTTATTGGGGTGGGTATGGATACTGATGGATACGGGTGGGTGTGAGGTTCCCGAAGCAACTATGCTGAATCACGTTGATTAAATAAATCTTGCCCATTTTATCAATTACTTTAATCCATGCGAGTTTTGAGTATCGGTCTCGATATTAACTGGCAGGTATAAAAATTTTTTTATAAAGACTTAAGGCCCTGATATAGTTTACGTCTGATCCGCTCAAAATATGTCAATTTAGATAGAGACCACTCATAACTCTCTCTCTCTCTCTCTCTCTCTCTCTCTCTCTCTCTCTCTCTCTCTCTCTCTCTCTCTCTCTCTCTCTCTCTCTCTCTTCTTTTCCCACTCATGTAGGATTTTCTGATGCTTATCACAACAATTGTTTTCACTTACATTCCTGTACCTCTCACTTGCATTCTTTCACACCAGGGTACTGCACTTTTCAGTCCAGTTTTCTCTCCACTCCCAAATGTTCAAGTTCACTCCTTGATGTTCTCCAGAGACCCTTCACCTTATCGTGTACACTTGTTGTGGACATGCCGAGAGGATTGGACACACCACCACCAGTTTCCATCTCCGTCCAGGGGCAGTTTCTCGCTGGTCCACTGCAGTTGTCTTCTCTAAATGTTTAATTAATTTGAGCCTGAGGCCCTCCAGTTTCTCCCCCTCTTTTCAGTTTTTAGCCCTTCCATACCCCCTGTTATACATTATTCGTGTTTCCATATTCCCCGCTCTCTTGTGTCATATTTTGTCTTTTCCCAATACATCTCCGATCTTTGAAGTTCTGCAGTCTCCCCCCCCCTCCCCTTTCATTCTTCTCTGCCACAAATAGTTCCTTATATACACTGCTGACCTATTCTTCCGCATTGCTACGAACTTACAATATAGTCATTTTCATTGTTACCCCTTTACTTTTCTTTCGACAGTATTGAACAGTAGGATAGACGTACCATATGCAATTCATTCAGTTCTCCCCCGTCCATCATTCATACTCTAAAACTCCTTTCTTTCTCCAGACGATCCTTCATCAGTTTCACGTTGCCTTCTACTCACGTCCATTGATCTTCGTTCTACTTTTCTTCACTCGTCCATCATTTATCCTTCTCACGTCCCAGTTCCTGTCCCGTCTCTCAGTGATCATGATCGTGTTCTCTTCTTCCCATCTTGTTCTTCATTTAGTATTGTCATGTTCTGCCCCCATCCTACATTCAGCATTTTCATGTTCTCTTCGTCTCATCGCGTCAACCATTCATTATCAACGCATTCCCGTCCTCTCATTTCGTCTCATTCTGTGCTGATTGTAGCTACTGCTACTATGTCGCTATCCTGTTATAAAGGCCATTGCTTACGACCGATCTGTCGCCTCTGCCCAATTTGTCGCCCGGCGACAGATTGGGCCCGGGTGTTGCATATTTTGATGGGATGGACCTTATAGGGAAGACATCATGATTGAAGAGGGAATATTTGAGCGGATAGAGAAACACAGTGTCACAGCGAACTACTTTTGAAGTTGGAGTGCTTCTACTCCTGTGGCGGGTAATAAAGAATCGCGGCCCCTGTAACTCCAGGGTATTGGGGCCAATTCTCTTCTAATTTGGTGTGAGGGTGTATTGTACCAATTCCTTTTGTGATAGTCACTTCTGGCAGGCACCTCTCGCACACGTTTTCTTAGTCTAGAAAAAAAAACTAGAAATAAAACAACATAAAAACACTCGGAGTCTATATTCACATTGAGATAGCATGAGAATTGGCACCATGCCAGTGTAGAAGCTCTTCCAAAAATCCTGTTAAATTCTATTGGCCCCATGCTATCCTGATGTGAATACAGGCCCACGTTAATAACAAAAATGACGTGAAAATACATTTAAACATGAAAAGAAAAAAAAGACCACCGTTCAAGAAAAGTAAAAATGGAACATTCAACAAGTCCTAAAACAATGTCACACATTAAAAAGGGGGTTTCGGTAAAACCTCCTTTAAAGTCTTTTCTGAAAAAAAAAGGTAAATAGGTTTTCAGTCTTCTGCAATAAAAAAAGATTAGTGTGTGTAAGTGTGTGTGTGTGTGTGTGTGTGTGTGTGTGTGTGTGTGTGTGTGTGTGTGTGTGTGTGTATGTGATGATAGTTGCTTATGGAAGAAGAGTTTACGTTTATAGGGTCGATTTATCCAAAGTGTTGATTTATCCCTGTCACTGGTCATTGTTGCTAACCACTAGTCATACTACGTTTTAAGAAGCATATACACCCTATAACACCATCAATACAGAATGAGAAAGTGAAAATATGAAATTGACATAAAACTGACCACTAGTCTTTCTTGCAGACCACCGGTCTTCTACATTATAAAAGAAAGCATTAAACATATGAATATGGAGTGAACTCAGGAAAATATTAAATTTACATGAAACTGACCACTGGTCAATCTTGTTGACCTCCGGACATCTATATTGTAAACTGTACAGAATCGTTTATAACACACCAATATGCAGTGAAATAGTGAAAACGTGAAATTTTCATGAAGCTGACCACTGGTTTTGGCACTAACCAGTAGTTATGTAGTTTGTGAATATTATAAAATTACCATTAGAGCATGCACAGCCTAAGTAGTGAACATTCGGATTTAACAATAAACTGAACTACTCCGTGGTCACCCCATTCGATAGGGAGAGTATTGGACAGGTAACGTTAATACCATGTCCATATAAACTTACCAAAATAACATAAGAAACATTTTTTGTGTGTTTGCCTACTTTCCAGCGTGAATTGTATTATTTGGATTTGATAACTAGTTGATTTAACAACTTGACACTTGCATGTTTGATTTTTCTGATTGATTATGCACTCTGAAGATTTCTCAATGTGACAATTCAATAGAAAAACAACAGTAAACTCCTGTTTCATTCCATCGCTTTTTATTAGATTTTATTATCATCTGGCTCTTAGTTTGATGTTAAGGAAAGACAAGAAACTAGTAACGAAATTGAAAATAAATAAATAAATAAAAAATATGGGGCACTTCCCACACTTTCTCTCACAATCGGAGAAAGTGAGGGGGCGCCCTCATACCTTCTCTCGCTTGGGAGAAAGTGCGAAAGGGGAAGGACCACACTTTCTCTCAGTCCCGCACTTTCTTCTTAAGTGAGAGAAAGTAAGCCCCCACACTTGCTTCTAAAGTGAGAGCAAGTGTGGGAATGAGAGAAACTGGCCCAACATCAACTTGTTGAGAGCAAGGTAAGTTGGCGACAAATTGGCCAAGGGGCGACAGATTGGACAGTGAAGTGCGACCCAATCTGTCGCCACAAAAACGTAGAATGGGCGACAGATTGGTCCTGGTGTTGAGGACCAATCTGTCGCCTGTGTGACAAATTGGAACGACAGATTGGTCGTTAACAGGCCATCATTCTCACGCTCTTCTCTTTCCTCGTCCGTCTTTCGCTCATCAGCGTCGCACCACCCTTCCATCTATTATTCATCTTTCCTGTGTTCTTCCTCGCCAGTCCAACATTCATCGTTCCTGGATTCCCCCCCCCCCCCCTCTCGAGTACCCCCAGTCCAGTATTCATCATTCTCGCATTTTTCCCCAGTCCAGCGTTCCCATTTTCCCGTTTATCTCCGGTTCAACATTTATTGTTCTCACCTTTTCCTACAGTCTGACATTGGTCATTCTCCATTTCCCCCCAGTCCAGTATTCATAATTTTCAACCAACCCTTTCTCCCTTTCTACGCAACACACACACGCACGCACGCACGCACGCACGCACGCACGCACGCACGCACCACTCTCTCTCTCTCTCTCTCTCTCTCTCTCTCTCTGTCTCTCTCTTTCTCCCCCCCCCCTCTCTCTCTGTGTCTCTCTCATGTCCTCCTCTTGTCCATCCTTTTATCATTTTCGCGTTTGCCCGTTTTCTCCCAGTCGGGGCCAAATGCGTCGTCCTTTGTTTCTTGACGTCTTATCCGAACTGCCCTTCATCACTCTCACGTTAGTTTCCAATTACTTTTTCATCACTCTCACGTTAGTTTCCAATTACTTTTTCATCACTCTCACGTTAGTTTCCAATTACTTTTTCATCATTTTCACGTTCTTCTCCCATCTCGCTTTCATCAGTCTCGCGTTCTCCGTTTACTCCAGTCTTTCATCTTTTTTTTTTTTCCTGTCCATTATTCCCCCCTTTTCCTTCGCTTTTGCCCCTCTTGGTCATTCTACGCTGTTTTCTCGCCCGTTTTATTATCAGTTCTCATTTGTCGATCATTCACCATATTCTGTTTTGTCATTTTCTTGTTCTCTCGTCCCTGTCATTCATATTGTTTTTCTTTCCTTCTTTGTCATATTTCAGTCTCTGTTCTTGTTCTTTAATCACTCCTTCCTTTAAACGTTTTTCCCCATTTTCAAACCCCGTCTGTCATTCGCTACTTCTAGTCCTACCCATCACGAAATTTCTCCGTTTTCCCACGTCCACTGGTTTATCATTTTCCGTTCCTCTCTGTTATCTCGTCCTGTCGCGTTTTTTTCCCCACTGCGTCCGTTCCCTTCATCTTTCTCTCATCACTTCATCTGTTTCTTCCTTTGTCCACCTTCTCATTCTCATCTCACTTTCTTTTTTTTCCCTTTGTCCACCCTTTTCATCATTTCATATAATTCATCTGTTTTTTTCCCTTTTGCCCACCCTTCATCATTCTCTATCACTTCATCGTTTCTTCCTTTGCCCATCCTTCATCTTTCCCACATCATTTCATCTGTTTTTTCCCTTTTGTCCATCCTTCATTTCTCTATCATTATTGTTTTTTCCCTTTGTCCATCCTTCATCTTTTCATCATCACTTTTGTTTTTCCCTTTGTCCTCCTTCTCATTCTATCCACTTATCTGTTTCTTCCTTTGTCCATCCTTATCTTTCTCTATCATTCATTGTTTTTCCCTTTTCCATCCTTATCTTTATCATCATTTCTCTGTTCTTCCTTTGTCCCCCCTTCATCATTTCATCATCACTTATCTGTTTCTTCCTTTGTCCTCCTTCATCTTCTCATCTACTTCATCTGTTTTTTCCCTTTGCCATCCTTCATCTTCTCATCATCACTTCTCTGTTTCTTCCTTTGTCCACCCTTTCATCTTTTCTTCTCACTTCATCTGTTTCTTCCTTTGTCCACCCTTCATCATTTCTCATATTCATCTGTTTCTTCCTTTGTCCATCCTTCATCATTTCTCATCATTCATCGTTTTTTCCCTTTGTCACCCTTATCTTTTCTCATACTTCTTTGTTTCTTCCTTTGCCCATCCTTCTCATTTCATCACACTTCATCTGTTTTTCCTTTGTCCATCCTTCTCATTCTCATCATCCCCTTCATTGTTTTTCCCCTTTGTCCATCCTTTTTTCATTCTCATCTTTCCTTCATCTGTTTCTTCCTTTGCCCATCCTTCATCTTTTCATCTTACTTATTTTTTTTTCTTCCTTGACTAAATTTATTCTGACAATAGCTTTTTTTTGTAGTCCATGCCCTGACGCTGTTTTCTTGTTTTTTTTTTGTGTGTGTTCGTCCCCTGTTCAATTTTCCCTTTTTTTCTTTTCACCTCGTGAATAAGGATTGTTCTCTCGTTTCATTTCCCCCCGTTTGTCCACACGGGGTCTTTTTCACGCTGTTTTACTTTCATGGATCTTCATTCTACCTGCTCTTGCTTTTTCCTTCCTAAAACTTCTTTTGTAATCTTGCTACTGTCCCTGTCCACCGTACACATTTCCACATTCTTCTCTTGCCTCCCCTTCGTGGATATGATGTATCTATCCCACCTCTTTTTGTGCTTGTCTCTTATTATCGTTCACATTTTCTCCTTTCTATTTTCTTCCTTTTCTTACTTTCGTTTTTTCCCGCCCTTTATACGTTTTTTTTGTTTTATCATCTGCCCCAGTTGTTTTTCCCCTTCTCTCGTTCTTCCCACCCCACTTTTCACCTTCCTCCCCCCTTTCCCAAAATTTTTTCACATTTTCCCTTTTTTTTTATTTCACATTTTTTCAGTCCCGTTATCTTGTATTTTTCTCACGCTCTAGTCCCCTCAGTCATTCATGTGTTTACTTCTTTCCAGTCAGCCAGTTATCTTTTGGTTTTTTTGACATTTGTCATTCTGGCTTTCAGTTTTCTCCAATCGTCATTCTTTGTTTTCAAGTTTGTCAGTATTCCTATTTCCAGGTTCTTCTCCAGTGGGTCATTCTATTTTTTTCATTCTTTTCCTGTCAGGCATCATCATTTTAACATCTTCTCGTTTTCATTTTCTTTTTCCCTTTTTCTCAGTCAGTCATTCATCGTTTCCCTATTTTTCTCCTGCCAGTCATTGTCATTTTCCGTTTTTAGATCAAACTTCTTTTTTTTACATCGTCTCCCGTCAGTTTTTTATCATTGTTAGATTTTTTCCCCCTTTTTTCATTCAAATTTTTAGGTTAAATCTAGCAAATGTTGTTTAACACCAAAATGTATTATTTTCTGATTTTCTCTTCGAAATTCTGAATTAAAGGGGTGACATGGGGGGAAAAAAGGAAAGGGGCGGAAGCAGAGTGTAACGTGAGTGGGAGAACAGGGGGCGAAGATTTTAGAGCTCGACATGGGTGGTGGTAGGGGGGGGCGGATTGTAGTCATGACGTAGGGTTGGGGGTTTGGGTGGGGGGGGGGGGGGGGGGGGGCGGGGGAAGGGGGGGGGGGGGGGGGGGAAAAGTGGTAGAAATTCAGGGCGTGAATGAATGGGAATATGGAGAGTGTGGATTTCCGCGCCTGAACCCCAGTGGGTAAAGGGGCGGTGGGGTGGGGGTGCGGATTTTTAGCATGTGTGCTGGGGGTTTGGGGGAGCGTGATGGCGTAGGGTACAAGGCGCCCCAAGGTTTTCGGGGTTGACATGGGTTTTTAAAGGTACAGGGAGAACGGATTTCAGGGCGTGGGAGTGTCGAACGGGTTTTAGGTTTCAGGGCATGACGGGTGGGCGTACATGGGCGTCGATGTGGGATGTGAGGGTGGGTTATCTGGGCGATGTGGCAAGGATACTGGAGTGACACGTGGGCGTAGTTGGGGCGGAGGGAAAGGATGATGGCGTAACATGGTGGGCGTTTTTGGGGGAGAGGGGTGGACGAAGGGCGGACGTTGGTGGGCGTGTTGATATAGGGGGGGGCGCGAATGGGGCATGGGGTAGGGCGTGTTGGGGCGAGGGGGCGGGGGGGGGCTGCATGGTGACATGAATATTGGGGGGGTTCAGATGAGGGGGTGACATGGTGGGTGCTTTTTTGAGAGGGGGCGGTGAAGGATGTAAAGTGGGGGGTATTGGGGCAGAAAGGGGGGCAGATGAGGCCTTGACATGGTGGGGGTATTCGGGGAGAAGGGGCGCGGGAAGGGCGTGGCAGGCGGGTGTTTTTGGGCAGAGGGGGAGCGGAAAGAAAAGGTGTGCGTGAATGGGCGAATTGGAGGGGGTAGAGGAGAATTTGGGTGGTCGGGGGTGGGGGGGTGGAGGGTGCGTTGATGACGTGGGTGGGGTAATGAATAAGCGAATCGTGGGGGGGGGGGGGGGGGGGGGGGGGTGCATGGACCTCGACCGGGGTAACTTACCCCAACTTGAACGGCCCATCTGCGCCAAATTTGTGAGGTAAGGACTCTCATTCTTCATTTTTGTTGTCCTGCGTCATTTTTTCTTTCCTGACAAGACCTAAGGGTCAAAGCCCCGTGTTTTGTCTTGTGATTGTTTGGATGTTTCGCGGTTTCAGTACTTAAAAATTTCTCTTGTCTTGGGGCAGTTTTTAAAAATGTTGCTGTTGTTATGGGGGGTTTATTCGCATTGTTTTTCGTGGAGTGTGTGTGTGTGTTGGGGGGGGGGGGGGGGGGGGGGGGGAGAGGGGAAAAAAACTCAGTGGGAGTGGGTAGGAGAGGTTTTTAGCGGGAAGTGAATTGTGTGTTGTCTGTTTAAAGAGAAAAATAGGTAATTTCGTGCCCTTTTTGGGAAAGGCAAACGTTATGTTTGGATACTGATTGAAAAACGAAGAAAAACCCAAAACGAACGATCTCGACAGCACAAAAATGTCATTTAATGACAATGTTCTAAGCTACTTGGTTTATCTGTATGAAAAAAACGTCGGGGGTTTTAACGATTCATTTTTTCCATTATCATTGGAAAAAATTCGTAAGATGAGACAACCTCTTTTTTTAAAGTGTAAAGTAAACTATTCATTTAAGGCCTGCCCTTGCCTTCCGCTGTAAAAAAAACTCAAGGAGAGAAAAAGAAAACTTAATAATCTTAAACTAGATGACGGTATATAACAAAAAGTATTCTCCCCCCCCACCCCCCCTTTTTTTCTAAAAAAGGCAGTGCATTTTAAAAACGATCATACATTGTGTTGTTAGAGGGGGGAAGGAAAGAAAGAGAGAGAGAGAGAGAGAGGAGAGAGAGAGAGAGAGAGAGAGAGAGAGAGAGAGACTGAGACTCAAGTCAGTTCTATCGCAGAAAGCCACACGTATTCCTAACCCTTAACCATTGAGAAAACCTGAAAGAAAATAAACAATAATAATAATGACAAAAAAATATCGAAATCTAATTTTATTCAGTCAGAGACAGCTGAATTCCGTTAGGTTAAAACAATAATAATAATGACAAAAAAAATATTGAAGTTTCATTTTATTCAGTCAGAGACAGCTGGATTCCGTTAGGTTAAAAAAGATCCGTTGGGGTTATCTGCAGATCTATGTGTCTATCCCCCGCATCCATCGATTAGGTCCAGATTGGATTGCTTCTCTTTTCACTTTTCTTATCACCTTCACCATCCTCCTCCTCCTCCTTACTCCCCTCCCTTCCTTCTCCTCCTCTTCCCCCTTTCCCTCTCTCCACAAACACCTCCTTCATCTTACTAGCACTACCCATCTCACTGCCCCGCTCATGGGGGTTGGGAGAATGGAACTGCCGTGGCAAGCCGCTGTGTGGGGGGAAAAGAACAGTCATGCATACTGGAAAGGAAGATGTGACCGTTTAGACCGACACACAGACGATCGATGAAGGAGACAGGAAACTCGACACATTCAGGGAAAGAATTATATATAGGTGTAAGGCAGGAATTCCGACTGCAATACGCAGAGTATATACAACTGGGTGAACCGTTACTCAAAACTATAGTATATTGTTGATGGGTTTTCAATTGATGGTGAGTTTGGACGCATTGATGGGAGACACAGGGTCAAAAGACTAGGGGGATGGGGCAGACATATGAAGAATGAGGCCGAAGAAGCTGAGCCAATTAGCGGTTCGAGACGGAGCCTATGACCATGCCAACTCACTTCGTGAAAACACCAGTACAAAAGGTGCTCTAGATATTTTCTTTCTTATTAGCTATTTGTTTGTAAATACGAGTATCAATAGGCCCGACAATTGGTGAACAGAGTTCTTGACTATAAACTCCATTCGCAAGAAAGTATACCTGAAATCTCTTTTTTTTTCTTCTGAGTTTGACCTGTCTGTCTGTCTGTCTGTCTGCTCTGTCTGTCTCTCTCTCTCTCTCTCTCTCTCTCTCTCTCTCTCTCTCTCTCTCTCTCTCTCTCTCCAGCCCTCCATCTCCCTGACCCCATTTCCCTCTCTCCGTTGTCACTATCTCTCCTGACTTTTCTGTGGAGGTCCCCTTTTGCCTCTATCATATTTTCTGTCTGTCTGGCCCCCCATTACCTTCCCTGCACCCCTTCTGCTTCTCCACACCCGCCTGTTGTTGCCCTCCCCCGTTCCTTTCTGTTCTGACCATCCCCTCTCTGTCTGTGTTCCTTCATAATCTTGCTCATTTCTCTCTCTCCAAGATCTTTCCATCTCACCATGTTCCCATGTATTTCCATTTTCTCCATCCCATGCCTCTCCCTCCATCTTTCCCAACATCTGTCTCAATCCTGCAGTGTTTGTCCCCCCCCCCCTTCTGTCTCTCTCTCCCACACCACACCCTGTGCTGTGTTTGTCTTCCCACCTTCCTTCTGTTTCCCCCTCCTCACTCGTCAAGCTCCTTCCTGCGTGTATCTTGAACAACGCTCCCATAGTGTCTTTCTCTCCCTTCATTTCTTTCCGATGCTCTGTCTCCCATAGTGTCTTTCTCTCCCTTCATTTCTTTCCGATGCTCTGTTCCTCCTCCTCACTCTGTATCCATCCCCCTTCCACCACTCACTCCCTTCGTTCCCATCCCTTTGTCTTCATCTCATCGTTCTTTCGTCTCTTGCCATGACCCATCTCTTTCTGTACTTCCTCTGAGCACTCTACATTTCTGTCTTTTCATTTCTATCCTTCATGCACACAGCATGTGCACGCGCGGGCACGCACCACACACACACACGCACGCACGCACGCACGCACGCACGCACGCACGCACGCACCACACCACACACACACACACACACACACACACACACACACACACACACACACACACACACACACACACACGTAGGGGGTAGGAGGAGAAGGGAAGCGAGTCACATGCCTAACAATCTACGTCCCATTCTCTGCAGAACTCGGTAACACCGATCTTCTTCATCAACTTAATGGCGGCTACGAAGGAGGCGCACTGTATCGTATCATTGTCAACGATGGTTACGGTCGCTGGCAACGTCCTCGATCCTCAAACGACAAGACAAGAGAGAACGCGGGGTCGGTAGGTGGAGATAACCGGAGGTGTTAACACTGCAGAGGGCGAAAGAGGGGTGACTGTGGACGCAAAGGTTTGGGTCATGATGGATGGTGAGATCAAAGTTACAGGAGAACGATAGTTGACACACGAAAACCTCCAAGCCAACGGATGTATATCATTGTGACGTGTGCCGAACATATTTCAAATTAGGCGTCAGTAATTACATTCTAAACATAACGTTCACATCCAATGATCTGTCTTTTTGTGGAGATTGACAGGCAGTTAATACTTTAGTTTTCAATTTTTTCAGGAGGTTTCGCCCTTGATTTAAGTTGTTTTTCTTGTGTTAATTCGTTGTTTTTTGTGTGATGATGATGATGATTGACGATGAGTAATAAATAAATGCTTACTTCATAATCAAACTTTTTTTTACATTCGGGAAATGTTGAAATTATGCGTATAAAATACTAGTGGAATTTTACAGAAATGTTCCAAAGGAAACAAACGAACCAGTGCATGTATGTATATAGGGGGGAGGCGGTAACTTATGATTCGGGTGAGTGTTGTTCATGCTTGTACCGCCAGTCCATCTGGCCTTGTCATCACTTAAGTTTGGCATCAAGGTATTTCATTTTGTTTTGTTATTATTATCATTATGTCTTTTCTGGTGTTGCTGAAGAAACAGAAGAACCTAACTGAGCAAGATATATGATGCATCAAACTGAATGATCGGTGCCCTCAGTGCCAGTGGGACCTACTCTATTCTACCTTTAGGGTGTCAGTTATTCAGCAGTTATGTTATGAATCGATGAGATTAACTACGAATTATGCTATTTTTTTGTTTGTATGAAGGGGGTTCTGTGTGCTCGCCTGAACTAAAAGTATCAGAGAGAGAGAGAGAGAGAGAGAGAGAGAGAGAGGTGGGGGGAGAGGAGTAGAGGAGAGAGAGAGGAGAGAGAGAGAGAGAGAGATGAGAGAGAGAGAGAGAGAGAGAGAGATGTTGGAGAGACGAGAGGGGAGAATCTGTCGGTTTCATCATAGTCCAGCCGGTTTGACAGGGCTGTTTCAAGGGTGGAAGGAGAGGAAGGAACAGAGGGAGTAACAGAACACAGAAATGAGGGAAGCTTGAAACGTCAAGGACGTCCGTTTATAAGCATTCGCAAAAAAAAAAAAAAAAAAAAAAAAAAAAAAGCATATAAACGTACTCCCAGTTTATCTTCCTGAAAAACGTCAAATCAAACATGTGTCATAAATAGATATTCCATAAATCGTTTTGGGCCGTTATAGCCGTTAGTAACGGCTATTCTGGTAAAATAAAACATCGGGCATCACCGTGACCCATAATGAACATACCTACAATTTTCAGAAAGATCGGCCAGAAGTTTTTTCTGGAGTGAGTGGAACATATTTTGACCACGGACAGACAGACACAGACAGCATTTCTTCGTTCCCATTGTAAAGTACTCCCTGTTCTATAAGAACTGGGAGTACAAAAATATGGTTCTGGCTGGCGTTGTGAAAATGAATAGGCGGATCGCGGACGGCATATGCGTGTGCGTTTTTGCTTCAGTATTAATAATACTCTTGTACACTTCCATCAGCGCAGTTTTTTTCTTCTTCGGATTGCGTTCATGTTTGTGTCTGCGCACCAGTGTATATGCAGCTTATTGCTCATAACATTCTTCTGTTGTCTGTTATTCGATTAGGTGCACTTCTTGGATTATTCCTGTTGCTGTCTATTTTGGGGGTGGGGGTGGGGGGGTGGGGGTTCTTCTGCATTCTTTTTTTCTGGAATGATAGAAGTGGGTGTGGTGTTAAGGATAATGATGAGGGTGGGATTGAAGACGTTCGTAGCGAGGTAAATTGTATTGTCTGTTTGAAGAGGGAAACATGCAATTGCGCGCATTTCTGGGAATGGACAAACGATCATGTATCAGACATTTGAGTGAAAATTAAAAAAGAAAAGCGGGGTCAGAAATAATCTCGTAAACAGGGCAGAGAACAGACCTCAACAACATAGACGTATTATATTAACAATGAACGTGCTGACCTGAGTTGCATTTATCTGTGTGAAACTTCGGTGAAACGATTCAGTAATCACACATATTATTCTGTAAACTTCTGTAAGATCCAGACAATGTCCCGCTTTTTTCAGAGAGTAACATATAATCCGAACCAATTTAACCAGCCTGCCTCCGTGTCTCGGCTGTTACGAACATTCATGGAGAGAAACAGAAACCATATTTGAACTAAAAGATGGAAATGCTACCATA
>CM031595.1:158813975-158846475 GCA_018398815.1 Conus ventricosus
TGGATCGCTTCTCTCTAGTCACTTTTCTTATCCTCTTCACCAGTTTCCTAACCCTTATTGCCCCCCCCCTCCCCCTCGCGCCTCTCCTTCGACCTTCCCCCCTTTTCCTCTTCCCACAAACGTCTCCTCCGTCTTACCGGCGCCACCTATCTCACTCCTGGCTCAAGGACGTTTGGGGAGACTGCAGCCGCCATGGCAAGCCGCTGCGTGGCCACACGCCACCATTAGGATTTCGCGCTAAAACACTATGTAATCCATGTAAGCGTTTTGAGGCCTACCAAAAGTCTGAGCCGGCACTTACTGTTGAATGATAATTGATCAAACGAACAACTCCCCACCTTCCCTTGTTTTGGGGGATTTTCATCGATGAAATCACAAACAGTCTGATCTTCCTCTTGGTCAATGTCACATTTCAGGCCTTTGCACTCATCTGTGAACCTGTCTTTGCGCCAGCTGGAAGCCCCCAAATAGTCCAATTCCTTTGATCTTAATCTGTCTGCTTGGAACCACCTGGCTTGTACCTTAATGACGTATGAAAGAAAATGACGAGAATCAACTCTCGGACACAACACAAATTCTCAAAACCATCTAATTGCGCCCTGTCTATAAATACTCGACTCCTTAGGAAGGCCTTGGCACATTATTTTTGGGTGTTTCAGCCTGTTGGGGAGAAGAACGGTCGTTTATACTGTGACGGAAATGTGACTGTTTAGACTGACACGGACAATCGATGGACGAGACTCGACGCATTAAGTGAAAGAATTATGTAAGATAAATGCCAGAAACTCTCACTGAAATGCCTAAAAATTCACGTCTTCCAGAACAGGTGAACTACCCTACTCGAGACTGTAATGTATTGTTGATGGGTTTTGTAACGATAAATGACAGAAAAGAAAGGGAACATTCGTTCCCATGGTGAAACACTTGTATCCTCATGACTCCAAAACAAATGCCACCTGCAGTAGCTATTCGCCAAGCGCACGTGCAGACGAAAAGCACACAAGAGAAAGAAGTAAACTTCGCTATGTAAGAAAACGCACCACAGTTGCAAGCTTGCCAATATTACCTCGAGCTGACGACACATGTACATAACATCAACAGCAGAAGAAATGAACGCTGCCTTTTGATGCCGAATGTCGTGATACTGTATAAAGACAAGAACGGAAGCGGTTACGTGTTGTTGAGATATGACAGGGAATCTGCGGGGGGGGGGGGGGGGGGGGGGGGGGGGGGGACAGCAGTCAGCCAACATGGAAGGCAGAAGTTTGTGAGCACGGTTTTATTTTGGTATATCTTCCCACCCTCTTTCTCCTCCTCTCTAACGTAAATGTATAACGTGTGTATGTAGCTTCCCAGTCGCCAACCTCCCTCTACATCCCTCTTGCCATTGCCTGTGTTAAATTTCGGCCTGTGGCCGATGTTTTATAACAGGATTTCGTCGATTTGTTCGTTTGTACTCTTACCTGTCCATCTGTTTTTGTATCTCTGACTCGCATATTTGTGTTTAGAAATGTAAATATTCTTTTGTATAACACCACCACACACCCCTTTTCATCGCCACGCGTACCTCCGTTCATTGTTGAACTTTTCTAGGCTTGTTTTTTTTCTTTATTTTTGTGGGGGGGGGGGGGGGGGGGGGGGCTGTGGGGGGGGGGGGTGGTTCTGTTATCAGATAGGGCATACAGACCGTCTCTAAATGAATGGGACAACTGGACCGACCTTAGGATTCATTTCATACACTACGACCGCACAAAAGAATTACCACGAAGAAACGTGGTAGTTTGGAAGGAGCAGCAATAGCCTGTGGCCGCTGTTAGCAGCGGGGTATTCATTGTCTTGGACTGGGCGACTGACCCAATGCTCTGTGTTGCCAGCGATCGATACAGCTAGCGGATGAGAAAGCCAGACCATGCGAGGAAGCCTACCGTAGCTAAAGTTGAAGAGGTCAATATGTAATTAAGAAAATAGGAATAATCATTATTTCGCATCAAAACGGTCATTATTTCTTTAAGAAGGGTCATTATCACACACGCACGCACACACACACACACACACACACACACACACACACACACACACACACACACACACACACACACACACGGAGATAACAGATGGTCTTTAAGTGACAAATTAAGCCAACAGTAGATTGATATACAATGGGTCTACTGATCAGAAGTTATTCATTCAAGTAAACATTCAATTTGTTTTCTGTAATGTCAAGTAGGACTGTTTGTGCAATACATTTAGTCATTTATACGAAACATAGACGAATGAATTCTTCAATGCAAGTTAGTCAGAATGCAATGTTATGAAACCCACAATAGGTCTCTTAAAAAGCGTACTTGCAAAAATTTGATAACAAGAACAAAAGCAAGAACAACATTATTAGTATTATTTAATTATTTATAATAGAAATGATATGATGATAATAATATTGATGATAATGATAATAATAACAATCATCATCATCATCATCATCATCATCATTCATCTATCATTCATATCATAATAGTAATATGGTTATTATTGTAAGTAGTAGTCGTAGTGATAGTTGTAGTAGTTTTTGTAGCAGTAGTAGTAGCAGTAGTAACAGTGGTGGTAACAGTTATATTTCATTATCATTGTAATCATTATCATGATGATTACAAGATGATGATAGTTATTACTGCTATAATGTATGTTGGATATTATCAAAAACTTTTTGTTTAATCTTTGAAACGCCACAAACAGGTCTCTAGAAAGTGCCCTTACAAAATATCCATAATGATGAAAATGATAATAATAATCACGATAATGATGATATCAATAATAACAGTGCCCTTGCAAAAAAATCGATGATAATAATAATAACAAAAATGATGATGATAATGATAGTAATAATAATGATAGAATGATTATCATCATCATTATCATAACTGATATTTAATTACTATTTCAATTATTATTATGATTATGCTAATTATAATTGCAATTATTATGTATGTCGAATGTGTGTCGGATATCATTTTGTAAAACCTATGAAAATCAGAAGTCATCCTTTTGCCTTCTTTTTTCTCCATTTTATCATTGTTGTCCTGACCAGAAAACCAGCGACATTCTCAGCTGATCTCTCATGGATTTGCCCAGCTCGCGATAGCGCTAAGCGGAATGAACCGCCCGGCACTGAACTTCACGATCACTGAAAGGACGACCTGTCGCCATGTTGAAGGACGAGCTGTCGCCATGTTGCCCACGCTCGTTTGATGCAAGGGAGGGTATGCACCGGTGCAAAAATCTAGTTACAGAGTGGTTTCCCTTTGTAAACGGAGCTGTTTTTGATGCGCACGCGTCAGATTAGACTGCATAATGACCCCTTCTCCGCATTGTGATCTCCGTATCTCTGCATCTCTCAATCAGACTCTTTGTCTCTGTCGTCTGTTCGTCTCAGTGCGCGTTTTCACGAATCTGCGTCTGTCACTGTGTTTAGGTTTGACGTTAATGGTTCAACGAGATAAAAAAAAAAAATTGAATGAGTGTGCGTTTACTGTGCGTTTATCAGCGCGGGTGTGTATTTTTGTGCCTCCTACACCTCCTTTTCTATGCGTCCCCAATTCTATGCACCCCCCGCCTCTATGTGTCCCCATATTTATGTTCCCCAATTTCTTTGTGCTCCTTGTTTCATGCCCCAAACCCGTGAAGAGTTGACCAACGGTCGGTGTGATACTGGCAAAGAGTTGAAGTCTGAAGCTAAGCCGTGTTAAACGCAATCAACTGGAGAAATTATAAGGACCGTGTTGCTTTTAGTCTCACTTATTACATGGATTGTGAACAACATGCGCTTCCTATCACCCACAGTGATTATGTCAACATGATCATGAACAGCACCTAGTATTGACTGCAGATGAGTGAAGGGGTTTAGTTCCGAAAGTGGTGAAGTCACAGCTCTAGCTTTGTTTCCAGTCTTTCTAACGTGTCTGCTGCTATCAGAGTGAAGTGAGAGCAGCAAATGTATACAGAGTGAGTGAGGCAGACTGCATGTACGAGTATGTGCAACTTGCGTAACATTTCTTAGTGCAACTCTGTATTTAGTTACGTTTTGTTTTACCAATAGTTGCTTCAACAGCATCTTATGTAAAAGACTTCACGAAGAATTATCGTAAAGGAAACCCCTACTTTTTAAACTGCTGCACACACAGAGCATCAGCGCCAGAAATGTCACTAGAGCGAGATACTGGCATGGTCGGAAAGCGTGGCAATTAATTTTGGAAACCAAAGCACACGCTCAAATCAAGATTTCGGACATTCTAAAGCTGTGATATTTTCAGCTATGTAGAAATAAAAACACTGAAGCATACTACAGCCACTTGTATTTGTATTCTCCCTCATTCGCCTCCTACCTCTCTTTTTCTCTCTCTCTCTCTCTCTCTCTCTCTCTCTCTCTCTCTCTCTCTCTCTCTCTCTCTCTCTCTCGTCCACTCTGCCTCTCTCTCCTTTCCAATTCTGCTTTCCTCTGCCTTTTTCATCTTTCTTCACTGCCACTGTGCATGAAGCAGTGAGTGAATGAGTTGATGTGTATATGTGCGTGCATGTATGTGCACGTGTGCTGGCGTACGTGTGCATGTGTTTGTGTGTGTGCGTACGTGCATGAGTGCGCGCGTGCGTGCACGCGCGCGCACGCGCGCATGCGCGCGTGCGTTCGTGCGTGTGTGTGTAGATATATCGGTCGAGTGCAGCACGAAATACTAGAGAAATGCAAACAACTCACGACATGAAATTGTATCAAACGACAAAAGTCCCGTCTCTTGAGAGTTTGACGATTCTTGGGTTGATCGCAACCCGAAATAGAGATTTACAAACAACAAATCATGACATAAAATTGTGTCAAACGACAAAAGTCCGGTCTCTTGAGAGCTGGATGATTTTGGGGCTGATCGCAACACTGAACAATAAAAACGCGCACTAAATCCCTGCCGTAAAGTTATGGCACACGACGAAAAGTAACGGGGGCAGCCAGCGCCGGGGGAAATAAAGATCTGGGGATAACCTATTTTTGTTACGATCATCGGCATTCATTCGACAGGCACCCAGGTGGCAGATGGGTGTTGGGCGGCACAGATTTCCTTCCTCGCACCTACGAGTGACGACGGGACTAGCCTGTGTCGCCGGGGGACGGCTCTCGATGGCGGCGTGACACTTGGCGACGAGGGCGCTGCCACTCTGCGAACTACCCAGTGGCCTGCACATCCTAGCAGGGCTCTCCTTTGTGGGGGGGAGGGTGGGTACGTTCCTCATTGGGCGCAGAGTGGGCATGGACCTATACGTGCAGCGGCTCGGCGACTTGTGCCTCGTACGTCTCCTGAGTCGGCCTCACGCGGCACAGGACCGTCGCCACTCAGCATGAAGATGGCCGCCCGGTTGGTGCATCCGGCATTCCTGCTGGTCGGTGCAGAGAAGCAGTAAGGCCCAGGTGCCAGATGGGTTGTGGGCGGCCACAGATTTCCTCCTGCACTCGAGTGACGACGGGACTAGCCTGTGTCGCCGGTGGGCGGCTCTCGAGGCGGTAACGGCGAGTGAGCACGATCTAGGATGCACACTCGACGAATGACCAGTTGGCTTGCCCATCCTAGCAAAGTCCCTCTTTGGAGGTTGGGAGGGGGATCTTGGGTTGAATGACCCATTGGGCGCAGAGTGGACATAGACACTACGAATGCACGGACTCGCGAATTGTGCCTCGTCAATCTGCCAAAGTCGGCTCACTGCGACAGGACGTCGCATCGCATGAGACGGCCGCCGGGGCCCTGACGATGGCATTGAAAAACCGCACTGAACTATCTCAGACGACGTCTATGGCCCAAATGACTACTTATATCTAAAGTAAAACGGCATGTCCCAATAGTCTGTTTGCCAGGTGGAAAAGATCGTGAAACAGAACCATTCGGCATGCAGAGACGGGATCTAGGAATACAGAGCGGTGGTACATGAAGTCGGGGTACGAAGAGGACGGGGGTGCCATAGAGACTGACGAATGGAGACGGGATACATAGAGACTTAGGCTCAAAAAGATGGGTCAAAAAGAAACGGAAGCACATAAAGTTAGAGGTGCAGGCGCATAGAGATGGGGCACACACACACACACACACACACCACACACACACACACACACACACACACACACACACACACACACACACACACGCACGCACGCACACAGTGCAAGCAAATACAGACGGAGGAGAAGAGGGGCACATAGAGATCGGGTTACCTAGAGACGAAGGCACAAAGAGACAGGGGCACATAGGGGTCAATCGGGGCCAGTGAAAACGACTGTACACTGGGTGGACAAGATAAGAAAGCGCCTATCCCTCCACAGAGGAACAACAAAATCTTTTTTTCAAGTGGTGAAGAAGAAATATATAGCTCGTTAAGTCATTTTCATAAAAAAAGAAGAATACATCGCTGTAGCTAGTGGCCAAATTTTCCCATTAAGCCTCTTCATCAAGCCATTAAGTCTCATCAAACCTCTTCACACTACAAAGGACAACTACCACTACTGTTGTTTCTGTTCTGGGGGACAAAATCAGGACCAATCTCCGAGACCCCAAAGTTTATGTTTCTCCAAATCTGTGTCACCCAGGACTACAATCTTTCCAGCTGTTTGTTCTCCATCTTCACCCGTGTCTATTTCCTCAGGGTCTATGTTTCACCAGGTCCATACTCCCCAGGTCTATATTGGCTCCCAGATCCATCAGATCTATGACCCTCCACCCACCAGGTCTATGTTCCTGCCATCTCCCCTCATGATCTCAAATTGTCTGAACCTATACGGGTAGACTGACCATATCAAGTATAAAATTTCAAGTGACACACCCATGTTTAAGAATTGTTGAGCGACCCAGAATGGGTCACGGTGACCGAGACCTACGATGGAGGTCGAGTAACCAAGGATGAAATATTGTTAGCCTCTTCGAGGTAAATGGTCGTGTGACCTTTAATCAGTCTGCTGGGCCAGATCGATATTGAGGTCGGGTAACTCAGAATGACTTAAGGGTACCCAAAAGGGTGTCAAGGTTTTAGGTTTTAAGCTCAACTTACAAAAAGAATGGGGCATGGCGATGCATAGTGTGTGCAAAGGTCAGGTACAGTAGAATGGTTATAGAGACTAAAGACGTACGTTTGAAGTGACTCACAATTATTCAAAATGACTTAGACGGATGTCACGTGAACCAGAACGGGTCATTGTGACTCAAACCTCGATGAAAGGTCGTGACCCAGAATGGACACATTTTGCGTCACCATGAATAATTCCGGGTCACTGCTGATGACCTTGACTTAGGTCTGGTTCATTCCCACATATCATTGGGCACTGACATGCAATATTCCGCTCTCTGGGTCATTATGACTGATTATGGGCGATCTCACATCTGACCTCACCTAGATTATGATATCCCGTTCTGGGTCATTTGACCGTACTCTAGGTCTGGCTCTGCGAAACCCATCCCGCATCACCCAGTATTGTTTTTGTAACTCTCCTTGGGTTACTTTGACACGTAATGAGTCTCTGGATTTTATCTCGGTGTGGGTCACAATGTTGTATTTTCGGTCACCTGAGCTTTGGTCCAGGCCGTGGTCCATGCTGCAATGAACAGAAGTCTGGGTAATTATCACACATTCAGGGTCACTGTCGTGAAACGTTTCGGTTCACGTGACAACTGAAAGAGGTCACGGTCATTGCGACATAGAACAGCATGGTCAGAGAGAGAGAGAGAGAGAGAGAGGAGAGAGAGAGAGAGAGAGAGGAGAGGGGAGAGAGAGAGAGAATAAAAACCGACACACACACACACACACACACACACACACCACACACACACACACACACACACACACACACACACACCACACACCACACACACCACACACACACACACACACAACACACACACACACACACACACACACACACACACACACACACACACAACAACCCCACGACGTGTTCATATATGTATACTATATATAAGATATAGTTAGAATAATATAGATAGATAAAACACACACACACACACACACACCCCCCACACACACACACACACACACACACATGGATTGATAGGTAGAGAGACAAATACAGAGAGAGATTACCGATTGATAATCTTTATTCTCTAGGGTAACAGACAAGCAAGAAGATGCTTTTTTTTATCTGGCATTGTCCTTTTAGGGACTAACGATACTACTACATTAACACTAATGCATAATACAAAGCTAATCGTAACGGAAAGAGAGAGAGAGAGAGAGAGAGGAGAGGAGGAGAGAGAGGAGAGAGGGGAGAGAGAGAGAGAGAGAGAGAGAGAGTTTGGATCGATTAGCCAGCATTGTGTTTGTGGCTCCAGAAACAACGTTTCTGACTGTCTAGGCTGAAATCAATAACGAAGCCCAGGGATCAAGATTTGTATATGAAAGGAGCATTAAGGAGACAGAGAGAGAGAGAGAGAGAGATGATGATGACGGATGGTGGAGTGGTGTGGGAGAGAGAGAGAGAGAGAGAGATGCGTGGGGGGGGGGTAGGAGAGAGAGAGAGAGAGAGAGAGAGAGAGAGAGAGAGAGAGAGAGAGAGAGAGAGATGATGATGATGATGACGGTGTGTGTGTGTGTGTGTGTGTGTGTGGTTGCGTGCGTGCGTGCGTGCGTGCGTGGTGTGTGTGTGTGTGTGTGTATGTGTGTGTGTGTGTGTGTGTGTGTGTGTGTGTGTGTGTGTGTGTGTGTGTGTGTGACGCTTCAGAATCGTTTTTATTGACAATGACAAAATGCAGTCTTCATGTCAAGGGGCTATCATTAATGCAGCGTCAAGAATTTATGAAACGAAAAATGTATAATATACTGTTCAAAAAAAAGGTAAGGACCAACATTGAGAATGCACAAAAACTTTTAAACATTCACAAAAATTCAATTGTACCGCCTTTGTGGTCCAAACAAATTGAACCACACGCACAAATTGATAGTGAATGCGGCAACTGCAATTTTGTGGCACACATTTCTCACGCGCCTTGTAAAACACGTGTCGCGACTTGTCATTTTTGGAACAAATTGGGGTGAATTTCTATGTGTTTGGGATCCGAGGAGCATGTGTTGAATCAAAATCATGTGAAGTTCGAGCTAAATCAGGCTGTAGGTCATAAAGTATGCTCAACCAAATGTCTTTAAAAGCCACTGTACTGGCGAAAAATGCAATGCAACAGCATGCCTCCACGTCGAAGACTGAACGAGCTGGACGAGGAACAGCAATAGGATGGCTCCAAGAAGGAGTTGCAGTCCGGGAAGTGGCACGGAGACTTGGGGTATCACACTCTGTTGTCATCAGACTCAGACAACGCTTTCAAGACACAGGAAGAGTGCAAGAACGACCACGCTCTGGTCGACCCAGAATAACACCACCACGAGAGGACCGATACATTGAAAGGCAGGCCACACAAGAAAGAACAGCAAGTACAAACAACATCTGACGTCGCCTTAGAGATGCCACCAACACTGTTGTCAGTGATCAGACCATACGAAGCCGCCTACACGCCGCTAACCTCCGTGCTCGACGACCAGCCATAAGACCTCGTTTGACTGATGCCCACAGAGCAGCACACGAGTATGGCGCACGCAGCACGTGAGATGTCCACATGAACAGTGGGCTAAAGTGATGTTTACAGACGAGTCGCGGTTCTGCCTGGATCCACCGATAGACGGAACAGGATCTGGAGACGCCGTGGGGAGCATTTTGCAGAAGAAGCTGTCCTGGAAAGGAACCGCTATGGTGGGGGATCCGTTATGATTTGGGGCGGCATAAGCACACGCTACAGAACGGTTCTCTACAATGTGGCAGGGAACTTGAATGGTGTTCGCAACCAAACAGAGATTTTGCAACCCCTGGTGGTGCCAGCCCTTCAACAGCTTGGACCTCAGGCAGTCTTTCAAGACGACAATGCACGGCCCCATCGCACCAGAGCAGTAAACACGTTTCTCCAAGCTGCTGGTGTCAACAGAATGCAATGGCCCGCAAACAGCCCAGACCTGAACCCCATCGAACATCTTTGGGATGAGCTGGGCCGGAGACTACAGCAGCGTCGTCCTCCTCCTGCTAACCTGGGTCAGCTGTTTGAGTCACTCCAGCAGGAGTGGGCTGCTGTCCCCCAGGCCTTTCTGCGCGCACTGGTGAACTCCATGCGACAACGCTGCTTTGAATGCCTTGCCAATAACGGGGGACATACACGTTATTAACCATGGCATTGAACAAACACTCCTCCTGTGACTTTCAAATTTGGGGGTGGGGGTGTTTGTACTGCGCTCGATTCCAGTTTGTTGATTCCTCGGACTTAACATTGTCTTTACACACTTTTTACATATTCAATAAATTCATGTTACACTTGGAGATTGATCACTTCCTAATTTTCTTTTTTATAAGTCAATGAAATGTTGGTCCGTAACTTTTTTTGGAACAGCATACATTACAAACATGATTCCTGGTATTGATCTATCTGGGAATAATAAAGTTAACGACAAACAAAAGATCACCAAACGTGGGCCTAAATGACCAGCTATGACATACGTAGAACCAAAGCACTGTCTCACAGGGAAACAGCAACAGACATTTTTTCTCTCTCTGATATCATAACATTCAGCAATATATTTAGCAAACAGACGAAGAATATTTCCATCATCAGAAGATAACAGTTCAATCAAAGTATATGGTCTTTCTGGCATCAAATTAAACAGTTTTGATTTTGTCCTTTTATCTTCATATGCCTTACATTGAAATAAAACGTGCTCTTCATCTTCCTTACTGTTATCTGGACACAACACACAAACATCATCAACAGAAACTTCATTGCAAAACCATTTCTTATTTGCTTTAAAACCAAGGGTCCGACTTCTAAATCTGGCCAATATGCTTCTATGCCATTTATTAGCAACAGATTTCAAAAACATTTCCGGCTGAAGATACTTTTAAAGGAATAAACCATGAATACTTGTCATTTTCTTCCATTTTTGAATGCCAATTCTGTTTGTAGCAGGCTATCAAGCGATCCTTAAATTCTGACATAAATGCCCTTTCGTTCCCTGTCTCTTTGCTAAGCCACTCGATACCAAACCGTTAATAGTTAACACATGTTTTACTTTACTAACCCAGTTGCAGTGTCCACTTTCCATTTGTAAAATATAGCATATCATATGCTTGTCTAAATAGCCTTGATGTTGGAAGTTGTGTCAATTTTAACCAATACTTAATAGATTTGAAAACGTTTGAATAAATAAATGATATCTTCCAGAATCACCATAAGCCATTGTGTTTGATGAATGCAGTGGAATGTTCATGAATCTTTTAATAGCCATAGTATGTACCTTCTCCATTTCCAGATTTTCTTCTAATCCCCAAACTTCTGCAGCATAAGTCAGCATAGGTGCTATTTGTGAGTCAAATAATTTCCAGAACAAGGAAGGGTCAATGCTATTAAGTCTTTTCATGCATCTTAGAATTTCTACAACCCCTTCTTACCCTTTCTGCCAATTTCACCCACCCTGCATTTAGACTTAAACGAGTTTTAAATAACATCCCCAAATATTTGTAATATTGGTTACTTTTATTTCTACATCTCCATACCACCACTTTTCACGCTGGGATAAACAACCACCATACGAAAGACAATAATGCTTGTTTTCTCTAGATTAACACTTAATTGAAGTCTATCTGCTTCATTTTCTAAAACATTTATTTGATTTTGCAACCCAACAACAGTACTAGAAAACAAGATTTCATCATCTGAAAATAAAAGCATAAACAGTTCAACAGCACCTGCAATCAACTGTATACCATGTTTGCCTTTATGTGACATTTCTAAAGCTATCTCATTTATAAAAAAGCAAACATTTGAGGGCTCAATAGACAACCTTGCTTCACTCCTCTAGGACAATGAATAAGTCACTGTACAATCCTTTCTCACGAACACATACTAAAACTGAATTATATACACCACGAAGAGCATAGTACAATTTTCCTTTAACCCTGTTTTTCGAAGAACTTGCCACAACACATTTCTATTAACAGAATCAAAAGCCTTTTTAAATCAACAAAAGCAACATACAGTTTAGTATTTTTCTTTAGGCACTTTTGGACTAGAGCATAATAAAATAATGTAAAAATGTGATCAGCTGTACTATACCCAGACCTGAACCCCGCCTGCTCTTCCCCAATTTTCCTCTCCTTTTCAGCCCACTGTGTCAATCTTCTATTCAAAACATGAGTATATACTTTACTAATTATACTTGTGAGAGCTACACCTCTATAATTGTCTGGGTTATTTGGGTCTGATGGGTACAATAATGGACGTTGACCACGACAAGGGAAACAGTCCATGATTAAACAAATGGTTAAATAAAGAAACACAGAAATCAATCACATAGTCATTGGCATGTTTTATCATTTCACTTTTTTTTTTTTTTTTTTTTTTTTGCTGTCCCAACCTCTGCGCTACCTCAGAGGCAGTGCACCCAGCCGCTCATTCCGACACCCCGTCCACAGCCATAGCCGGCTGGCCCGCGCAGCCCCGGCACCAGCAATCCACAGGGAGCAGTCAATGTCAAGTCGTCATGAGGCAACCACCGGAGGAGACACTGCACTGCTGCCGAGTCACTTCGGTGGTGTTCAGTGGCGCCTGTTCTGATCTAACATACGCAGGACACCACCTACTAGCCCCCTACTGACGACAATAATTGCTTAGTCGCGGAGCCGGCGTGAGTGAGCTCTCCCTCGGAGGGCGCCACCACGTCCGTCCAACGACAACCCCATGGACTCGCCGATACGTGACCCCGCGGAAGCAAACAAGGCCACAGACGCGGAGAGGACTTCGAAACTGAGGTCACCATGAGAGCAGGGCATGAAGGGCCACAGAATTTGAGACATTTTTTTTTTAATGCTGATCAATGGGATGAGGATGATTAAGATGATGCTACGGATTTCCATTTCGGTCTGAGACTACATGACAGGGCTGTACTCTACGCTTCCTTTCATAATATATCTGGCGTCAACCAGGCCCGAGAGATACAGGCACTGCAGTGTTGGTCATGAAATTTGAGCAACACTCTCAGAAACACATCCATTAAGTGGATGAAACTCGACTGTGTGGTCCCAGTCTTCCCAACTGAGTCCGCAGCAAACAACTCTGGGTAGGAGCCGGTCGGGGCAGAAAAAACCCACATGACTCTGATGGATTCGAACCCACGACCTCCCAGCCGGGAGTCCGCGACGCTAACCACTTCGCCACGGCGGCTGGTCATCATTTCACTTATTATTCTGTCTGGTCCCGGGCTTTTACCAGTTTTCAAATTTCTAATACTTGCTCTTACTTCATCTGTAGTTATAGGGTCATCAAACAAAAGCTCATCATTTTGTTCATCTTCTATTTCTTCTACCACTGGATCACTTTGACCATTACAAAGAGAGTTAAATACACTATGGAAATGGTCAAACCATTGCTGTGATGTTATTTCATTGTAAATGGTGGATTTCCTGTTAACTGATCGTATTGTACTCCAAAACAATTTGGGATCATTTACTGATTGTTTAAGCTTTAGCATTCTGTTTTCATCAAATTTCCTTTTCTTTTCTTTTCTTAAATCAGTATATTCTTTTCTTTCTTTTGTATATAAATTACTCTTTTCTTCTTTTGACTCTTTTGATTTAGCCCTTCTAAATATTTGTAGTAATCTCTTTACTTCCTCTCTCTTTTTCTCACATTCATCGTCAAACCAATCTTCATTTGTTTTTTTATTCCCTCCTACTTTCCTTACCATACATGCCGCAGCTCCATATAAAGCATTAACAAAACCATCCACACACTTATTTACATCAACTATCATGTTGTTCATAGCTGTAACTAAACATTGTTTAAAATCATCAGAATTCAATTCATTCTTTAAACGTTTGTACATTTTCCTCTGTCCACACCACTCGCTCCTCACTCACCATGTCAACTAACGGTACATCTTTTTACAGGACAATAATTCCATGTAAACTGAACTGGCAAATGCCAAGAAAAGAGAGTATCCCCCACCTTTAAAGCACAATATGAACATAGTTCACTAGATACTAGAAAATAATCAATTACACTACAACCGTGAGGAGCAACAAAAGTAAATTCTCCATCAGCATCAGTGTCACACGAACCATTCAGAATACACAAATCAGTGAGAGGAGAGAGAGAGAGAGAGAGAGAGAGGAGAGAGAGAGAGAGAGAGGAGAGAGAGAGAGAGAGATATGATGATGATGATGATGATGATGATGATGATGACGATGACGACGACGACGATGAGGCAATTTAAATCTTCTAAGAAAATCGCCTGCGGTCCCGCTCATTTGCTCTCTCTCTCTCTCTCTCTCTCTCTCGCTCTCTCTCTCTCTCTCTCTCTCTCTCACACACACACACACACACACACACACACACACACACACACACACACACACACACACACACACACACACTGCAATTCGTACCAACCGTGGGATTGCGACGTTCCGCGGTATAACACTAATCCATCCATCCTTTGGCACCTGCTGGCCACAGATGAGAACGCACATGTATTCTGCGATGTCGGGTCTGCACGAAAGTGCGAATAACTGAAGGATATCATCCCACACTCCCGTACCCCCCCTCCCCACCGCCCTCTTTTATTCCCTCCAACACCGGTCCGACCACTCCCATCTCTCCCTACCACTCCTCTTCACCCCACGATCGGGCAGTCCTGATCTGTGTGGAGAGTTAAGCGCCTCAGCACATTCTATTTTACAAGTCCGACTCGACGAATGCGCATTTTACGCTCACCGAATTTCGACTGGAGTTTCTTTGGATGCTCTTTATCTGGTGAATCCTTTCATTACGCCTGGTTGGGGATTCCATAAGCGCTGGGCTTCTGGAGAGTCAGTGACGGGGATGAGTGAGACTGTGTGATGGATGATACAGCATTTCTTGACAGTTTCTTTCTTCGCTGAATGGTCCTGAGGCTGAAACGGGAATGATTAGAGGCTGATTGTGACGTGTTTCACGTTTTTATAAGATAGAAATCTCTTGTTCTTCTTCTTCTTCTTCCTCTTCTAGATCCTCCTCATCCTCACCACACCACCACCACCACCACCACCACCACCACCACCATCATCATCATCATCATCATCATCATCGTCAACGTCGTTGTCGACATCATCATCTTCATCATTCATTATCATCATCATCATCGTCATCATTATCATCATCATCATCATCTCTCCTTGTCTCCATCATCATTTCTCCCCCCCCTCTCTCTCTCTCTCTTCCTCCCTCCTCTGTCTCCCTCCCTCCCTCCCTTTCTCTCTCTTTGATGTTCTTTTCTTATGCAAAACTTGGTGGTCTCTGGCGCTCCTAGTATGGGGATCCACCAGACAATCATATCTTCATGAAGAAATGTTGGTGTTCCACTATGTGAAAGAGGTTCGTTTCCTTCGCGGGGCATAATATTTGTGCAGTTGTACGCTCAAGCATTACTGTTTTATATGGCACTGTAGCTGAAGAATTTCTCATCATAACGGATTTGCCTGTATCAAGTTCTAATCGCTTTTCTCTGAAAGGGAACTTTTTTTTTTTATTGGTTACAATGTCTTCACGATTACGGAAAATAATAGACTCTGACCACCCCCACCCTTCTCTCTCTCAGATTAATTTCTGAGTAATATGTTCAAGAGAAAGTCTAACAGGAGTTACCGATAAGATAGGTTGTACTGCATGACCGACTGAGGGAAAACAAAACAAATGTACAAACAAAACTACCCGTGTTTAGACATTGTTCAAAACAAAGGACACAGGCGTAAAAGATTCAAACCAAAACATCACTCACGTAAGCAAGGACCATAACAACACAAGGGCAAAAGATCCGAGCCAAGACATAACTGATAAAAGCAAGGACTACAGAACAACGGGGGCAAAGATCATTCGCATAAGGAAATCTTGAAGGAGGCAAGCTTCACCATATACCATATCCCTGACTCATGTACACAGCTACAACAACTGGAAAAATGAACAAACACAAATTAACATTTTATTTTCATGACTGGCACAGCCTTTTCGATCTTGAATATAATAGTCAAACAAACAAACGGACGAACAGCAACAAATGCAGGTAACCTCGGTTTGAAAAGAAATGTTGAACGAGGCAGTGAATAGTAAACAGTAAATAACAAACAAGGAGGGTAACTCTTGCTCCCATGATGAAACAATTATATGCCCATATCTCCAAACGAATGATGCTTACAACATCAAATCGCATAGCAGAAATGACAACACAGCGCACACAGACCAAACACGGAGACGTTTCCCCAAAACGATATTCCAAGCTTGCCGACATACCTGTTCCTGATACATGCATACACCAACAACAACTGGAGCCGTGAAAACGATCTCGAAAAACTTCATTTGTATTTGTTCATTTCTCCAGTTGTTGCTGTGTCACGTGTGTCAGGTACAGGGTCTATAGGCCAGCTTGGAGCATTATTTTCAGGGATGTCTCTTGGTTTGTTTTTGTGTGCTCTGTATTGTCATTTCTGCCAGGCAATTTGGTGTCGTAAGCAACATTCGTCTGGGCGTGTAGTTATTTCATGATGGGAGCAAGAGTTCTTCTTGTTCGTTATCACCACATGCAGGAGCATAACGACAGTGGGGCAAAAGAGCCAAACCAAGACATCACTCATATCAGCAAGGAGCATAACCACACAAGGGCGAAAGAGTTGAACCAAAACATCTTAAAAATAGGAGCATAACCACACAAGGGCGAAAGAGCTGAACCAAAACATCTTAAAAATAGGAGCATAATGACACAAGGGCAACATCCAAAACCAAAACATCACTTGTCAAAGCTAAAAGCATCACAATGTAAGGACGAAAAAACCAAGCCAAACCATCAGCCATATTCACATGGAGCATAACAACATAAGCGAAAGCCAACAGACATCAATTAAAAAGACATGGAGCATAACACATAGAGCGAAAAGCCAAACCAGACCATCAATTAAAAAAGAACATTGTGCATAACGACATAAGAACGAAAAAGGTAAACAGAATTCCAGCAAACCAATGTTTGAGGTGTTCAGAAGAAACAAAATCGACAAATGATTAAAATCAACAAGTGAAATGGATTGAAGAGTAAAACTGATGAGGAATAAACTAGCTGAGGTATCGACATCGAATGAAAGCCTCATGCACCAGCGGCCATTATGATTCTTGATGTGTCATTGAGCTCACATGTCATTAATTACATCTTGGCGGTGGGGTGTGCTAGACGTAATGAAATGTTTATGTGTGGGTGGGGTAGGGGAGTGGTGTGAGTGCGCTTGCACGCGCGCCTGTGTATGAGTTCTTGTTGCAAATGTTATGTCAAGATGTGTGAAGACAGGCACCCAAGTCTCAAAACCACACACACACACACACACACACACACACCTTTTGTTGCACTTCATACGAACTGTAGGATTGTAACATTCCGCGGTATAACAATAATCCATGCGTTCTTTGGCACCTGCTGGTCACAGATGGGAACACACCTGCATTGTGCGATCGCGGGTCTGCGCGAAAGAATGAATAACTGGACAAATCCCCCCACCCCTCCCTAGTAACTTCTTCATATTCCCTTACCATTCCCTCCATCACCGATCCATTCGGTCCCTCCGCTCCCATCTCTCCCTACCACTCCTCTTCACGCCACAATCGGGCAGTCCTGATCTGTGTGGAGAGTTAAGCGCCTCAGCACACTCTATTTTACAAGTCTGACTCGGCGAATGCGCATTTTACGCTCACCGAATTTCGACTGGAATTTCTTCGGATGCTCTTTATCTGGTGAATCCTTTCATTACGCCTGGTTGGGGGTTCCATAAACGCTTGGCTTCTGGAGAGTCAGTGACGGGGATGAGTGAGACTGTGTGACCGATGATGCAGCATTTCTTGACAGTTTATTTCTTCGCTGAACGGTCACTGAGGCTGAAACGGGGATGATTAGAGGCTTGCTGAAACGAGTTCTACGTTTTCAGAAGATAAAAATCGGTTCTTCTTTATGTTCATCATCATCATCATCATCATCATCATCATCATCCATCATCATCTCTCCTTGCCTCTCTTTTTCTGTCTCTGTCTCTGTCTCGCTCTTCCTCCCTCCCTCCTCTCTCCCTCCCTCCCCTCTCTCTCTCTCTCTCTCTCTCTTTAATGCTCTTTTCATACACAAGTCTTGGTCTCTTGCGCTAGAAAAGAAAAAAAGACGAACAGAATCACAGCCAACCAGTTTTAAAGCGTTCTGAAGAAACACAACGGACCAATGATTGAAACCGACAGGTGAAATGGATTGAAGAGTGAAACCGATGAGGAAGAAATTTGCTGAGGTATCGACATCGACTGAAAGCTTCGTGCATCAGCGGCCGTTGCTGATACTTGATGTGGCAGTGAGCACACATGTTATTTATTTCATCTGGGCGGTGGGGTGGGTTAGAGGCAGTGATTGTGTGTGTGTGTGTGTGTGTGTGTGTGTGTGTTGTGTGTGTGTGTGTGTGTGTGTGTGTGCGTGTTGTGTACATCTTTTTTGGCAAGAAAAACTGTCGGTAAGCCGTCTCTGTAGTTGGAGATATGCATACAAACCGGGCCATGTCCATCTCATAGCTCAGTTGGTTTTGAATAAAGCACCAGCGAACTCTTCAGAAGATGGTGACGTCCATGATTAACTTGTGGCATTTTTGAAAAAAAGTAAAGCACCAATCACTTCTTCAGAAAACGGTGACGGTCATGATTAACAAACAAACAAACAAAAAGCACCATTCACTTTTCAGAAGGCAGTGACGCCCATAATTGAAACCTACCTTGTTCGTGACCCAACCCGACTTCACGACCTATGTCATTCTGGTCGGATCAGTGAAGTGTTAGATTATATCTTCCCTACCCCCCTACCCCTACATGGTTATCTAATTTCTGTCTGCTGTCTCAAATAAATGCCGAGGTTTTAACCAAGGTGTAACCCAACCTTATCCTCCCTGTCCGTGAGGTTAAGGTTGGGTTACATCTTGGTTAAAAGCAGTTTTTTTCGGAAGAGATATTAACGCCCACGGTGCCAGAAATAAAGGATATGTATACTTTTTAGTCTGACCTGCCTGTCGCTACAAAACGACAACAACAGCACTAACGACAAAATATCCACGTGCACCCGCGTTTCACAGAAAGGTGTGTAGACATTTTGCGCGTATATTGTCTGTTTATCTTTTCTTTTATGTCACCACTACGGATGCCATGACCACCTACACTTCTTACAGAGGTGTGTGTATATTTGACATTATTTGTCCGTCTGTATGTATCTCAGACTGTCATGAATATTGCTGAAGAAGCCTTGGATACCCATGTTTGTAAGAGAATGCATGACTTAAAAAATTCTGTCTCTCAGATTATCACCGTATGTCCAAATATTAGACAAGTATGTGAAAATAGATAATAGACCATTGACAAAAGGAAAGGTGTGCCTGAAACACATGATCATAAGATCAAATGACTAAGTACGCAATTTAAGAAAAAACAACTATATATATGAGCATCATGATGATGATGATGATGATAATAATAATGATGATACAAAATAACGAAGGAGAGAATGTGCAGAAGTGTAGGCCAATACAGTTCTTAATCAATGTATGAAAATAGATAAAAAGTAAATGATACGAATGAAAGTAACAAAGAAATAACATTAATTGACGATTTCTTCTTTCCCCGTTTACTTTATGTAATGGATGTCAAGTCGAGAGACCATGCTGTTTCTGAGTTCTTATTGCGTGGAGATAACCGAGTAAGGAGTACAGCCTCGTGCGTGTGCGTGTAGTTCATGGAAGCAAGAAATCTTCTCACTGCACTTGGTGTATGGGGGAAAAAGCTCCCAACACAGTTGGCGCCCGGGAAAGATGCCCGTGATTTTTAGTCGGCGTGACAGTGTATTTGGCGAGTTAACCGGCTTTCTTAGTGCAGCTGTCTGGCGCTTTTATTTCGTTCCTAAATGACTGTCCTCTGTACCCTTTGAGGTTCGCGTGAGAGGTTTGCCAATAGGATTTGTTTCGCGTGTCAGGCTTGTTGACAGTATGTGTGTGTGTGTGTGTGTGTGTGTGTGTGTGTGTGTGTGTGTGTGTGTGTGTGTGTGTGTGTGTGTGTGCTGTGCAAAAGTGCATATGCATATGTGTGTGTGTTAAATGAGAAACGTCCCGATCTATAGAGCGACAAGAAGTTGTTCCGACAGAGAAATGAGTGATTGTTCTGTACGCAGAGAAATGAGAGGTGGTTGTCTTTCCCACAAAAAATGTATACTTCCTACAAACGAGAACGTGACCTTCCAAAATGGAGATGCAAATTTGTAAACTACCTCCAAAAGACAGATGGAAACTTATCCTTATGAAGGAGAGACGAGGAACTTGTCCTTCAGAAAGAGAGAGGGGGAATTTGTCCGTCAAAAAGACAGACGAGGAACATGTCCTTCAAAAAGACAGACGAGAAACTTGTCCTTAAAAAAGACAGACGAGGAACCTGTCCTTAAAAAAGACAGACGAGGAACTTGTCCTTAAAAAACAGACGAGGAACTTGTCCTTCAAAAAGACAGACAAGGAACTTGTCCATCAGAAAGACAGACGGGGAACTTGTCCTTCAAAAAGACAGACAAGGAACTTGTCCTTCAAAAAGGCAGATGAGGAACTTTGTCCTTCAAAAAGACAGACGAGGAACTTTGTCCTTCAAAAAGACAGACGAGGAACTTGTCCTTCAAAAAGGCAGACGAGGAACTTGTCCTTCAAAAAGGTAGATGAGGAACTTTGTCCTTCAAAAAGACAGACGAGGAACTTGTCCTTCAAAAAGACAGACGAGGAACTTTGTCCTTCGGAAGGACAGACGAGGAACTTTGTCCTTCAGAGAGACAGACGAGGAATTTTGTCCTTCGGAAAGACAGACGAGGAACTTTGTCCTTCAGAAAGACAGACGAGGACCTTTGTCCTTCAGAAAGACAGACGGGGAACTTGTCCTTTAGAAAGACAGACGGGGAACTTGTCTTTCAGAAAGACAGACGGGGAACTTGTCCTTCAGAAAGACAGACGGGGAACTTGTCCTTCAAAAAGACAGACGAGGAACTTTGTCCTCCAGAAAGACAGACGGGGAATGTATCTTTCAAAAAAAAGACAGAAAAACCTGTCCTTTCTACTGACCAACGAGAACTCGTCTTTCCCAAATAGAGAGAACAAGTTCCCTTCGTGGAGAAAGACAAGATATGATCGTTATGATAGAAAGACAAGCACTTATCCTTCCTCCAGAAAGACGAGAAAATATCCTTCCAAAAGGGAGAGAACTTGTTCTTCCTATTGAGAGACTAGAACTTGTCTTCCCCATTCGAGAGAAGAACACGTCCCTTCCTAAAGAGAAATAACTTGTCCTTAACATTGATCGACGAGAACATTCCTTTTCCTTTCTGTCAAGAGACTGGATCTTGTCTATTCCATAGAAGATGAGAATTTGCTCATCATATAGGGAGACTGCGATTTTTTTGCTTTTCATGCATACAAACAAAAACGCGTTTCTTCCTGTAAAACGACGAAAACCTGTCCTTTCTGTGGAGAGACAAGAACTCAGGGACTTTATCCTTCGCGTCCTCTCTTATTCTGCCGCTGTTGTCCATGAAAAGTGGAAATAAACAAAAGAGAGGGAAAGCCATGCCACGCTGGAAGCAGGTCACTGGCGATGTTTCAGACAAAAAGCCTGTGAAGGCTTTCAAAACAGAATCAAAGGAAAGTTCATGACCCGTACACGATTGAGCGATCTGGGGAAAAGATGAGGGAAATTGATGTCAGCAGCATTGAATTTGCTGCTAATTTTGCTCTGCGTGGAAAAGGTTCCGACACAGGAACGAGGGAAACAAACCTGATTGATTGACCTTCTTGTTCTGTTGTGGGCTTACTGTTTTTTGTGTGTGAAAAACTGGGTAGGGATGCCTTCCTGATCGCTCCTTTTGGCTTATCAGTTGTTAAATGTGTCTGCTAGACAGTTGGTCGTATGGTGGGCGGGTTGTTCAATTACTAGTGACTTTTACTTATTCAGTTAGGCGCGCTTATTTGTTTACTCGATCGCTTGCTTCTTCGTTTATCTACTTAGCAAGTTTCCCCCCTGATTGGCCTTTTTACGTGGGCACGCTTACTTTCTCACTTGATTTTAAACTCCCATTCAACATGAGAACTATTTTTGCTTGTTCCGTGAGGCCTGCCTGGTCAGTGGTTTTGTGTAGGTGTTGATTTACAGGGTATGAAAGAACAGTGACTTAAAAAATAAGCCTTGACCTGCCTGTGTGTGTCCGGAGGTGGATCCAGGGGGATTGCCAGAGTTTGTGGACCCTACCCATCACCCCCCCCCTCCCCCTTAAATATTTATTGAAAAAAAAATAAAAAACACAAAGAAGGAAAGAGATATGTCAAGCTCTCTTTAAGTCATAACATTGTTTGAAGTTAACTTTAAGTCATGACGTTATTTGAAGTTAACTTCAACATTTCCAAAATAGATCTAAGAATTAGTCGCTCACTTTTTGGGCCTGATTTTACTTTATATATATATATATATATATATATATATATATAATTGTTCAGCATTATATATATATGTAATTTGACTCCTCTGCTTTTTCGGTTTTAAGAAGAATGCTATTCCAGAAAAGGCTGGTGTGCAATACCGTAGTATGTTGTTGAGTTTTTCAAAAAACCAACCAAAGGTGCCACTTATCCTTGGAATTCTTTGCATCTTCTTAAAACCGAAAAGGCAGATGAGTCAAATACCACTTTCCGCGGTCACTGAGGAGAAACAATCAGGTTTCGAAATATCGGTATCTGACCAGGAGTTATATGTTAGTGAGTTTCCTCTCTATTGGAGGTTGTCTCCCCCTTGGAGACTATAAGCTTGCTGAAGGCTCATTTGAGAAGCATTTATTTTATTTTTTTTTACCCATTCACCCACTCAAGCACATACTGTTAGTTAGGCAGAATTATCTACCACTGCAGATATGAATGCTTATCTCCCCCTATTTTTTCAGTGTAAGACATAAGAGTAAGTTTGTTTATAATTCAATATTTCTTGCAGTCATTGCAACACCAAGCTGCTCTGCTGTAAGTTGCTGGAATGGTGCTCGGTACTTATCCTTGGAATTTATTAGTTTGTTGTAAATTTAGTCCCTTGCGGATTCATTCCAAGAACTAGCCCTCAGCACTTGTGTCTTAAGAGGTTATCTTTTTATATTTTCTACTTTCACAAGAAAAGTAGCTTGTTTTGCTCTTTCATGATTTTCTTTTGCTTCTTAGGGGGCACCTTTGGTTTTTTTTTGTTGAAAACTCAACAAACATGCTACTGTAATTGCACACCAGCCTTTTCTGAATAGCATTCTTCTTAAAACCTCCCTATTGGAGGTTGTCTCCGCCTTGGAGACTATAAGCTTGCTGAAGGCTCATTTTGAGAAGCATTTATTTTATTTTATTTTTCACTAATCACCCACTCAAGCACTTACAGTTAGTTAGGCAGAATATCTACCACTGCAGATATGAGTGCTTATCTCCCCCCTATTTCTTCAATCTAAGACATAAGACAAGCTTTGTTTATAATTCAATATATATAAATATATATATATATATATATTTTGTTGTTGTTGTTTTTGGTGGTCGCATTACAACATGCATATTGGAAAACAGCATCAGTCGTGTCAGGGCTGGAAAACAAGCTTTTTGTGTCTTCCTGAAGGAAAATCTAAAACTCTTTTTAAAATTTTTTATTTTCCTTTCAAGGTTTTGTACATATAATTTCAACATTTCACAAATAAAAAGAAAGTAAGGAAAGTGTAACTAAACTCTGGACGGAATAAAGGAAAAATCAGAAAAAAAGAGCAACCTAAACAAATCGAAAACACGTGTATACACACGTAAAAGAATAATAATCTAGAAAGATGTATCATGGGAAACGTATTAGGTCAGGCAGCACCAAATTGCTCTACTTCGCTTCTTGGGATCACAACTTTTTTTTCGAGGGATTAGAAGGGAGACGGGGGAGGGGAGGGATCGTCCTATCAGGATACACGCTTCGCGCCGTCAACCAGACTCTTCTAGTCATCTTCTGTTCGTCGGTTTTGGAAAGAAAAATCAAACAAAATGAAAACAGAAAACAAATCATCTCACAAATGTGATCCACGCCTGGTTTCACAGTGAAGGCTTCAGCGCTGGTCCATCGTTTCTTTTTGTCTCTGCAGAATTCACTGGCCTGTCTGGCCGTTCGCACTTTTTAAAACCATGATTGACCAGACTTGATTGTTTCTTATCTCTATTGGGAAAAAACGTCTTGTGCATCAGCCGTGTGTTCCAGCGTGCTTGCATGTTCCACATGTTTTACGGAAACACCTTGGTTTGTGTCATGTAAGTGCACGTGCATTCACGGAACAAAACGAACATGAACATGCTTCCCAATTTTGACTGTCTCCCTGTCTTTACTCACTCAGTCATTCGTTTCATCATTCACACAGCCATTGACTCACTAAATCACTCACCCCCTTGGTCATTCACTCATTTATTCAGTCACCCACACACTTACTCAGTCCTCACTGACTCGCTCATTTACTCACTTACTCATTCACCCACCCAGGTTTTTACTCACTCATTGATTTGCTCACCCACTCTCTCACTTACTCAGTCCCTCATCCTATGACTTTAGTCGTTCGCTGTTTCATTAGCAGGACCTCTAGGTCATCAAAGATGCTTGTTTTGTAACTCACCTGCGATTCTTTGATAGCCACTCGTTCGTTCTTCATTCAAACGTCTATGTACTTGCGGCGATTTTAGACAAGAAAAGTGAATGGCTTGCGTGCGTACTCGCGTGCATGCTTGTGTGTGTGTGTGTGTGTGTGTGTGTGTGTGTGTTGTGTGTGTGTGTTTCTTTTACGTTGCATGTATGTGTCTATGTGCGTGCGCGCGCATATGTGTGTGTGCGCGTGCGTGCGTGCGTGCGTGCGTGCGTGCGTGCGTGCGTGCGTGTGTGTGTGTGTGTGTGTGTGTGTGTGGTTTTTCTTTAACGTTGTTCGCCATTAACCAAATTCTGTTCAAAGAAAAGAACAGCGAATTGGTATATAAAATGTTGATGATCTCCCGGAGAATTCAGTCATGAGCAGTACGGTATGATAAGTACAACATCCATCCAATCAGCCTTCGACACTTACAGACTTGTTTACAAACTGGAGTAAATATGGGAGTCGTGGGCAGTGTTTTAGTTGTGTGCAATGTAGCCTTTTTATGTCGCTCTGTTTTAAAAATGCCTGTCCCTGCCATACCCGCCGTAACTCGGGTATCCTCACCTTTTGGAAATCACATGCTAGTCTTCCCACCCCACGTCTCTACCTCGCTCTCTGTCTCTCTCTCTCTCTCTCTCTCTCTCTCCTCTCTCTTCTCTCTCTCTCTCCTCCAGCCTTCATTTTCACTTGTCTTCTGTATTTCTGCTTCGTGATTTCATTCCTCTTTGTGTTCGTTCCGCAGTCTCCGAACTTTCTTTCATAGTATTGATCTAACGTAGTAGAAAGAAACTCGTGAGAGCGTGGCAGCAGAGAGTCCTCAGAAGAGAACCCCCCTTTCATGCAAGTGTTTCGGCCCTTATTCCTGACACTCTAGGGGGTTGGGCCACACCCGTTCATGACTCCGGATGTCCCTCTGCTGCCCCTTTTTTTTTTTTTCCCCATCTTGGGACGAGCCATGGCTGGATTCGAACCCATGACCTCTGGACATGCTCATTTTCTACTTAATGACTCGCGCTTTAACCACGGAGCCACAGGGACCCTATATTTGTGGGGAAATTAACCCTTTAAATGAATTCACTTTTGTTCCTCCTTGACCAGATCCAGCTTGAACACCTCTCTGCCGCTTCTGCCATTGCTTTCGGGGCTCTGGTTTTTTCCTTCCCTGCAACTGAGAGCTGTTTCATGAGGCTGTATGCAACGTTCCTACAAATCCCCTAGCTCCAATTTCTGCAGTGAGGACTTTGACCTGATTGCCTTCTCTTCCTCGGGCTGTTTGCCAGATCAGCATACTTTTCATCTTGTAGATTTGAGCTGCCTCCATTCTGTTCTCATATGGCACTGTGAGCTCGATCATGATCAGCTGTTTGGGTTGACTTAGAGTGGACTACTATGTCTGGTCTCATGCCACTCTTGCTGATGATCTCTGGGGACCTCTTCCATTCGGGTAGGTCTGCAGTGCACTCCCAGTCATCTGCCCCCCAGCAGACTCTGCCTGCATGTTTCGAGTGGCACTGTTGTTTTTGGCCATGATTTGCTGCCTCCTGCCGTGAAGAATGTTGGGGGTGCTTTTGGAGTCTGATTCTCCATTTTGTGGTGTTGGTACAGCCCAGACTACTTGTACAATTTTTGAGCACTTGGTTGTGCCTCCATGTGTCCTTCCTTGAGCAGGGCTACTTTACATGAGCTTAGAACATGCTCCACTGTTTGTTTTTCAGGGCAGAGGGGGCATGCAGGATCGTCTTTTTTCCCCCCACTTCACCGGGTTTGCATTGAGGGAAGGTCATATGCAGATCTGAGAATAAAGCTGATCCTGAGGGGGGCCAAAGTGCCAAAGCATTCCAAGTTAGACTTCTTTGGAGTGCATTCTCCCACGTTGTCCATTGCCCTTGCGGGCTCTGCGGGACTGCTTTTTGGAGTCTTTTTTGGTCTTCTTCTTTTTTTCATCTCCTAAATCATCATGTCTCTTTTGCTTTTCCTTTGGCCTTTGACCACCATTCAGTTTGGTCACCCCCATCCTTGTCTGTTGGTCTGTGTGTTTCCGTTATTTCTCTGATCTTGAGACTTTCTTTTGCAGAATCCATCGCCTCTTGAACTTTCCTTTTTCTGCCTGTCTTTAGCTGGGGCTTGATTGCTTCTATCCCCCTTTGTCTCCTGAATCCTCCAGCATGCTTTGAAGTCTGATCTTCCCTGCTTTGTATTCCTCCAGGATGGATTTCATGGTAGTTGAGCTTGCTTGGCGACAGTCCCAGCGCGATGTCAGTCAGACAGGGTGGGACACCAACCCCATTTCCTTGTAAAACTTGTTGTTTTTGGCTTCCATTGCCTCCACTGTGCTTGGGCAGATGTCGTAAAACATCAGAGGCCATAGGAGTTTTGGGTATCAGCATGAACTGCAGACACCAGCCCTTGTATTTGCCAGGGAGCCCACACTGGTCAATGGCCCTCCAAGCCTTCTTCCGCCATCTGCTTGGTTTCTTTTGCTCTTTGTGTGTCTTTCAGCGTATCATCAACCATCTTCCAAGGCTCTTGACGGTTCTTCTGTGACTGTTGGAATGGCCTGGTTGGCAACACTGAAGACCACAATTCGGCCACTTTTCCCTTTTCCTCAGTGAGAGACTCCGTGTTTTTCTTTGGCTTGAACTTCATTCGGGATGAGGCAACTATGTCGTCCACCTCTCCAGCACATGACTTGTCTCGTCTTCTCTGGATGAAATCACTGTAGTGCATCCATGAAGGCCTTGAGAGGAGGCAATCTTGTATCCATCGCCAAGGTCTGTTTGTCTCGCGTTGTTTTGTTTGCTTTCAAATGATTCCATTGCCAGCACAAACAGTATCGGGGAAATTGCACAGCCATTGCAATCCCCATTTCCCAAGTTGATCCAATCAGTGTGTACTCCTTGGTAAGAACCGCATTGGGAGAAGCCATTGAATTTACTTTTTGAGCATGTCGCGGATGTTCTTTGGCACTGGTACATCTCAAGACCCAACTGAAATCATCCATGGGCACAGATCCATAGCATTTGCCAGATCAAGCCACACTACTCCAGGTCCCTTTTTTCTTTTTTTGCTTTTTGATTGCGTCCCAATCATTGTGGCGTGTTCTACACAGCCAGCCACGCCTGGGATGCCACCTTTCTGGATGACACATCCAAGTACTTGTTTTCCATCAGTACTTGGTCAGCCTTGCTGCCATGACAAGAAGAAAATTTTCCCTTCGACGTTCAGTAAATATTGCCTAAAACTGGCTGATGTCACTTGAGTTTTGCTCTTTGGGGATGTACACACCATCTGCCGTCATCCACTGGCCGCTGATCTTCTGGTTCTCCAAGCCGATCGCAGCAGCCTGTGGAGCCACTCCGCACCTTGGGACATTTTTGTAAAGCGGTAAGGATTCCGTTTGGCCCTGGTGATGATTTGGCTCTGGCTTTGTCGACCACCTTCTTGATTTCCCCCAAACGTTGGAGGCTTGCCATTGAACTGTCCTCAGGGTGGTTGGCCACACCAGACCTTGAATGTCGAGTGGTGTTTTGCTCTGTGAGTCAGAGTATGTTTTCCTCAGATGCTGCTCAAGAACTCCTTTGTCCACACTTAGGGTTCCAGATTTTGGCTGCTCAAACAGTTTTCTGGCAAACTGGAAGGGTCTCTGAAGAAGCGCTCTTGTGTCTTCTTCTTTTTGCTCTTCCTCTGCTCGCAGATTCCGCTTTGCTGGGGCGCTGTGTTTTTCTTTCAGGTCTTCCCACAGTTTTTTTCCCAAACCTTGTATTTCAGCTGGCAGTGCGGTCTTCATTTGCTTCTTGAGGTTTCTTTTTGGGCTCTGATCTTGTCCATCTTTTTTTTGGCGTCTGGATTTCTTTGAGTGTTTTTCTTTGGGTAGTTTTACTCATAGGCGTCTCTAAAATGTGGCATACACAATGTCCCCATATGTGGCTAGTTTGTGTTCCAGGTGCTTTTCCCTATCAGTGCATCGAGTCTTTGGACGATTTTTGCATCCAGTTTCTCCCAATCTTCAGTTTCGTTTGCTCGTGGCAGGTTGAGTTCAGGCGCCTGGCATCGAGGGCCTGTGCAAATTCCTCATCCGAACCAACAGCGTGGATGTCCTTGCACGTGGTTTAAATCCTGGCCTTGGTCTTCCGACGTCTTATCTGCTGATGCAGTGCGGCCCGCTCATTCAGATGAGTCTTTACACATCCCATCTTTGTTTCTGTGGATCTTCATGCCACGGGGGGTAGCGAAACGTTTCCCCAGACACATGGATATTCCCTTTGGTCCATGTTCATAGTCCGTTTGGGATTTGCAGTCGGATTGGTTGAGCACCCATGGATCATCATTCTCTCCCCCTTTCGGTGAATCCTGGAGCATCTTTTCCTTTTGTTTCTAGTAGCCACATGTTAAGGCAAGTGGGGAGCCACCCACAGAGCCCTTGGTTCTGGGGCTTTCCCAGTGTCCTCCGGTCTTTCCCGGACGTCCTCCGGGCCATTCCCGGAAGTCAATGGTTACCCATGCATCAGTAGAAAGAAACTCGTGGAGAGCGTGGCAGCAGAGAGTCTCAGAAGAGAACCCCCTTCATGCAAGTGTTTTTGGCCCTTATCTCCTGACACCTAGGGGGGTTGGGCCACACCCGGTTCATGACTCCGGATGTCCCCCTGCTGCCCCTTTTTTTTTTTTTTTTCCCCATCTTGGGACGAGCCATGGCTGGGATTCGAACCCATGACCCTCGGACATGCTCATTTTCTACTTAATGACTCGCGCTTTAACCACTGAGCCACAGGGACCCTGATATTTGAGGGAAATTAAGCCTTATGAAGTTCACTTTTGTTCCTCCTTGACCGATCCAGCTTGAACCCTCTCGCGCTTTTGCATTGCTTTCAGGCTCTGGTTTTTTTCCTTCCCTGCAACTGAGAGCTGTTCGGTACAGGGGGATTTTTCCTACGGAGTTAACATTAGTTCTGACCCAATTTTCCCCTGCCAGTCCTTTGAATGAGACTATAAACCGAGGTTCCGTGTGTGAACGCACGCAAAACATCTTTCGCCGTTTCTATCAGAACCTGGCGACAAAGGCCGTGAGAGTGCACACCCATCCGCGCTGAACACTAGATATGCATTCAGCAGTTTTCTATCTGTCCCCTTTTCGGCTTCTTATGTTGTTTAGTGCTGATTCCTTTGTTGTTACATCCCAACATGTCTAGATAGCATTATTAAAGTGAGGGGAGGAGGTGGGTAGGTATCCAGGGTAATTGCTGGGACTCTCACCACATTTTATCTCCCTTCATGACGTTCCGACCTCAGCTACCATGCAGTTATGTAGATAATGATGTATATAATTTTTTTATGTTTTTCTTTCTTTTTTTCTTTCTGCATACCAGGCTGATACTCCTAAGGGCGCTGCCTGTATAGACAGGTAGTGGAGTTTTGTGTGTTGACCGTTTTTTTTTTATCCCGCCATTAAGGCAGCCATACTCGACTTCGGGGAAGGTGCGTGCTATGTGTAACGTGTCTTCCATACCAACGGCCAAACTGGCCTTCTCTTCCGAAAGTTGGTGATAAGGGTTTTACGTGTGTGCAAGATGTTTTGCGGGGCGTTCACACACGGAACCTCGGTTTTTAGTCTCATTCGAAGGACTGCATGGGAAAATTGGTCAGAACTAATGTTAACTCCGTAGGAAAAAATCCCCTGTACCGAAACGGCTCGGGAGATTCGAACCCGCAACCCTTGGATTACGAGTCCGGGGTCTACCAACGGAGCTTTCCAGCGCCCTCACCGATAATACCCTGCAGTTACGTAGATTAGATGTTATATATATGTTTTTCCCCTTTGGTTATTTTCTTTTCCTCGTGTTGTGTCTCTAGTGATGACAGCCAGGGAAGGGGCCTGGCGTGTGTGGCGGTGGGACACTGAAACTGACAGCCACAGTCCACAGCTGTCTGGGCCCGGGGGAGTGTGCATAGACGAGAGTCCTTACCAAACAGATGTCCTTAACAAAAGAAGCATGACATGGATGGGACGGGGTGAAAGAGAGGAATGGATTGGGGGGCGAGGGGGGAGGGGGGGGGGGGGGGAAAGGTTTCGGAAATAGCTTCTGGTGCCATGTCTTTGCCTATCTTGAATACGACGGTCGTGACCGACTCAACTGAAGGTCACTCCGCTAAAACGGATTCAGATCATCATCTGATGAACCACTATAACACAATAATCAAACCAGCTCGTGAGCTGCTTCTGGCAGTTCAAAGCCTGAAGCTTCTCAAAAAAGGATTATTCTGATAAGGGAAAAAAAGTGGGAATGTTTTTTTTAATCAGCCTAAGCCGAATACAGAGAAACATAGAACAGGTCAAAGCAACACATTGAATACACGTCACAAAACAGACAGTGACTGTGACATGTCTTTGAGCAGCATAAACCATGCTTCAAACCGCACTCTCCAGATGGTTTCACGTGCAGAAAGGCCCTGCAAGTCACACTGAGGATGTCCCCGTGCAGAAAGGCCCGGCAAAGTCAGCACTGAGGACATGGCCAAGGCGGGAGAGGAGCCAGGCACCACTCGGACCCAGAGAAAAGAAGCAGGGTTGGAGAGGACAACAGCTTTCAAATCAGCATCCACAATCACCCCTGAGGCAAACGTCACTGACACTCCCGTGAGCTGCCGAGGGAGGTGGCAGACCTCTCGAGAGACGCACGGATTGAGAGGTCAGTGTCAGACTGCGCAGTCAACCTTCCAGCCCTTGGGTGACGGCGGTTCAGCCTGTGTCACCGGGGAACGGCTCCTGCAGAATGGGGGCGGTCGGGGATGGCGCGCTGCCTGACTACATTAACGTGGCCTGGGCGTCCATGCTTTTGCTTTGGCATAGTGGGCACCCCTCTCGGCCTAGGCTGCGAGGACTCTTTTCAGGGACTCGTGTAGCGCTCCGCGACGTCCTCCTGCTCCCTCTTTAAGGCGGGCCCCACGCTGCACTGGCCACCCGAGCATGAAGAAAGCCGCCTGGTGGCCCTTTAAAACCGCCTCTTGGTGAAGAAGAGGAGAAGAATACCTACGCGCACAGGCGGCCGACACCGCAAAGTGGACACAAGTTCACAAGGAACCCAAACGAGAGCGCTGGACACATGTTCAGCTGTCGAAAGAAGAGGACCCAGACTCCAACGTGGGGCGACAATCAGACTAAGGTACGACAGCCCCCGGCCGGGACCAAACCCCCCGACTCCTGCCAACGACTAGACCTGCCACCCAAAATACACAGACATTCGTCCGTGGGATACCGTATCCACAAGGGCCTGTGGCCGATAAGACTTAACTCAGCTCCACGCGCGACCCCCCCCAGGCTCTCATCTGGAACCACAGAAAAGAGAGAAGACAGAAGAGGGACGACCCCAAAAACCACTAAAGCTGAGACACAGGCTGAGCTAAAGAAGAAGGAAACCCACAGACAGAGGCAGAAAGGACACCAGAGTCACGTTCCCCCCGGAGAAATGTCGTTAACGCCCACATCCCGTGGAGGTCGAAGAGCCTGATCATGATGGGCATGTTTGATCGCCAGATCGGGCTGAAGAGTCATACGAATGGGTAATTATTACGGAAATATGAAGTTATAAACCATGATAATTTTTCTTTTGTTTCTTGTAAAACTTGTAAGGAGCTGTTTTCACGATAACAAAAAAAACACAGTTTG
>CM031595.1:158856475-158858975 GCA_018398815.1 Conus ventricosus
ACTACTACTACTACTACTACTACTGCTACTATTAGTGATGATGATGAGATGATGTTGTTGATTATGATGATGATGATGATGATGATGGTGATGAAGAAGATGATGACAACAATAACAACACTCACAGCAATAACCAAAATGATGATGATGATGATGATGATGATGATGATGATGAGATGATGATGATGATGATGATGATGATGATAAAAACGAAAAGAAAGAACTATTTAAATAAAAATGACATGACAAATCCACGCAAAACACCGCACGTCCTTAACAGTTAGGTACGAGCCCAAGAAAGATCACCACACACCAGGAACAGAAGAAAGGCCCCGGTCACACACTTCCTCCATCGTCCTGTCAATGCTGGAACGACAGAATCAAACTGCAGTGTGGTCACACACTTCCTCCATCGTCCTGTCAATGCTGGAACGACAGAATCAAACTGCAGTGTCGCCACTGCCGCCGACGACTGAGAACAGTTCCATGGGAGGATTATGATGTATGTGGTAGAGTTCACACCAATGACAAATTTGATGGAGAGAGAGAGACAGTTCACAACAATACGTTTGTTGGAGAGAGAAGGGGATGTGGTGATTTAGGGAAGGAAGGGGGGGGGGGGGGGGGGGGGGGGGAGGAGTGGTAGTGTGTGTGGACATTGGCTACAACATCCCACGAATTGAAATCTCATTTTCGGAAGAGATGGGTGAAGAGGGGGGAGGGGGGGAAGGAGAATTGAGTTAGATGGCACTGTGTCATGTTCATAGATGTCTCATTTCCGCTGTTTGCCTGGAACCTGTTAGATAAATATGGTGTTTACTGTTTGTAGGGTTTTTAAAAAAGTTTTTTTTACGTTTCGTTATGTAAGAGGGAAGGGGGTTCATCTGTTAATGTGGTATAGTGAATTGTTAATCAGTGTGTACGCTATGGTGTTTTCTGTCTGTCTGTCTATCTATCTGTCTGTCTCTCACGCTCTCTTTTATTTGCTTGCTCGCTCTTTCGGTCGCCTTTAGCAACCTACAAAATACACACACACACGGCACACCCTGCGCGAGCACGCCCACGCCACACACACACACACACCACACACACACACACACACACACACACACACACACACACACACACACACACACACACACACACACACACTGAGGTCTCATACCATGCACATCACAAGCCAGTACAAATATGTCAGGGTCATTCTCCATAAAAATGGAAACTGCCGCAGAGCGCTAGAGCATCTTAGAAAGCAAACAAACAAAGCACAGCGCCCGCTGATAAGGACTTGTAACAGTCAGTCAGTCAGTCAGTCATTCCCCTGACCGCTGGGGTCGTTGGGGGACGTGATGAGGCAGCCGCCGTTTCTCTCCAAGCTCTTCTGTTGGTGGCTGTCGCGAGGAGATCCGGCATGGTCATTTTGGTCCAGTCCTTTATATTGTCGGACCAGCTCTTTCTCTACCAACTTCGTCTGCGCCCTCCTTCAACGGTACCTTGAAGGATGGTTTTAGAGAGGGTGTTGTGACGAATGACGTGGCCAAACCATGCCATCTTCCGTCGTTTGACGGTTGCCAGAAGTGGTTCGTGGGGCCCAACTAGGTTAGTGACCAGGTTCCGCACATAATCGTTGGTCTTGTGTTCTTTGTAACAGTACTGAGGGTGAAACCAAATGTGATGACTTAACGATGATAATACGCTAATCGCACTAACATTACTTACCGTGCTGAGATAAGGACTTGTAACAGTACTGAGGGTGAAAACCAGATGTGATGACTTGACAATAATAATACTGCTGATCGCACTAATATCAACTGACCGTATTGGAGTAAGGACTTGTAACAGTACTGAGGGTGAAACCAGATGTGATGACTTAACGATAATAATACTGCTGATCGCACTATTATCAACTGACCGTGCTGAGGTTGGTACCTTTATGTGGATCACGAGATGAGCCGCGCCTGTAGTTCCATCCTTTTCCGGCAGAGGCTAACCCAAGAGTTCCCTCACGAAAACAGAAAACAAGCAAACTTCTGAAAGTTCAAGGCTAAAACAAAGGAACAAAGAACCTCCGAGCATTGAGCAACGCGTGGTCGTTTCCCCTCAGCCAACAAACAATAATACGCTAGAAGCTGAGTCGTGCATGGAAAATACAGGCAGCACTTCCCCTACCTCAGCCAGACATATATAGAGGCATGCTTCAATGTAATGAAACAGCCAACAGTCTCTGGCTAGAATGTATCCAGAATTGTTCTACATGAACTGTGGGGAAAAAAAAAGAAATTAATAGTCGACCCTCAGTATGTGGAGAACTTTTCTTTCTTTCTTTCTGCGTACGCAGGCTGATACTCCAAAGGACACTGCCTGTATAGACAGGCAGTGGAGTTTTGTGTGTATGACCGTTTTGTTTTTATCCCGCCATTAAGGCAGCCATACCCCATCTTCGGGGAAGGTGCATGCTATGTGTAACGTGTCATCCATACCAACGGCCAAACCGGCCTTC
>CM031595.1:158863975-158868975 GCA_018398815.1 Conus ventricosus
ACCTCATCAGCCACCCAAGCAAATTATGCTGAAAGTAATCTAAATGACTGAACCCACAAGCAGAAAAGATCACGCTGAAGAACAGGCGGGGTTCAGCCAGGACGAAGTACATAGACAATATTCACCTAAGAATACTGTGTGAGAAGTACAACCAAAACCAACAACATCTGTACCACGTATTCATAGACTTCAGAAGGCCTTCGACCGAGTGGGCATGAAGCATTATGGGCAACATGAAACTCTCCAACATCAATGCCAACCTCATTGGAACTATTGAAAGCCTCTACAATAAAGCCACCACGCCGTTTTCTTCGTAACAACATAGCGAGTGGTTCCGAACTACCGTTGGGTGCGACAGGGCTGTCTACTCCCCCACACTTTTCAATGTCTTCCTTGAGAGAATTATGACCGATGCGCTAGAAGACCATGAAGGAACTGTAACCATTGGAGGGAGAATCATCACCAACCTCCGTTTTGCCGACGACATAGATGGACTAGCTGGAAACGAACAAGAGCTAGTGCACCTGATCAACAGACTCAACAACACCTCTGCTGATTATGGCATGGAATAAGTGCGAAAAGACAAAGGTCATGACTAACAACCCAATCGGCTTTACCAAGACATAACCATCAACAGCAAAAAGCTTGAACCAGTCAACACATTTAAGTACTTGGGGCAACAATCTCAGATGAAGGATCAAGACCTGAATATTCTCAAGAGTCGCTCAGACCACAGCTTTACGCTATCTAAGCTAACGCCTCTTTGGAGACTAAAAACACTCCATCAGACTCAAGATTAGACTGAGCGAATCCTTTGCCATGGCGAATTCATGTATACTGCTTGTGAGTCATGTCGTTGAAATCATACCTTGTGAAAAGATCAAATGGTAAATGGGTGCTTTAGGTACGATATTTGGTCCAGTTTATTGTGTGTAGTTCTTCTCAGTTAAGTGGTGTTAAGCTTGGCATGTGAATGAGTTTGAGTCTAATTGTTGAAATGTCGATTCTTACTTCGTGTGACGATCTGTCTAGAATCTGGCAAAGGTATTGCGGACACATCACACATAAACAGGCGTCTTGCCAAGCGACATCAGCAGCACAGTACCAGGACACAGCAAATCACAAACAAAAGATGAGAACACATCACATCACAGCCTCGCGAGACACATTGCGAGCAGACCAGATGAAGATGTGCCCACTCTTCAGGCCCCCCACGACCACGTCAACACAACAATTTTCAGCTTATATATATTAAAAAAAAACTTGCATTGAAGGAGGTACAAAGGAATACGCGAGTGCGCGCCAGCGTGCGCATGTGTTGCGCGTGCACACACACACACACACACACACACACACACACACACACACACACACACACACACACACACACACACACACACACACACAACAACACACACACACCACACACACACACACCACAACACACACACACACCACACACACACACACACACACACACACACACACACACACACACACACACACACACACAGAGTACACAAAATGATATAAATGTAGACAATAGCTAATCACCTTTCCATCAGAGAAAGTGTGTGTGGAAAACATTGTGTGCAACACTCTCGCTTGATATCACCTCAGTGCACAGAAATAACAGCAGGAAAAGCTATCACAGACTAGGAATGATGAAAAAAAACGTATCTGAATGTAGTAAAAAGCAAGAAAAAAAAAGTGGCATATGTCTGACCGCTCTCGTCTCGATCTGTAGCCTGGCTGGCTGTTTGACACACCAACAGTTAAGCTTTTTTTCTGGACCCTCAAAGATGTTCACAGCACCATGCCAAGTGACGTATCATGTTCAGGCGAGTTGAAAGGGGAGACGACCCAGGGGGCCAGGGCGGAAACAGGCTGGGACTGTCTGCCCCAGGGAAATGTCGATGGTAAGCCTGATGGTGTTTGTGTGTGGACTTCAGCTTCATTTGTGGTTATGTGGTTGATGTTGTGTGTAGTTTTTGTGTTTGTTTAGTGTAGTTTTTTCAGTTGTTTAGTGGTTTCGGCTGTTTTGGTGGAGTTTGCAGTCTAATGTGTTGAAAGGTCGATATCTTTCTTTCTTGTGTGCGTATCTGTCTGTGAAGAAGTTTGCCTGAGCAAGAGCGATTGCATGCACACACACGCACACATACAAGCGAGCGCGCATGCAAGCGGACAGACAGACAGACAGACAGACAGACAGACAGACACACACACACACACACACAACACACACACACACACACACACACACACACACACACACACACACACGTAGGCGCGCACATACAAATGCGCGCGCGCGCACACACACACGCACGCACGCACGCACGCATGCACGCACACACACACACACACACACACACACACACACTACACACGCACATGATTCTGCTTTGAGATTCCACCAAGGGTTTAACGGAAAAAGCTACATAAATGTTGACCAGTGCATACCAACAAGCTCCCGTTCAAAATGTGGGAAGGATAAAAACTCATGATTCAAATACTCTCCCCTTTATTTCAGTTCTAGTTGCATAGGAAGAGATGAAAGGGAGGACACCAAGACTTAAAATGAAGGAAACGGTAGTAAATTACAATACACTGCAAGGAAAAGTGGTGGTAAACGTCTGAACGCCCGTCGTCTTAATTTACAGCCTAGCAGGCGGATTGGCACTAACGGCGAAGCTTTTAAACTGAACTCTTTCGGGTGTTTATGGCGCCATGTCAAGTGACGTATCATGTTCACGGTGAGTTGAAAAGGGAGACGACCCGGGGCATGGCGGGTCACCCCGGAACTGTCTGCCCCAGGAAATGTCCAGATGTTAGACCTGGCTTCCCTGGTCACCCTGGATGGTGGTTTGGTGTTGGGACTTCCTTCATTGCTGGATCATGTGGTGCCTACGACGTTTCTGAGTTAGGTTTGACTGTTCTTTTTTAGGTCTTTTTTATTGGCGGGGGCGGGAATGATATAATTTTTTTTTATCGCCATATTCATGTGTGTTGGGACAGTAGATTGGTGAGGGGTTTGCACCGTGATATATTGAAATGTGTCTGTCTGTCCGTCTTCCTTTCTGTCTGTCTGTCTGTCTGTCGTCTTCGTCTCTATACATACATACATACATACATGCATACACACAAACAGTATCTCTCTCATACATACATACATACGTACTTGTGTGTCTGTCTGTGTTTGTCTGTCTGACGTCTGTCAGTCTGTCCGTTTCTTTTCTCTCTGTGTGTGCCTCTGTCTTTGTCTCTTGTGTGCACATTTTTCTGCGAACTTGTAAGCGTGAGCAACAGCGACTGCATGCATATACATAATATATGTATTTATATTGTTTTTCGTGGAAAGACTTCATCGAAGAAGGTACAAATGAACACATGAGCACACATACACACATACATAAAGCACACTTTCGCGCCCGTGCGCGCGCGCACACACATACACTCACACACACACACACACACACACGCACGCACGCACGCACGCACGCACACACACACACACGCACGCACACGCAACCACACACCACCACACACACACCACCACACACCACACACCACACACACACACACACACACCCACACACTTTTGCTGTTAGATCCCGCTAGGAGCGGAAAAGAAAACGTTGCAAACATGTTGACCATTTCATATCATCTTACCTTAGAAAAGTTGTGGGGGGGAAAAAAAAATAAATCAGAGACTTCACCTTTATGTAGTTTTAGCGCACAGGAAGGAAGGGAAGATAGGGAAGACACTACAGACTGAAATGAAACACACTGACAGGAAAGACGGTGGTACACGTCTGAACGACCGTTCGTACTATTTTACAGCCTGGCTGGCCGTTTGAGTCTAAAGGCAATGCTTTAAACTGACTCACTCGGGTGTATACAGTCCTTCGAATGAGACTTATAACCGAGGTTCCGTGTTTGATACGCACGCATAACCTTGTCAACACGTCAAATCCATCACCAACTTTCGGAAGAGAAGGCAGTTTGGCCGTTGGTATGGATGACACGTTACACATAGCATGCACCTGGTGAGAAATGAAAAGAATGAAGGAAGTAAGGAAAATGAGTGATCGATATTTAACGATACCGACTGGATGACACGGGAAACGACTGAATGAAGCGCCGGCTGGCAGCTCTTCAGTCGGCACTACCCAGGTAGGCAGCCCGTTGTGTAAACGAGTGTTGATTGTAAAGCGCTTAGAGCTTGGTCTCTAGCCGAGAATAGGCGCTATATAAGTATTCATTATTATTATTATACGGCTGCATGTCAAGTGACGTATCATGTTCAGAGCGAGTTGAAAGGGGAGACGACGCTGGAAGCAGGGCGGAAGCAGGCTGGAACTGTCTGCCCGGGGAAATGTCCGCCTGTCAGTCCTGGCTTCTCTGGGAAGCTTGGATGGGGGCTGTGTGTTGGGGCTTCCTTCATTCATTGCTGGATCATGTTGTACACACAATGTTTCTGGGTTCTTATTTTGTTTCTGTTTTGTTATCTGGTTTGGTTTTCTTCCCCCCCCCCCCCCCCCATATTCATGTGGGTTGGTATGTTGTGGAGTTTGCAGAGTGTTGTATGAAAGTGTGTGTGTGTGTGTGTGTGTGTGTGTGTGTGTGTGTGTGTGTGTGTGTGTGTGTGTGTGTGGCGCGCGCGCGCGTGCGCGCGCGTTTATTTGCGGATATGTATGCGTGAATAAACACGATGGCACACTCAAAAATACATGTGTACCTGCACACACTTGTATGCACCCCACACACACACACACACACACACACACACAACACACACACACACACACACACACACACACACACACACACACACACACACACACACACACTTTCACCGTCTAACATCACTTTCGTCAAAGGATTTGTTTTATAGAAAACCACTGTGAACAAACATGCAATTGCAAATGCGCGCGCGCGGACACACACACACACACACACACACACACACACACACACACACACACACACACACACAC
>CM031595.1:158878975-158891475 GCA_018398815.1 Conus ventricosus
GATTCACACTGCCTCGGTTTCTCCGCGCTTGCCGACATTCGTGTGACGCCCACGTGCAACTCGCCCAAAACACTTTTTTTGCCACTGGGGCCGAGACTGAACGTAGCTCATCTGTTTCTTTGTCTCAAATGGTGAGTTTGAAGTCATGCCGACTGGAAAACGGTATCAGTTGTCATTCGACCAGGCGAAGTGGTCCGAAAACAATGCCGCGACTGTCTATGCAAGAACGCGAGCGAGCCATTGGAATGTTGATGGTCGGTATGTCATCGAGAGAGACAGCCAGACAACTGAACTGCAGTCACTCTACAATTGTAAGGCTATCACAATGTTTGGCAGCGACTGGTTCCACCACTGATCGGCGCCGAACGGGCCAACCTCGTGTTACCACACCAGCGCAGGATCGATACATTCGACAGCTTCATCTTCATAATCGATTCCTTACAGCAGCAGAAACATGTCGCCAGGTGGTTGGTCGACGGGGTCCAGTGTCTGGACAAACCGTTCGACGTCGATTGCAAGAATCAGGGCTCAATGCAAGACGCCCTCATGTTGGCCCAGTCCTCACCCGTAGACACCGTCAGCAACGCCTGCAGTGGGCCAACCAGCATCTGCCATGGACACGACGTCAGTGGAGAGCTGTGCTGTTCTCTGACGAAAGTCGCTTCGCGTTATCTCATGCTGACGGGGAGAATGAGAGTCTGGAGGCGTGTCTGGGAACGCTACGCCAACTGCTGCGTGTTTGAAGCCGATAGATGGGGAGGGGGCAGTCTGATGGTTTGGGGGCATTCAGTCATGACTACCGGACACCTCTGTACTTTTTTGACAACCATGTGAATGCCAACACGTACCAGCAGGTGCTGCAGAACCACGTCGTCCCACTGTTTGGCCAGCACCCGGAGCTGCAGTTCTTCCAGCATGATAATGCACGACCCCACACCGCAAGAGCCACCGCTGCGTTTCTCCAGGCGAACAACATTGCCGTGTTGCCCTGGCCATCTCTGTCCCCTGACATGGCTCCCATTGAACACGTCTGGGATGAGCTGGGGCGTCTTGTGGCCCGTGGAAGACGTCCACAGACTCTCGATCATTTGAGGCGCGCACTGACCGAGGAGTGGGATGGTCTGCCACAGGCGTTCTTGCACAACCTTGTCTACTCCATGAGGAGGCGCTGCCAAGCATGCATCGGGGCAAATGGCGGACACACTCGGTATTAGAGCTCGCGGACGGACATGCTCGTCGTGGTGTACTTTTTGACAGGGACCCTAGTGAAGTCAACAGCTAATTTCAGATGAATTCGGCCATTCTTGTCAAGAACAGACATTTTGTTTAATTGAAAAATGGATGCATAATCAAATATGCTTACTTTCATTAAATAATTCTGTGCTACCAACGTTGTCTGGGTCTTTTGGCAAGCGGTGCGTTTTTAATGTTGTTCAGTATATAATGTAATCATACCTTGTGCATTTCTCAACTTTGCAAAATTGATGGAAAATGGATGCAAAACATTTAGAAAAAAAGAATAAAGTAATCTACGTAATGATCGCCGTTGGTCAGGTTTTGCACACAGGGTCTACAGTCTGCTGACCAATGGTCAGTTTCTGCACACAGGGTCTACAGTCAGTTTCTTCACACTGGGTCTATTGTCTGCTGACCATTGGTCAGTTTCTTCACACTGGGTCTATTGTCTGCTGACCATTGGTCAGTTTCTTTACACTGGGTCTATTGTCTGCTGACCAAGACAAATTCCTGATGGCTTTCTGAGCACATTTTACGAACTCTACTCTGTTCTAAACACAGTCCTCATTAGAGTCTAACGCCCCAATGTTTAAAGAACACTTGAACAAATTGTGATAAAAAAACCTCCAGCACTTCCAATGTGTCCAACCACAAGAGAGAAGAGAGGAATGATAATCAGGCAGACACCCAGACAGGACTTTATGATAATGTTCTGTTCGTGAGACTGCAAATGAGAAATGCTAATAATGTTGGTCTTTAAAGAAAATGGAGAAAACAGAAAAGAGGTTTGTCTGGGTGGGGCACTTGAGGGAGGTGGAGGGTCAAAGGGGAAAGAGAGAGAGAGAGAGAGAGAGAGAGAGAGAGAGAGAGAGAGAGAGAGAGAGAGAGAGGGGAGAGAGAGGAGAGAGAGAGAGAGAGAGAGAGACACACACACACACACACACACACACACAAAGAAAGAGATTCACGATTCACGATACACAAAGAGAGGGAGAGAAACGGAGACACACACAGACACACACACAAGCAGGCAGAGGCAGAAACTAAAAGAGGAAGATGGATAAGGGGGGTTGGGGGTATGACAGAAAAGAACAGAGGAGGAGGGGGGATGTGTTTGTGTATGTGCGGCGGGGGTGGGGGTGGGGGTGGTGGTAGATTGAGGTGGGGGTGGAGCGGGCTAGGCAGGGCAGGGAGAGACTGATCGAGAATAATACCACCAGGAGGAGAAGACGTGTCTCTTTGTTGTTCTTCCCTTCGATTTGCATGAGGCCCTGCTGTCTATTTACATCATAATATATGTTTGTATGCATGCATGTATGTTTGCATGCATACAGGCAGGTAGGCAGGCACACACGCACACACGCACGTATGTATGTATGCATGCATATATGTCGGTATGCATATATGTACATGTGTATGTATGTATGGGTGCATGCATGTATATATGTATGCATGTATGTACGTATATATGTATGCATACATGTATGTATGTGCGTATGTATGTATGAATAGTATATATGTGAGCCTGTATGTATGTGTGTATGTATGTATGTATGTGTGCACTATGTATGTATGTATGTATGTATGTATGTATGTATGTATGTATGTATGTATGTATGTATGTATGTATGTATGTACGTATATATGTATGCATGTATGTATGCATGCATATGTGTATGTATGAATGTACGTATGGCTGTCTGGATGGATGTGCGCCTGTATGTATGTATGTATGCACTATGTATGTATGTGTGTGTGTCTGTTTTCCTGTCTGTCTCTCAGTCTATCTATGTATTAATTTCAAATAACTGGACTGTTTCCTCCAGCTTTCCCATGAGCTGTTGGCACTGTCAGGTGGTCAGGGGCAGATGGTCCTGGGGTGTGGCTGTGCCATGAAGGTGCCGGAATGAACAGTCTGACAATAATGCCAAGGAAGGGGCACAGAGAGAAAAAAGAAAGAAAGAAACAAAGACATCCCTAGAACTTAGACAACTAGGAATACACTTCCTCTGTGCATGTGAAATATGACGACCAGTGAGGATGATGATTACATCACCACCACCACCACCTCCACCACCAACAGCAACAGCAATGATTGTAATAATACTAATGATGATTGTAATCATAATGACAGTAATGACAATAGTAAGATAACAACAGCAATAACAACAATGATAATGATAATAGTAATAACAAATAACGATAATAATAATAAAGATGATGATAATAATAATGATGATAATGATAATAATAATAACAATAATGATGATGATGTTAATAATAATGATAATAATAATTATAATAATAATGATAATAATAATAATAATAAAATAAGAAGAAGAAAAAGAAGAAGAAGAAGAAGTAGAGCGAGAAGAAGAAGACGATGACGTCGACGACGTCGATGACGACGACGATGACGACGTCGAAGAAGAAGAAAAGAAGAGAAAAAAGACGAAGAATTAATCGACAACCCTTTCAAAGAGCTTTACATACATAAGAGTGAGATGAAGAACATGGACATGAAACGAAAGACATGACATTATCAGGAACTGCAACTCCACTTTCCGTCCATTACTCCATCCTGTCAAAGACAGAGTCAGCTCAGCCACTGCTCATAGACATCAGCGCTCCACAAAGACACGCTTATACCAACAATTCTACTCCTACTCTCTCTCTCTCTCTCTCTCTCTCTCTCTCTCTCTCTCTCTCTCTCTCTCTCTCACACACACACACATACACATACGCGCGCGCGTGCACGCACGTACACATGTACACACACATGTACACACACACACACTCACACACCACACACACACACACACACACACACACACACACACACACACACACACACACACACACACACACACACACACACCACACACACACTCACTCACTCACTCACTCATACTCACGCACATAACACACATATACGCACCTACGTTCAGACACTCACCCCAGCTCACCCCACCCCAATCCCACCCCACTACTCTTCACCCACACGCTGTCCACACACATGTGGACACGCAAGACAGATTTACTGTTTGGATGCAAGGTGGTCTGGAAGTTATAGGTAAAGAAATGAGTCCAGTACTGTGGACACAATAAATGACTTCTTCAGAGACGATTGAAAAGGAGCTGTGGAAGTGGAGTGTCCAGTAGCGGAATGGGAGTGTAATCCACACTGCAGGGCCCTGATAGGACAGAGGACGTTGGGCAAAGGATTTTGTTCTGACAGACGGGAATACAGAGAATGCGATGGCCTGCAGGAAAAAAACCAACAACCGGAGATGATATAATGGGAAATACACGGAACACGCCAGACAGACCGTCGGGGGCCGTCACCAGTAATGGAAGAGAAGCAGAAAGAAGAAAGTTTGTAGACAGTTCTGGACTGAACAGGAATGCAGTGCACATGTTTCAAAAGCAGGGTGGTGGGTTCCTGTTTAGGGGATTAGAGAATCAGCCTTGCAGCACAACTGTGGACCTTCTGCAATTCTTGAAGCAGGTGCGATGGAGCGCTCGCAAGGAGAATAACCATCGCTTTTGAGTATACTTTCAACACAGACGAGTTACAAACCTCCTCTATTTGCAGCGAATCGAAACGACTAATGAACATCTCTTCTTTTCCAGCTGCCGTGGCCAGTGGTCAGCGTCTCACGTTTGTGGGGAGATGTCATTGGTTCAATTTCTGTCAATGGCATTTACCCATGAGGTTATTAGGCGCCAGATCCACACTTAGGCAGTACACACAGTCGACATCCATTCATTTAACGGGTGTGCCTCTGAGAGTATTGCTCAAATTTCCTGACCAACACGACAGGTGTCTGTATGTTTTGGGCCTGATAGACGCCGGGATGTGTTGTTAAACGTAGCGCAGAGTACAGGTCTGTCATGTTATCTCTGTGACCAGAATAGAACACCATACCAGAATGACACTGGATTTTCTCCTGCTTCCTTCAATTCACTGGTTTACTTCCCTTGAGAGATCCTGAGTTTACTCAGCTGTGTAAGACGCCAGGACTGGGAGATGAAAAAAGGAGGGCAGTCCGAGTCGAATATAACTTCACATTTATAGAACTGATGGGTTGATTCGTTTGGGAAATGTGTACAACCAAAACATCTGAGCACGAAGTCAGTTCAGAAGTGCTCGGTGCAGCTTGTTTTAATCCAGTTTTCGAAGAACTCTACGCAATCAGCTCTGAACCATCGACAAACCAGAACCAGCGAACCTTCGAAAGTGCACGTCACCACGCCCATCTAACGACAGTTCCAAGGAACTCGCCGACAGCGCTGACTTCCACATCCAACTCAACACGGGCGTGGATGTGGAGAGGACACTGGAGCTGAGTTCATTCGACATCACAGCACGATGGGTTACAGAAAATATTTTGATGAGAATGTTTGAATAAGGATAACACCTTCTCGTTCCATATTGCTCAAAGCCTACAAGACAAGACTGAACTCTACCCCTTGGTTTATAACTGGCGTCAGTCAGGCCCGAGGTATACAGACGCCTTCACGATCGGTCAAGAAATGCGAGGAACACTCTCGGTGTTTCCCAAAAAAAACACATCCAGTCATTAGATGAACTCTTTTTCTTGGCCGGAAAGTTCTACAGGCACAGTCTTGTCTTCGTTCAGGTCTTGACCTTCATGAATGGAAATAGCGACGCTAGCCATGGCACTAGGATGGTTAGTTGAAAGAAAAATACGATATTAGAACTACCGAATCCCTGAAATAATTGAATATCAACTCTGTGATCGATCATTCTGATGGCATGCTTTGTTATACGCTGTCTTGCTCTTCACCAGTGACGCAGGCTGGTGTTGAACACATTTTCCGGAACTGTCCAAGTCACACTGCGGAATGCAAGCACCGTCCGTGCTGAACACAGAGCTCAACGGCACTCTGGTAAATTCTGCGAAAACGGCACAGACTTCATTTGAGACGCTGGAGGGGAGAACAAAGGAGGGAGAAGAAGAACAGCAACATTGTTCGGTGCAGAAAAGAAACCTGATTCTAGACGAATCTACACTTTGGTTTTCATTATGTTGTGAACGGCATCTTTATGAATAAACCGTCTCTTGAGTTCTGTCACTATGTCTCAGTATTGATCCAATGTTCTCTGTCCCTGTCTGCTTGTCTTTTCTTTCACAGTTTGTAAAACTGACAGAGAGAGAGAGAGAGAGAGGAGAGGGGAGAGAGAGAGAGAGACAGAGACAGAGACAGAGACAGAGAAACATACATACATACATACATACATACATACAGACAGACAGACAGATAGACAGACAGACAGACAGAGAGCCAGGGACAGAACGAGACAGAGATAGACAGAGAGCCAGGGACAGAACGAGACAGAGATAGACGGAGAGCTAAACAGAGTCAGACAGACGGACCGACGGATCATCGGACCATCAACAGACAGACAGACAGACAGACAGACACACACACACACACACACACACACACACACACACCACACACACACACACACACACACACACACACACACACACACAAAACACACACACATACACACACCCACAGCGGGAGGGGGTGGTGGTAATGAGATGTCTGGAGTACTTCCAGTCAAAAGATTATAAGGAGGACTAGTGAGAAAGAGGAGACAGAAACAGAATGACAGAGACAACGACCGTAAAGAGACGCAGACAGAGACACAAAGACAGTGAAAGACAATACACAGGAACAGAGGTTCTCAATATACTGGCTTGTGAAGAGAGAGGCGAGGGGACAGAAAAGTGTGTGTGTGTGCGCGCGCGCGCGCGTGTGTAGGAAGGAATTCTGTTTTACGTCTCGTCACACATATAGGTGATTGCAGACGTCTAAATAACATATTGTTTACAATTTTAGACTATTATTATAAAAGAAAAGAGGACGATGTGGTTACATGGAACATAAATAAAGCACAGATGAATTGTAGGACAGTAACTATGAAAAATTAGATAAAACATAACTGTGTGTGTGTGTGTGTGTGTGTGTGTGTGTGTGTGAGAGAGAGAGAGAGAGAGAGAGAGAGAGAGAGAGTGTGTGTGGGTGTGTGTATGTGTGTGGGGTGTGGTGTGTGTGTGTGTGTGTGTGTGTGTGTGTGTACGCGCGCGCGCGCGTCTGTGTGTGTGATTCAACGTGTGTGTCTGACAGAGACTCTCTCTATCTGTGTGTGTGTGTGTGTGTGTGTGTGTGTGTGTGTGTGTGTGTGTGTGTGTGTGTGTGTGTGTGTGTGTGGTGTACGCGCGCGCGTCTGTGTGGGTGATTCAGCGTGTGTGTCTGACAGAGACTCTCTCTATCTGTGTGTGTGTGTGTGTGTGTGTGTGTGTGTGTGTGTGTGTGTGTGTGTGTGTGTGTGTACGCGCGCGCGCGCGTCTGTGTGTGTGTGATTATGTGTGTATGTCTGACAGACTCTTCTCTCTCTCTCTCTCTCTCTCTCTCTCTCTCTCTCTCTCTCCTCTCTCTCTCTCTCTCTCTCTCTCTCTCTCTCTCTCTCTCTCTCTCTCTCCTCTCTCTCTCTCTCTCTCTCTTGTACGCGCGCGCGCGCGTCTGTGTGTGTGATTCTGTGTGTATGTCTGACAGACTCTCTCTCTCTTTTCTCTCTCTCTCTCTCTCTCTCTCTCTCTCTCTCTCTCTCTCTCTCTCTCTCCTCTCTCGTTGTGTGTGTGTGTGTGTGTGTGTGTGTGTGTGTATGTGTGTGTGTGTGTGTGTGTGTGTGTGCTGGGGATGGAGATGAGATAGAAAAAGGGAGAGAGAGGAGGAGGACGGGGCCAGTCCCTCGAACAGACAGGTCTGTGGTAATTGAAATGATGGAGAACGCGAACACTCAGGACCGTCCCGTGATCTCTCATGTAGGAACAGAAACCCTCTGTTGTCTGTGGAGAAGACCTACCAGGAAATACCCTAAAACAAAACGTCCCTGAAAAGCTCCAAGATAAGAAAGACCAGATGGAGAGGAGAAGGCCCACTTTACTCTGATAGGATTATTGACATTTAGAGTCTTTGTCCAGTGTGTGTGTACGATTCCAAGAGGAATCATATCCAGTTCTATGAAGCGAAGTCAAAACTAAGAAATAAAAGTGGTTTCAGGTCAAGTCAAATCAAACCAAGTCAATTTTCAATCGAATCAAGTAAACTCCGTTGAAATTCTCATCACATTAAAAAACCCACACATTATCAAAGACATCGTGGTAGACAATAGCGGTGGGGATGGGTGGGGGGTGGAGAGAGGAGGACAAGAGGGGGGGAGGAGGAGCGCACCGGACACTGCATGCACGTGCACTCCCATCCAGCTGGAAAAGATAATCATTTGGGCCATTTGTAAGTGTTCCCACTGTTTCATGTGGCATTGGATTGTCACCAGATTGTAAAGATTTGAGTTATTTTCCCTGAGATTGTTCTGGAAGGAGGGCGTAGGGAAGGAGGAGGCGGGGAGGGGAGGAGAAAGCATGGCCTCTGATCCTCCCAGCAATCGTGTACGCTTCGCATAAACTTTGGAATACACCCCCCTCCTCTGCAATGTAAAAGCTTGGTTATCGCATTTTGTTCCCGCTTTGGACAAGTAATTTCTTGCCGTCATTTACAGGTTGCGTACCAGCCACTACTTTCACATCAGTGGTGATGAGTATGGGCGCCTATCTGTGGAAAAATATAACTGACCCATTCGGGACAGAATCCGTTGCCTTGAAACGGACAAGATGAAACTGACGCTCTCGGCAATCATTAAGGTGTACCTGTATGATGATGATGATGGGCACATCTGTTTGGGATGAGGTTGGAATAATGTTCTCCAAGCACGGGTCTGAATCGGCTTGTGTATTGAAACGGATCCTGGGCCCACGATAGTGATTCCAGCTGAAACATGCTTTCTAGGAGATGCAATACACACCTTGTTGAAGTAAATGTGTATTTTGAAGCGATTTAATGTCAGGCTTGTTACACCACAAAAGGTGAGGGTCAAAGGGCAACACTGCTCCGCCGACTGTCTGGCTGGCGCCACAAACTGGACTGGCCGTGAGATTCAACATCCTCTTCGTTGTCTCTGTCTGGCATCCCACTGGTAGAATAGCTTTGGAATAGATCGATCAACAGCGAAGCTTTCATCATGACTAGATTCTGAAACAGGCCCACCCAGCGTTCGTCCTGTGCCTTTTTTTCCTTTAGGTTTTTTTTGGATCCCTTTACCCCTTTGAAACAATTCCCCCGAGGGTGTTGAAGTTCTAAATGCCTCTATTTTTTCCTCCCTTTGATTGCGAACGCCGACAATATATCATATTTTAAAAAAGGTTTAAAAGGATAAATCCTTAGCCGAAGGGTTTGCAGTGCCGGATTACGGTTTGAGACATGACTCCCCCTTTTTACTGTTTTAAAACCTTCCCTGGATGATCAAAATAGTCACTAGACTGCAGAGGGGATAGAGAAGATTCGAACCCCGGGGATTTAAAAACTCTTATCTTCGTCTTCATCAGAAGTTACAACCAATAGACTTTTTAAAAAAAATCGCAAAGGATGCCCCCTAATTTATCAAAAAATGAAAGCCTCGTGTTTTTGTGTATATGCATTTGTGTAATGCATTTTGGGGTTGTTAGAAACTGGCGCGTATCACTGTATCCTCACTGTGAATTTTCATCAGTGGGTAAAAAAGAAACCGCTTTTAAAAAAAAAACAAACGCTAAACAACCTTCTCAGTGATCAGCTTCTTTTCGTTTAAAATCCTTTTTCATTTTTTTAAAAATTTTTAAATTACAGGTAAAAAAGGGGAAACCTTTTCTTTATAAAACCTTTTTTTGATTCCATAATCATAGAAAAAAAAAAACCCACCCCCCCCCCCCCAAAAAAAAAAAAAAAAAACCAAAAAAAAAGGGATCGATAAAAAAAAAGATATTCCCGTTCTGGGGGTTTGCAAAACATTCCTCAAATTCTCTGTGTTAATTGGCATTGCGTTTCGTTTGGGTAATTGTTCCTTTCTATAAGCGCACTAAGGATCCCCCCCTTTGTTTTTTCCCCTTCCCCCTTTTACCTGTAGCTGCAAAAATTTCCGCGGCTTTGTGTGTGTGTGTGTGTGTGGTGGGTGTGGGGGTTGTGTGTGTGTTGTGTGTGGTGTGTGTGTGTGTGTGGTGACATTTTACTTTAAGCTTTGGCAAGCCAATTCGTTCATGATTGAAGGCAGTTTCCAATAGGGCGGACTGTGACCCGACACTCTTGAGTCTGTCGTCTGTCGCGTCTGTCTGTTGTCTAGCGTCTGTCTCCCTGCCGTCTATCTGTTTGTCTACTGTCTGTTGCTTCTGTATGTTCTATCTGCCTTTCTCTCTTTTATTTTCTTCCTTTCTCGCTTTTTTCTCTCTCGTTTTCTTTCCCCCTCCCCCCCCCCCCCGTCTATCTTTCCCCTTTGGGTTTATTCCCCCGTCTTCTTTTGTCCCCTTCTCTATTTGTCTCTCTCTATTTTTGTCGGGTGTCTGTTTTGTATGTCTTTTCCCCTTACCTTCTTCTCTCTTCTCTCCCCCCCTCGTCTCATTGTTACAGTCATCTTTTCTCTGAAAAGACAAATGATGTGGCCGTGCTTCAATAAAGTTTGTTTCAAGAAAAAAAACGCGCTGTCAAATTTTCTGGAGCAAACACAAAACCCAAACATGTTATCCCTGCAAAAAACCCTGAAGAGAGAACACGCTGCCCGGCCGCTCACTGATTTCATTTTATGAATTTAAAAAGTCAAATAGAAATTACCATCTGGTCAAAGAAGGAAAAGTATTATAGAAAAATAACAAAGCTTTCTGAATGTGACTCAAGAGGAATGTGAGTATTTGTTTAGTTTGTATCTTTCCTTTAGAATGAAACGCTTTGAAGGCACAATCTACGGGGTTCATGATTGTAACGGAAAAAAGAAAAAAAAAGATGCAGGGGGTGGTACATATTAAGGTTGTCCGTAAAGTTGTTGGAAAACAGAACGATACGACACCAGAGACACCAGACACAGACAAGACACAAGACACAGACCACCCCAAAACCCCACACAACACACCACACACATATTTTATATATATATTTTATATAAATATAATATTTTTTAATTTTATATATTTTAAATATATAAGCGCCTTTGAGGGTAAAAAAAAACCGACATAAAATTATCGGGGTTTTTGTTTTTTCGGTTACTAGAAAAAACCCCTATGAATGAAACTGTTAATGTCGGGGGCTGAGTATTTTTTGGGTAGACCCCTTGTTATTTATTAAAGTGTCATGCAGCTGTGACCCTGCAACCCAGGAAGAAAGAGGAGAGAGAGAGAGAAAGGAGAGAGGAAAAGAGAAGAGAGAGGAGAGTTAGGTGTGTTTACAGGAGGGAAGAGAGGGGGCGGCGAAAACAAGAGAGAGAGAGAAGGGAGAGAGAGAGAGAGGAGACAGAGACAGAGAGATATGAAATGAAATGGAATTTATTCAGATAGTCCACAACCCCTTCTGAAGGGGGGGGGGAGGGGGAGAGAGAGAGAGAGAGAGAGAGAGAGAGAGAGAGAGAGAGAGAGAGAGAGAGGGAGAGAGAGAGAGAGAGAGAGAGAGAGAGCGAGCGAGAGAGAGAGTAAAAGACAGTGTGTGTGAATGTGTTGTTTGAAGAGAGAGAGAGAGAGAGAGAGGAGAGAGAGAGAGAGAGAGAGAGAGAGAGAGAGGAGAGAGAGAGAGAGACGCATTCGCAGGACCCCTACCCCCTGGCCCCACTCGTTCAGACCAACACATAATAAACAGCCACACACTTACGCGGGCGCGCGCGCGCGCCGTGCACACACACACACACACACACACACACACACACACACACACACACACACACACACACACACACACACACACACACACAGAGACTGCCATACAGACACACAGACACATGCAGAGAGCAGGAGAAAGAAAGAGACGAAGAGAATGAGGTAATCAGGCGGATATCAAGCAAGTTAGAACAAAATGTCCCCTCCACTAGTAACAAGGGAATCATGCGGCAGGAACCGCCCTGCGAGGCGGCGAATGAAGAAACTGTCAGTAGAAAATTGCATTTCGGAGAGTTATCAGAGGTCAAAGACGTGGCTGGTAGTGCCCACGAAGTTCTGGCCCTGACTCCTGGTCTAATAGAAGACTAGCATCCAACGGCTGCAAGTTTCGTGAGGAAATAGATGGATCGCTCACATGACAGCGTCAAAGCTTCCACCAACCCCCGGTGAGTCGAGTGCAGAATCATAATGTCGTCTCGTGAAGGAACGGGGAGGGCAGAG
>CM031595.1:158906475-158913301 GCA_018398815.1 Conus ventricosus
CGCAAGCCGATTACTATACAATTTACCTGTCACATCATTTTTACTAGAAAAGGCCAAAATAACAAAAATCGAAAGCGTGTTCAAATGATAAAGACTGAGTTTTATTTAAAATTCTTGGAAAATTTTTTCTGTGTAAAGGCCATGAAGCTAAACATATGTTCCCAATTTGTTGGAAACCATTTTTCTAGAGCGCCTTTTTACCCTAAAAAAGGGTTAATTTTTCTTTTTTTTTTTCTTCTTTCTTTTCCCTTGTAAACCCTCCATCAAATTTTTATGAAATATTTTACGTTTTGTGTCGTTGAGAAAAATATTTATGAAAATTTTTAGAAAATTTAATAACACCCTTTTTTTTTTAAAAAATAGCGAGGAAATTGACTCAGACTTTTTTTAAAATTTTTTTTTTTTTATTTTTTTTTTAGAGAAGACACCCATATGGAATAAGCCACTGAATTTCCGGGCGAAAAGGGAAGTTCCCCTTATGACATGAACTTTTGTAAAGTTTAAACCCGTGCCACCTTCCGTCCGGCGGTTTTTTTAAATTTAGTACGCGCATATAAGACTTTGCATTGATACAGGATGGTTCCCTGTAATTGTCGGGCGCATCATAACCGATAACTGTCTTTTAAATCAACCCCCTTTTTGCCTCTTTTTTCCCAAAAAATGAAAAAGAAAGAAACCAATTATTGATACAAATTAATTTCTTTTTTGTTGTTTCCCTGAAAAGATGCTGTATGGACCCGCAAAACCCCGGGGCTCTTTTTGGAAATTTCCTGCGAGGGCCCCGCTTGATTTACGACCTGTTTTTAAAAAAAATTTTCCGGGGGTTTTTTTTAACCCAGTAAGTTTTTTGGGGGGACTCGGGGGGGGGGCCCCTTGCATACTATCACAATCCACAGGACTTAAAAGGAAACCCTCGATAAACCTTAATAATCTGTGATGGGAAAAGGTTTTTTTGCGAAGGTGCATTAAAAGGTCCCAAAACCCCTGTGCGTCTTCCATTTTTAAGAATCGGGGTGGGAAAAATTTTACGGGGCTCCAAACACATTTTTTCCGCATACAATTGGGTTAAAAAATATATCAGGGGGCACGATCAAAAATCCCCCGTAAATTATTTCTTTTGCAGTATCCCTTTGAAAGACAGAGGGTTCACTCCTAAGTTAACTTAAAACCCCAAAAAAAGGGCACAAAAGACATACCATCAAAGGGTTTTGGAACACTTTTTTCACTTTGGGCACTTTTTAAAATTTTATTTTCATTACCAAAGGCTTTTTGGGCAAGGGGGAAGGGAAAAAAAACAATAACATTTTCCCTTTTTTCCTTTTGCAAACCCAAAAAGTACACATTAAAAAACTAGTGTCACCCAAAAAAAAGGGTTTAAAAAAAAAAAAAAATTTTTACAACAAAAACCTTAAAACCCACCAAAGGAGTAATGCAATTTAAAAAAAAATTTTGTTTTTGTGTTTGTGTGTGTTTGTGTGTGTTGTGGTTGGTGGGGTGGTTTTGGCGGGGCGCGTGTGTGTGGGTGTGCGTGAAAAAAGAGAGAGAGAGAAGAGAGAGAAGAGAGAGGAGGGGGAGAGGGGGGAGAAGAGAGAGAGAGAGAAGAGAGAGAGAGAGAGAGAATGTGGTTTTGTACTCGTGGGGTGTGTGTGTGTGTGTTTTGTGGGGTTTGTGTGTGTGGTGTTTGGTTTGAGTGTTCGTGTTGGCAAGAAAAAAAAAGAGAGAAGAGAAGGGGAGAAAAGAGAGAGAGAGAGAGAGGGGAAAGAAGAGAGAGAGAGAAGTGAGGGGAAAAAGAGAACAAAAAATTTCAAATGCAAGCATTTACAGACTCCCCCCCTAACCCCCCCCTCCACCTTATCCATCCGCGCCCCTCCAAACCCCTCTCCCGTTTTTCAAAAAAAAAAAAAAAAAAAAAAAAAAAGAAAAAAGAGAGGGAAAAAAACAAACAAACAACAACAACAACAACAACAACAACAACAACAACAACAACACAGACGGGGAAAAAATTTTTTTTGGAAACCGGGGGACCCTTTTCCGAGGGGAAACAAAAAAGAAGGAATGGGCCGCCCCAGTTCCTCAAACAATAGCACAACAATAACAAAACACCCCCCTTTACTTTTCCTACCCCTTCCCGCTCCACAAGGATTTTTTTTTTTTTTTTTTTTCCCCGAGGGGTGAGAACCTCAACCCCCCCCCCCCTTCCCAGCCCCTCCCCTCCTATCCCCCCTTTACCCTCCCCCCCATCCCCCCCCCCCCCCCCCCCCCCCCCTTTCCCCCAACAATATTTTTTGTTTAGTGGGCTTCCCTATAGGGCATCTTCTGATCTGTTTAAAGAAAAAAAAGGAACGTTGCAACGCTGCCCCCTTTAAAGCCTCGGTTGGACCAAGTGATCCCTCCCCCCCCCCCCTCCCCCGCCCCCTCTCCCTCCCCTGGAGAGAGACCGAGAGGGAGAGAAATAGCTTTTTAATTGAAGCATGAGGCTGGGAAAAAAAAGGTAGGAGTTTGGATTCCAGTTACGGTGTGTGTTTTGTGTGTGTGTTGTGTGTGTCGTGCGTGCGTGCGTGCGTGCGTGCGTGCGTGCGTGCGTGCGTGTGTGTGTGTGTGTGTGTGTGTGTGTGTGTGTGTGTTGTGTGTGTGTGCGTGCGTGTGCGTGTGTGTGTGTGTGTGTATGTGTGTGCGTGTGTGTGTGTGTGTGTGTGTTTGGTGTGGGTTTGTTTTCCCTTCTTTTCTGTCTTCAGTTTTGTAACGCTTCTTTCTTCCCTGCTTTCTCCTTGCCGTCTTTTTTTTTCGCTCTTCTTCTATTATTTCTGTTCTTTTCTCTCCATTCCCTTCCGTGTAAATTTGCTTCTTTCCTAATTTCTAACTTTCCTTTGTTTCCTTCTTTGTTGTTGTGTTTGTTCGTTACCCCTTTTCTCCGTTTTTCTGTGTCTCCGATATGTTTTTTATTCTGTTTGTTCGTTGTGTGCCATGAGCATGGTCAGTACAGCTAACGGCTGAATGTTCTGTTTCACCAGTTCATCAACGTTTACCGATAAACATGTGGAACAATTATGCATTTTGAAAACCCTTTGAGGTTTTGAGTTGTCTTTTTTTTTAATGTGCAGTCGTGTTATTATTCGTACTGCGTTTTACAGATATCTTTTTAGTGGTCATTGTTGTCGGGAAAAAAAAGAAATGAAATTCATATTGAATGTGTCAAGTGAAAGAAAATAAAAAAAATGAAATTCGGATTAAGTATCTTTCCAGTCGTAAAATAATGTTACTTTTTCTGGTGTTTTGAAATAAAGAAACATACAAGAAAAAAAAACACACAACAAAAATAAACAAAGAGAGAGAGAGAGAAGAGAGAAGAGGAGGGGAGAGAGAAGAGAGGGGGGGGGAGGGGGGACATAAGTCGCTGATTTACATTCTGACCTAAATCCCTAAAAGACAACAATTATTTAGTTTTAACCTCAATCGGGGTAAATCAATGAAGAAAAGCTGAACAAAAACATGCGCGCGCAAGCTGCGCGCGTGTGTGTGAATCGCACGCGTGCGTGCGTATGTGTGTGTTGTGGGGGGGGGGTGGAGGGGGGGGGGGGGGGGGGGGGGGGGGGGTGGGGGGGGGGGGGGGGGGGGGTAACGCTATGTGCGGAATTCTATGAACTTTCTTGCGATAAGGCCCTTCATCTACTGACGTTCCCCTGCAACACTGAACTACATGCTGACGCACCCGTTGTCGGTTATATACATAGGATGCAGCTCAGCTCGATGGTCGTCCATTTCAAGCACAGTTAGAATGCACGAGCAAAAGGTTGTTGCAAGAGAATGAAAGTCGTGTGACTGCCAAGCAAACGAAAAGAACATGGCAATACAAAAACGACGCGTTTCGACATTAAGCTTTTCTTCTTTCAAACGTCTGCAGGCTTTTTTTCCTTTTAAGTGTATTAAGTTTCTTTCCTTTTAAGTGTTATTAAGTTTCTTCCTTTTAAGTGTTATTAAGTTTCTTTCCTTTTAAGTGTTTATTAAGTTTCTTTCCTTTAAGTGTATTAAGTTTCTTTCCTTTTAAGTGTTATAAGTTTCTTTCCTTTTAAGTGTTATTAAGTTTCTTTCCTTTTAAGTGTTATTAAGTTTCTTTCCTTTTAAGTGTTATTAAGTTTCTTTCCTTTTAGTGTTATTAAGTTTCTTTCCTTTTAAGTGTTATTAAGTTTCTTTCCTTTTAAGTGTTATAAGTTTCTTTCCTTTTAAGTGTTATTAAGTTTCTTTCCTTTTAAGTGTTATTAAGTTTCTTTCATGTGTTGTTGGCTTTCTTCCCATAACTGTTGAAGGTCTTGTTCTCTTCAATTGGTGTAGGTCTTCTTTTTTTTCAAATGGCGTAGTCTTCATTCTTCAAAATGTTATAGAACTTCATTTCTTCAGTTGTGGTGTATACCCACCCCCCCCCCCCCCACCTTCTAAGTGTTTTTTCTTCGTTCGTTAAAATGCTGTAAGTTTCTTCATTTAAATGTTGCCGGTTTTCGTCCCTCTTATGTTGTGGGCCTTTTTTCTTTCTTTCAAATGTTGTAGGTCTACTTTCTTACAGATGTTTAGCTCTTCTTTGTTTCAAATGTTGCAGGTTTTTAAAAAAACAACAACATTTAAACGTTGAAGGACTTCTTATCTTCAACTGTTTTAGGGCTTCTTTCCTTCACACATATGTCTCCTTTCCTTCAAAGGTCGTCGATTTCTTTGTTCAAATGTTATAACGCTTCCTACGTCTTCTTTTCTTCATATGCCACGGGTCTTCTTTCCTTTCTCTTGTGTTGAAGATCCTACACTCTGAATATATTCAAACGTTATTGTGCGATCATCAGATAAGTTGTTTGAATTTTACAAAACCAAATTAAAAGAACAAAACAACACCAATACATCCCCCCCCCCCCCCAACACCCCAAACCCTACCCCCAAAAGTTATCTTGCAGAGAAAGAGAGAGAGAGAGAGAGAGAGAGAGAGAGAGAGAGAGAGAGAGAGAGAGAGAGAGAGAGAGTGAGTGAGTGAGTGAGTGAGAGAGAGAGAGAGAGAGAAGAGAGGAGAGGAGAGAGAGAGAGAGAGAGGAGAGAGAGAGAGAGGGCTAAAAAGGACATACTCGGTACTTTTCATACGTTCAGGGCAAAGATCGATTCGTTTCTTCTGCTCTGAAACTTCACAAATACAGCAGGTCTTTCTCTCCCACAGCTTGTGTTATGGCTGTATGACCTCTGAATGCTCGACCATATGAAAGGGGGGGGGGGTGCTGGAAATTTGGGTTTATCCCGTATTTGTTTTCCATCCATGTCAGGCACTCGAACAACAATGCCAGCGACGTTAAAACAGAGTAAGTCTGGATACCAGGAAATTCTTTGCTCCGGTCGTAAAGTGGTACGTAAGTGCACAGACCGGACAGTGTTAAAACAGCCGGTATTCGATGGGTGGTATTGGTTAGCATGTTTTCTATATTATTGTATTCTGTCGCTTTTGTTTCGTATTGTATTGTATTGTATTGTGTTGTATGTATTGTGGTGCATATTTTGCATCCTATGCATCGAAATCGTAGTCCGTAGCTTTGTAATTTTTTGTTTTGTATAAACAATTTACAGTATCGTATCGCACTGCCGTACAGTGAAGCGAACAGCAAAATTTGATGCTGTATTTGCGTTGCGGGGGATGTTTCAGTTACTTGAGACAACCAATTTCTCTGTGTGACTGTTATTTGGGATGGTTTTGTCGTGGGGTGAGCGTGTCCATAATTGGGCGCCATACATTTTTTTTCTTTCATCGCGTGTATGTGTATTTGTGGTGTGTTTGTGTGTGTGTGTGTGTTGCGTGTGGGGGTTTGTGTGTGTGTGTGTGTGTGGTGGTGCGTGCGTGCGTGCGTGCGTCGGCGTGCGTGCGTGCGTGCGGCGTGCTGGGGCGTGCGTGTGTGTGTGTGTGTGTTGTGTGCGTGCGTGCGTGCGTGCGTGCGTGCTGTGGTGTGTGTGTGTGTGTGTGGTTTGTGTGTGTGTTGTGTGTGTGTGTGTGTGTGGGGTGCGCGTGCGTGCGCGCGCGCGCGCGCCCATATATATATTGTGTGTGTTGTATGTTGTGTGTGCGCGTGCGTGCGCGCGCGCGTGTATGTTCACCTATCAAAATGGTCTTTTCCCAACACGACACTTACCTCAGGGAGCTCTCATTGGCTGGTAGTCCCGTGAGAATCGAAATTCATCGTGAAGTCGGGGTCCCGTTCTTGGCCTCGCCCCAAAGACCGCCAGCACGCACGGAAGGACAAGAGAACAATTCACGTGCGTGACATGAATAATCAGGATCAATGTTTTTCATGGGTGATACCCCGACTTCAGTTTTTTAAGTTGCGATTTTGTAACCAAAAGCTAATCCTTTAATCAATGTTGTGAAGAATATTTTGTGAACAGAACAAGGGCGAACAAACAAACAAACAAACAAACAAAACACACACACACACACACACACACACAACACACACACACACCCCACACACACACACACACACACACCACGCACGCACGCACGCACACACGCACGCACGCACGCACGCACGCACGCACGCACGCACGCACGCAACGCACGCACGCACGCACGCACGCACGCACGCACGCACGCACACACACACACACACACACACACACACACACACACACACACACACACACCACACAAGGGAAAGAAAGCGAAAATGGACGGCGTTTCGGTTCCAAGACATTTTTCAAGATCTCATGACTTTGAAGTTCATTCGGGTTAACAGGGGTTAAAATTAAAGTGGCTGCCCGGGGAATTAATCACCCAAAAAAAGTGCCACAGGAAGATCGTTTATTGTGC